>CAXKVX010000354.1:0-236457 GCA_964058865.1 Eleocharis quinqueflora
GAACTTGTTCATCTTTAGGGTTAAATGATTTGAATTGAAAAATTGATTGTTGGATTCCGAATCAAAAGAAGCGCTTGATCGCTATCGTACTCGAGAGGGATCTTTGTCGATCAAGGAATTTGTTAGTTCGTACTTAACTCACGGTATCATTACGTAATTGCCCGGTATCGAGGTTTAGGGACGATTAACTACGGTGCATACGTCAAATCTAGTGTAACACGAGACTTGACTAACCCTCGGCTTCGGTTACAGTAGAGTAAGTATTTGCTTGGGAGACCAATCGCTAATACCTACCATTGTTCACCTCAATCTATACCACAACGATTATTACACTCATTAAATTGCTAAACGAAGCAAGTGATTGGTGAGCCTAAGGACCTAGGTCTCCGATCTTGATCAAACACTAATATTTTACTATTTATTTCCGTTTACTTTTCTTGTGACGAAACAAACTCCCAATCACCAACTCTTTTACTTGCTTAGGATATTAATTGTTTGGTTCCCGTTAGAGGTCAAATTGTCCATGAGATCGACACCCAATTCATACCAACGACAGTCGTACACTTGCGACCAAACACGGTATTTGGGTAATTAAAGCTTGATAAATAACATATAGAATTACCGCATTACTCGTCGCTCCCATAGGTCTTGTTCACCTCTATGCATGCCTTTCAATATATGTAATTGGTTTAATTTTTTAAGTCTACCAATCGTACCTGAGAAAACCATTTCTTTGACGTCTAGTAAGTCTTCTCTTGAATTTTAGGCTTTTGCACTTCAGTCTTAGGTTGTCGATAGTCCGCGACCCTCTCGGTTACTTGTCGACACCTCTATTCGAATTAGCGGAATTTCGACAGACCTTTGCCTTTGTACTTTATCCTGACAACAATGGCTCTGATACTAATTTGTTGAGTATGGAGACACTAACACGAACAAACTATTTTATTGATCTCTCATAATATATTTTTACAACCTCTACTACTCAAATATTTTGTACTTCCAAAATACTATACCTCTAATTTCTTAACATCTCCTAACCTCCTAACTACTACTAGCTCTCTCTTACAACCTCTCCCTTACAAGTGGATTGTATTTGCTTGGTTTGCTTGATTGCTTTGATGCTTAGGTGGGAGGTATGCATTTCTATTTATACTACTCAAGAGATATATCTAGAGACAAGATATTTTTCTAATATATACATCTAGAAATATTCTAGAATAACTCTAAAAACTTTAATCTCGTGAGCATGGTAGTCTTCTTTAGAAACTTCCTATTATTTACTTAATTTGAGCCATTTGGACTTGGGTCAATGTTGCTTTCTCTCAACAGCAAATTAGCAAATGGAATGAGAGGAGAAAGAAGTTTAACTTTTTTGTTCGACTGATTATTGAAGAAAAGAAAAATTAATTTCCTTTTTTCTTCACTTCGATTTTAAGAGTAAAATTTGATATTACATGAACAGATGACCTCATTTCATTTTTTACGCTTCACCTCTATTTAGAGTTTCCATCCAAATTAGATTAATTATCTATTTTTCATTTCCATTTCGTCTCTTCTCTTCCATTAAACTTTATCCCAAAAAGCATTAAATAATACATACTTCTTTAATAATTGTTCATCTTTTGACGGAGCCAGAGGGTTAATTTGTTATATTATTTAGTTTTATAAGAGGGTTAATTTGTTGCATTTTCCCAATTTACCTGGGAGTTTAAGTAGTAATATTTAATGATGTAAGTATATGCATCTATTTCTCTTCCCTCCCAATCATGCCTACCTCAAAACCATAACCCTCCGCTGCTCTCACTTATTTTCCTTCACTCGCGCCCCAACAGTAGCACTGTCGATGCTGTTGCCGCCCTAGCCTCACCCCTTCAACTCCTCTCAAAACCTTTCTTCCACGCCCGATATGCCTAACCCTGTGATATTCTAGTCCTAGAACTCTATCTCAGTTCTCTCTGTCACCCATGGACAATGCCAACAACCATCATTGGATAAAAGCAATGTTCACTCCTTCCTCACCCTTTTGTATGTGTCTCTCTCCATGAGAATCGCTTCGCCACTCGCAGCCATCTGAATCACAATAATTCTGCTCGTCGTGTGAATCATTTACAGTGGTAATCTCTGCTTACATCATTTTCTTTTCTTCTTTTTTCTTCTTTTCTCCAATAACTCAAATCAAGTTTCTGTGTGGTTGCCTTTTTGTTGACATGTTTAATCTTGCGAACACAGGACAGTGGCGCAAGCACTCATTAGGTGATAATTAAGGTTGGGGCTTAATGCACAAGACTAAGGTCAATTCAATAGGCGGAAGCATTTTGAATTCAAGTAATAGAGCAAGCAATTTCAAGAACTAATTGAGCAAAACACAAATCTAAGAGCAAAGTACTAAAAAGAGAAAGATAGTGAAGAGAGTGAAGGTTGTGTGTTTTGAAAGTTATCTTTTTTATAACGAAATTATGAATTGTTTATGATTTTAAATGTTATTATACATTTATGTTCCTTGAGATTGATATGTTATATCTTTAGAAGCGTTCAAGAAGATGCTCATGGTCTTGAACCATAGAACTCTTTAGATGAAAACATATAATCCTAAATATGTTCACAATCGTGGTAATTAAAGGGAACATTATTTACCATGAAGGTTGTCATGTCAATTGAAAGTACATTGTAGTTCTATAAATGTTGATAAGTGGTTATCATTCAATGACATGAGTATATAAAATGGTGATTCTTTATATACTGAACATGACCTAACTAGATGGAGCATTATATGGATTAGTTTTGTGTCATTAATGTTTCCAATGTGTCTTTGAATCTTATATATGAGACATGTAAGTTTTTCACATGAGAAGTATATAATGTGATTACTATTAAAGTCCATTCAATGATTGGAATAATATAGTAATTCGTTATGTACAACTTGTGCGGGAGAAATTTATATGTCAATATTATTATTGTCCCTCAATTATTTGAGTTATGATATTACTGGGCCCCTTGGTAAAGTGAAATTATATTGCATGCAATATAACTGATGTAGTTATACTTATAATTCACTTGAGAGACCAAGAAAATAATATAATGCAAAAATGACACGATCCTATTTTGCATATTTTTTAAAATATCATGAGACAAGGATAGACACGAATTAAGTGGATCAAGCACGTAACGACTATGTCGTTTGGGAGACTATAATGTAGTGATAGAACCTCTTATAGTCCATAATATAAAGTGAAAATTGTGAAAATTGAGAATAAACATGAGTGTGATCTTATAAACAAGCAACACATTTTATCCACTTTAAACTAGTAATTGAGAATAAACATGAGTGTGATCTTATAAACAAGCAACACATTTTATCCACTTTAAACTAGTAATTGAGAATAAACATGAGTGTGATCTTAATTGCTAGAAATTGTGAAAATTGCATGAATTCGTTGTTAGGCCAAAAATGAGTGGGAGTTGTGTGAAGCACATCTCTTTGCTCATTATGTGGAAATGACTCATCCATGCTTGTTAACTACCAATCATGACTTTGTTATTAAGCCATGAATTAGTGAGAGTTGTGTGAGGCACAACTTTCTACTCATTATGTGGAAATGACTTGTTCATGTCTGTTAACTACTCAACATGAATTCGTTGTTAGGCCATAAATAAGCAAGAGTTGTGTGAGTCACATCTCTTTGCTCATTATATGGGAATAGTTTATTCATGCTTGTAATCAATAATGTGAATCTTGTTTAACAGGAAAGATGATCAAATCATCGTTAAATGGTAAAGGTGTAAAGACAAACAACTTATTGGAACTCATAAAATGATGTATGTGGTTCTATGAATAAGAGTGCAAGAGTTGATTATAGGTACTTCATTATCTTCATAAATAATTATAGTCAATATGACTATGTGTATCTTATGAAGAATAAGAATGGATTCTTTAGAAAATTCAAAGAATACAAGAATGAAGTAGAAAATCAACTTGACAAAAGAATTAAAGTCCTACGAATTGATCGTGGAGGCAAATACTTGAGTAATGAGTTTAGTACATACTTGAAAGAGTGTGGTATCATACCACAACTCACTCAACCCAGAACCTCGCAGTGAAATGGTGTTTCTGAGAGAATGAATCGAACCTTGATTGATATGGTTCGTTCAATGATGTACCAAACATAGCTATCTTTGTATTTTTTTGGGTCACGCACTCCAAACATCAGCTCACACACTAAATATTGTTCCATCAAAATCCATTGAGAAAACTCCACATTACCTTTGGATGGACAAACCATCCAACATATATTTTTCTCAAAGTTTTGGATTGTGAGTCATATGTCAAGCGTACGTATGATGTCAACTAAAATCCAAAATAGATAAATGCTTCTTCAGGAGAGATCCAAAACAAAATGTTACAACTTTTGGCACAAGTTAACGAATATTATATTTGTTAAGAATGGTGCAGTATTCTTAGAGAAGAATTTCTCAAAAGAATCAAAAGCAATGGCAGTAGGATAACACTTGAGGAAACTCAAGAGGATCCGCAAGTGATCATGAGATGAATGATAGCATTCAAGATGGTCATGAAATGTCACATAAAGTTCCTTTGATCCGTGGGAGTACAAACAGTCATGCTTCACAAAAGTTTGTTGAAGAGACTTATACCTCTCACAAAGTGTTCGTTCAACTCGACCCGAGCAAGAACCAAATTCACAATAAATTGTGAAAGAAGTTGAGGAGGCTCAATAGGAGTTGCAAGAACATAGTAAGCTTAGAAAGGTCAACAAGGGAAAGAAGAAGACCTGATTTTTATATGGGTCTTCATGAAGTCTTGGTAATGGATACCGAGGATCCCTCGACCTATGAAGAAGCAATGGAAAGAAAATACGGCAGACAACCATAATTCGAAATAAAATTCATGTATTGCAATCAAGTGTAGAACTTGATAGATCTTCCTTAAGGAAATAAACTCATTAATAACAAATGAGTTGTTAAAAGGGAGATGGACATGAATAGTAACATGAAAAACAAGGCAAGACTTGTAGTGAAAGGTTTTAGTCGAATTTAAGAGATTGACTATGACGAAACCTTTTTCACAAGTTTTCATGTTCAAATCTATTCGGATTATGCTAGGTATTGATGCATTTTAGGATTATGAAATCTGTCAATTGGATTTCAAAATAACTTTCCTAAATGGTAAGATAGATGAGGATGTGTACATGTTACAACATCAATATTTTGATGATCCAAAGAACATCAACAAAGTATGCAGGCTTCAAAGAGTCATTTATGGCTTGAAGCAAACATTGAGGATGTGGAACAAGCGCTTTGATGAAGAGGTTAAAACTCATGGATTCATTCAAAGCAAGGAAAAACCTTGAGTATACAAGAAGGTTAGTGGGAGTCATATGTAGCTCTAGATCTTGCATGTCGATGACATATTGTTAATGAAGAATGAAGTATCTTTGATGGAGCAAACAAAGAGCTCATTGAAAATAATGTTTTTTCAATGAAAGACATGAATGAGGCTCAATATGTCTTAGAGATTAAGATATATAGAGATAGTCCTCACAAGCTCATTGGCCTAAGTCAAAAAGTTTAAATTGACAAAATCTTGGAAAGATTCCGTATGGGAAATTTCAAGAAGGAAAATGTGTCAATAAAAGTGTTGTGCAATTTAGCAAGTTACAATTTGTCACAACACACAAAGACATAAAATGCATGAAGAATGTTTTCTATGAATCAGTCATAGATTGCATCATATATGTTATGGCTTGCAAACTGGATGTCGGGTATGCTCTAAGAATGACAAGTCATCATTAGACTTCATCTAGTCCTAATTATTGGACTACAGACAAGAATATTCTTAAGTACCTAAAAAGGACCAAGAATAAGTTTCTTGTCTATGGTGGTCAAAGAGAGCTCATTGTAGAAGACTACACTGATGCTAGTTTTATAACTGATCCAGATGATCAATCTGAATACGTCCTTCTTCTGATTGGTGGTGAAGTGAGTTAGCATAGTTGGAAGTAATCAACTATGACAAACTCAATCACCTCAGCGGAAGTCATGGCGACCGCACAGGCAAGCAAAGAAGAATGGATAAAGAAGTATCTTAAGAAACTTAGTGCTGTCTTGTCCTGTGAAGGATCCTTGGAGTTGTTTTGCTACAATAGTGCATCTATTATGCAAATCAAGGAGCCAATATCACATCATAAGACAAAGTACATGATAGAGAGTACTTTGTGACTCGAGACTTTATAGACAAAGGCAAAATTATATTAATATGGGTAGACACAAACAGCAACATAGCTGATTCCTTGAAAACGCTTTTATCGTAAGCCAAGAACGAAATTCATTTCGAGTCCATGATTCTACAAGATCATGGAGAATGGCTTGAAAACTAAATTGAAAGGGTTCTCTCTTTTTAGAGTTTATGCATATAAGAAACTTTAAAAACAAGTGGGAGACTGAAGGTTGTGTGTTTTGGAAGTTATCTTTTTTATAACGAAATTATGAATTGTTTATGATTTTAAATGTTATTATACATTTATGTTCCTTGAGATTGATATGTTATATCTTTAGAAGCGTTCAAGAAGATGCTCATGGTCTTGAACCATAGAACTCTTTAGATGAAAACATATAATCCTAAATATGTTCACAATCGTGGTAATTAAAGGGAACATTATTTACCATGAAGGTTGTCATGTCAATTGAAAGTACATTGTAGTTCTATAAATGTTGATAAGTGATTATCATTCAATGACATGAGTATATAAAATGGTGATTCTTTATATACTGAACATGACCTAACTAGATGGAGCATTATATGGATTAGTTTTGTGTCATTAATGTTTCCAATGTGTCTTTGAATCTTATATATGAGACATGTAAGTTTTTCACATGAGAAGTATATAATGTGATTACTATTAAAGTCCATTCAAATGATTGGAATAATATAGTAATTCGTTATGTACAACTTGTGCGGGAGAAATTTATATGTCAATATTATTATTGTCCCTCAATTATTTGAGTTATGATATTACTGGGCCCCTTGGTAAAGTGAAATTATATTGCATGCAATATAACTGATGTAGTTATACTTATAATTCACTTGAGAGACCAAGAAAATAATATAATGCAAAAATGACACGATCCTATTTTGCATATTATTTAAAATATCATGAGACAAGGATAGACACGAATTAAGTGGATCAAGCACGTAACGACTATGTCGTTTGGGAGACTATAATGTAGTGATAGAACCTCTTATAGTCCATAATATAAAGTATTTTATATTATATCCCAAGATGACGTAGATCCTCTGTAAGGTCACACCAACTGAACATAAACAACAAGTATTTTACATTTTGAATGATGTATTTAATCTCACAATGTATGAGTTAAAATGCATGTGATAAAATGTTAAAGTAATATGTCATGTAAAATGACATGCTTAGATCATAAAATAAATTTATGAGAATATATGTGAATATTATTTTGTATAATGTTTGAGAGCATTATAAGAATAATAAATTAATTCATATTAGAATAATATAGTAATATTATTTACTCATAAATTAAATTCTTGCAAAATATGATTAGGGAATAACAAGAGAGTAATCATAGTCATTTATGTAAATAATTAACACAAGTGTTGCCCTAGGGCTTGGCTATATAAAGGGGTATGTTTGAGATGAAAAATGACTTTTTCTCTCTCTTCCCACAATGGGATGAATAGTAATCCGTGAATAGTAACCCTTGATTTCCCCTCTCTTGTGTGTAGAAAGAAAAACTCCATTGTTCTTCTTTTCCTTCTCTTGCAAGGTTTAGCCACCAAATGAAATAGCTTGTTCATTGAAGATTGAAGATCTAGGTGGTTGGATCTAAACTCTAACCTCTACATCCATCTATCTAAGGATGCTTTAGGTTGTTGTTTAGGTTCAAGGTGAACCAAGAGACAAGGGTGCTTCCATGGCCGAAGAAGGAAGACGACGGTTTCCAAGAGACCTAGAAGAGGAATCGACTCCTCTCTACGAAGAGATTTGACAATCTCTTTAGGTATAATCTTTTATCCACTCTTGTGCAAGAAATAAATGTTTTATTTTCTGTTTTGTTGATGCACAAGAGGTGTTCGATGAAATGTCATAGTATAATCTTGCTTGCAATTGTTATATAAATAAGATCCTTTGTGTATTGAGTTAAATAGAGGCAAAAAATTTTAATTTTCGTCCTCTTGAACTTACACATGAAATCCCAACAGAGAGAGCAATCGAGAACAAGAGAACACGCTATGTAACGTGGTTCGGCCTATCAAATCAACTTAGGCCTATACGTCCACGAGTCTTCCGAAATAAAATCTTCTTTTCGAGCCAATTTCACTATAAACGAGTGTTCTTTACAAAGTGCGGAGCCGATCTTTGACTTCTTCTACACAAGCAAGTCCATCTTCTTCTCCTAAACCAATGTATGAGACAACACCACAATACACGATGAAAGGTTCGATTGACAATACAATCAAGGACATGGATGCATCACTTAACAACACAAATGTGATGCACCAAAGGCTAAAACTAGCTAAGGGTTTGTTCTCGAATAAACAATAAGAGAATAGTAGTTATCATAATTACTCTCTAGGTTAGGTAGCTGGAGGAGACTTAAATTAGGCTCTTTTCTGTGCTCAATTTGATGCTGGAAAGCTTGTAGGAATTATTTGATAGATTGTTGGTTCGTTTCTGCATCTTTATATAGGTTGAACACTTCTTGGGATCTTGGATCAGTCAAAATATTCCTGGCGTTACAGCTTCTTCATAACGCCTTGGGCAAGGTGTTATAACGCCTTGGACTTCTGCGTGTTTTGCCCCTGTGAAGCTGTCTTGTGGGCCAATTCTTCAGGAACCCGTTATAACAATTTGCTCACTCGTTATAACGGGTTGTGACTCGTTGTAACGCCTCCCTGAAGCATTATAGTAATGTTGGCTTCGGGGAAACCAAGTTCTGCAGCTTCTCTCTCCTCCTGAGGCGTTATGACGTCTTGGGCATCCGTTATAACGCCTTAGTGACTCGTTATAACGGGTCTTGAAGTGTTATGGTAACGTTGTGCTCTGTATTGCGCATTGAAGCCTTTCCTTGATGACTTGAGCATGTCTTGACTTGTTCAGGACATGTTTGACATTGGTATGTACCTGTTTTAACCTGCATCTTCACCAAAACTAAGTCAGGTTTTCCATGAATTTTAACCAATTCTTAGAAATCTGATGTCAAATAGTTCGACTCCACCTAATTTTTTGCTTCTCTCTCCTCCACCAGAATCTGATGTGGCACTAAAATGTTATCAACCTTTTACCTAATTTTGCAAAGATTTTTGCTTTAATGCGCAATTCTTAATTTTGAATAATATAATGACTCGGATTGTTTGAGTGACCAAAAGGAAATATAGAAAAATAAGTTATTAATTGTGGAACTTTTTTTTACAAATCTTTTTTATTTTTGACGTATAGGATACCTGAAACTCCCACTCTCTACTTTAACATAACTACATTTTTTTATAACAAATTTGTTTAGTTGGATTCAATTTAAAGCCAGATTGATCCGGAGGAACTTAGAAATCTATGAGAAAATTATAACGGGTCACATCAGTAGGACTTAGCCACTTAGGAGAAATTAATTTACAACATCAATTCTCAACTATTTGAAACTCAATGAAGAGAAATAGAACAAAAAATTCGGATCCCGAGAAAGGAAGAGAAAAGAAAAAGACGACACAAGTCACACAACAGTGAAACTTTAGGTGGAGTGGTCGTCGTCGCCAACCTCCCCCCCACACCAGCTTGCCTCTTTGCTAGATTTTTCTCTCATTTTTTTCTTCCTACCTCTTCTCTTTTTTTCCTACTAATGAAATACACGAACACCGGTGTTTGTTGTCTCGCCTAGGTCGTCATTGCCTAGGACCGACGCAATACATCCACTCTCTGATCGCCTACGCCTCTACCGCTTGCCGCCTCCTCACTCCACTGTCCTCTCTCCGGCTGCCACAAACCCTAAATCTAGAGGAACCTTCGCCTCCGCGCCATACCACTAGCGTCGATCGCAGCCGCTGACCACTCTCATTCACATCCCACATCCGGATATAAAAACAATTTGAAACTCTATACATCCTTTCCTCCTTCAGTCATGCAATCGACATCGTCAATACAAACCTTGGTAGTCGCTGTCAGAGGATCCGATGTCAACAGTTGGACTCGAAGAATCGCAAGGTATTGATGGATTTTTAGATTATTTTTAGGTAGTATTGTGTTGTTAGATGTTGGTTCAGCTAGTTTAGATGTTGATGTATGGTGAGTCTAGTGGTTGCAAGTTTATATAGCTTGTTGTTGTGATGGATGTGATGTTTGTTCGTGTTGTTGTTGTGTGATGTTTCATGTATTTTTATTTTTTCTCTATATATGTTTGGTAGCCGCTGTAAAAAATTTCAAAGTTTCTCAACTATTTTATATCAATTAATAAAATTTATTCTATTTTTTTTCAAATTCAGTTATAAGCCCATCTAACAAGTTACAACGGTAAAAAAAACCAAGTAGACAATAAATAAAATTATTATACAAAGAGGAGGGTAAAATATGAGTATGAAAAGTCAACTTACAACTAAAATTCTACCTTACATGATAGAGGGGTACTAAGAAAAGAAAAGCCCAAATTAGCTGTCCACTTGAGAAAACTTGTATAGTTTCAAGCAAGATATTTGATAACTACTTGAGAAAGCCAAAGAAATTGCGAGCAACAATTGCTCAGAATCATAATAAAATATAAGCAAATTAAGGATTCAAAATCGCCTTTCCTTTATCCTCAACATTGGAAGGTACATTGTTATTCTCACCACCAGCTGATTCCTGAAAATGCAATAAGAAATTTGATTGATTAATGATTTATAATATATAATTCATCATTTTTGTTAACAGACATTACAAAATTATTGTGCAATACTAACCTCGGATTGGGTTTCTCTTTTTTTCTTCTCTTCTTCTATCTGTCTCAGCGATTTCACCGAATAAGCACCCTGGTTTTCATTAGTTTTTAATTCATAATATTTTTATAAGACACAAAACAATTATTTCTATATCATGCTAATTCATTTCTCTCTCTTGCATATTCAGGATGGATTTCATATCCGCTGTTAAAATAAGGATAATGCTTGAGAAATTAGTGATGATATGATGTCTCAAATTGATGATTTTTAAAATAGTTAACATATGCTACAAACATGACCACAGAAAAATTTAAGACTAAGAATTTTTTTTCCCTATATCAAGCTATTTCATTTTCTCATGCGCGTTTAGGATGACAACTTTATTAATTTTTCAGGTGTAAAAAGGATAATGGTTGAACAATTAATGGTGAAATGATGTATGCATTTATAACCATATTCTAACATATGCTAGAAATGTGACCTTGGCAAGAATTTATTACCTCTGACAATCCTCTGCTCTTTTTTTCTTCTTCCTTCATTCTAAGTGACTGAACAGGGGAAATTCTCTGCGAAACATTTATCCAATTTCAGCAAATAATCAATAAATACGAAAATTAGACCAGAATTTCTCTTAAAAGATAAAAAGAAAAGACAAATCATAAATTAAACACTAACCATAGATGAAGTTCTGAGATCTCTGAGCAAAATTATTTTATAAATTTCTAGCTCTATGTTGTTTTGCTCCTCAGCTCTCTTTTCCATCTCTTTCATGGCACTCTCCAGTACCAAATCTCTCTCTTTGAGCAGTTCCTCTGTTTTCTCTCTCTCCATTCTGAGCCTCTCCCTCCTTTTTCTCACAATCTCCAGTTCCTCCGCTAAAGAAGCTTCTCTTAGCTCATCATCTCTCTTCTCCGGCTTCAACGCTTCTTTACATACACTAGATTCGATCGGACGAATCTCCTTGCTTGTGTTTTCTTGGATCAAACGTTGGGTTGATGTTGTTATCAGACTGAGCTTTTTTTGTTTCTTTGGTGGAGTTTCGAGCGATGGTGCAGAGTTCAAATTCAAAGGCTGAAGAGGTCTTCTTACTAGAGTTTCCATTAGAGGGGGAGAGAGAGAGAGAGAGATAGAATGATGGGTTGGGAGTATGAGCTTTGAATTTGAAGAGTGAGAGAGGTAAGGTAACGGCTACTTGAAAAAGGTATCACCTTTTTTCTTTAAAAAATGAAAAAGGAAGAGAAGGAGAAGGTGGTTCCCAACTGAATGTACGGTTGTAAATTTGATCTTTGAATAATGCAAAGATTTTTAAGGTATCAATGAGTATACTAAATATGCAGCTGCACCTGGAGTACGTAAAATCACTATTCAAAGCCTCACAAATGGTGGGTCCCGTTTAAACTGGTCGAGGAATAAATATTGTATGATCCAGAGATGGGAACTGGATCTGGATGATAATTTGACTTCTTCTGCTTGGAAGCATTGGAAAATTTTGAATTCATTCGACATTTAAATTGTCATGTCACGTTTCCCATCTGAACGAACGATAACTACTTCTTTTTACATTATTATGGTTTTGCATGATGATTTGATTTGCTATGACTAGACAGGACCCTTGAGGTACAAGTGGATCCACTTGGATCAATATTGTGAATTCACGTTACCAGAAATGATCAACAGCAGTGATCTTTCTGCATTTTTATCGTTGCTACAATGACGAGATTGTCTGCACAGTAATTTTACTATATTACCAACAAATTTACAACGTAACAGTACTGTTCACTGACCATTTCGAAATCCCGCATTACATTCTTAATCCGATTATATTCTTTAAATTCGATTGGAAATTTTGTTTGCATTTATTAAATATTATTTCTTTTAATTTATAAATTTGTAGAATCTATTAATTTGTGTAGTATTTTTATTTGTTTTTTCTTGCATAAAAACACGTATTTAGTACATTAGCTAACGAGAAGTACGCACCTAATATTTCTACCTTCTAAAATAAAACAAAAATGTTAAGGACATGTTGTCATATATCATGGAAAATATTACTTTTGGGAATGAAAATCAAGTTAACATTTTTGACAAATTCATTGAAATAATTATATGTTGGGATAGTATACTGTATATATCATATATGAGTGTTCAGCAGTTGGGAAAAAATAAAAAAAAAAAATGTTGCTTCATTGATTCTCTGGGCAAGAAAAAATAAAGTTTGTTAGTAAGCCACCACGCCTGAAAATAGACATAAAAATTGAACTAAATGGTATTGTTCGTGTGGGAAAAAATTCACTCTAAGGACCTGTTCGTTATCTCTCCACTCGCACAGTGACGAGTGGGGAGGTAACGAACGGGGCCTAAATGTCTGTTCGGGTTCTTCTCATCTATCACTGTAAATATGAGAAAATAAAAATTCAGTCTCATATATTTTTTATTTTTCCATCAAGTCCTAGGAAAATAAATCAAAAGTGGGATGAGAAATGAAAATTGAATTAAAAATCACTATTTGAATGGAAAAAATAATTGCTCAAAGCAAATTTTCAATTTCCCATGCATTAGAAAATGGCCGAACGGGCCCAAGTGATTATTTTCTTTCCCTCGCATACATTTTCAATTCAATTTTTGTTTTCCCACCATTTTGTATTTGTTTGGAATAAAACCTAAATACAGAAACCCAAATTGTCTCATAAAAAATGTGTTGCCGAAGACTAAAAAAACAATTCTCCTTACTTTTTTTTAATAAAAGATGATTGTCTTATCCTCAAAATTTCTCATTAGACTGTGTTTGTTTCCTCATCCGAGATGGAAATTGTGAGATTTTGAACATAAGGGATAAAAATTTCACTATCCGTTAGGTAGTATTTTTTTCTGCGACAGGGAACGGGTTATTTTCCCATTGTTCTTCTATATTCTTCACAAAATGTTGGAAAAAAATAATTTGGTTGGATTGAATTACTTTTTTTTTCCCCATCGAGTTTGAAAACCAGCAAAATAATTTTGTTAAAACCAACATCCATAAGAATCAGCTCTTAGTCTAATAACTAAGAGCAACGAACTTTGTATGAAAAATCTTGAGATCGAAATTTGAATAAAAAAACTTTGAATCATTTAAATTTAAAATAAATTGACTTTCATCTTTATCTCAAAAGAAAAAACCCACACCCACAAAATCCCGGGTCCGAATCTGCTGCTCGTAAATTCCTGCTTGCTTTCCTGCTTGTCTTCGATCCGACCGCTCGATCGCCACGGACGGCTGTGATTTGATTCAGGAGGCAGATGCTTTGGCCGTTAGATGAATTTTGAACGATCCAAATCGAAACAAACAGGGAAGCAAGCAGGGATTTACGAGCAGGAGATTCGGTTCCCAAAATCCCAATCTAATAAAAATGGGCCATCCAAAGGGAGCCTATTAATTGAGATGACTTCTCCGTTGTATACCCATGGAAAAATAGGAATCTAAATCTTTTGCAGTAATTTATTTTTATATTGATATGTGACACGATTCGAACAATCGGATTTGAATCATGAGTAAGAATTTTACGTTCAGACATCACTTTTACTATAGGGGCAAAGCTTTTCTATTAATTTTAATGTAGTAGATAAATATATTTGATGTATTAATATAAATTTGAAAATAGGTTGTAGTAATAGAAGTTGGCGAACATGCTCTAAATATTAAGAACAATGTTGTTTCGTTAACTGAAATTCAAAATAGTCCTGTTTAATATTAAAATATGTGCTTTTATTATTTATTTTTAAAAATATTTAAAAAGGCTAAAAGTTCTAAAAATAATATAAATTTGACATCTTATCAGAATCTCATATGAATTTTTTATAAGCAACTTCCGAAATTTTGAACTAAAAATAATAATTTGTATCGTTTGTACTTCAACCTAAAGTGTAAATATTTTCACAATAGTTCACCAATATTTTATTTATTTTTCTTAAACATTCTCACTATGTCATATTTTATTTGTTTTCATCAATATTCTTAATTTAGAATTCAATTTTTTTTTACTAATTCGAAAGAATATCAAAATAACATTATTCTTACAATCATCAAGAAATCACTACTACCTTGCCCGTACTCATTTACTAAAAATTTACCCCCACTACATGCCCGTAATCAAGATTTATTCTTTAAATAATAATATTTGTTTTCAGAATTTTATTTTACAATAACTTGTCATAGGGACTGAGGACTAGGGTTCACTTTCTTTTCTTTTTAATTATTTATTCATTCCTTATATCCGGCGTTGATTTTTTTTTTTTTTACTTTTACTTTGGAACCTAGCTCGCGATATGAAGTCCGTATCACCTGAAGCCTGTGTGTTCACCCTAGCTCGCAATCTGAAGTCTGTATCACCTGAAGCCTTCTCATTTAGTCTCTTCTTCATCGAGCACCATTCGTCTCCCTTCTCGTCCTTGTCTTCGATCATTGCTCTGAAAAGGTACTGCGATTTATTATTCTGATTTGTGTGTTTCAATTTGGGGAATGGTGATAATTGTTGCTTGCTTGTGTGATTGGTCGATTGTTGCTTGATTCTTTGATTTGACGATAAAATCTGTTAATTCCAGGCAAGATGTTGATATCTTAGTCAGACTTCTAGTACAAGGATTAGGGGTTGAACTGGTACCATATGCTTCTCTTCTCGTTTACCTTTTCTTAGTGTATGGTGATTATCATAGGACTGTTCGACATTATTACAAATAATTTTGCAGCATTGGTCCTCTACTACCCCTTGCTAAATATGCGACCTTGCCCAATGGGCTTGATGAGAGGTTATCAAGTAATGCTGAAGATACACGATTCTTGGAGCAGCTACTTGATGACTCTCATATTGAGGACTACAAGCTCAGGGTTGATATTAAAGTTGGTTAAAGAAGGTACCAACTTGTGATATGTCTAACTTGCTTATTTTTAAAAATAAATAATGAACAATAACTTGGTTGAAAGAAGTATTTTAGAGAGCAGAAGATTCTGTTAAATTGTTCAGTCCATACAAAAATAGATATTTTAGAGACTACTAAATTATGGGCATTTCTGGAAATGAGAATAAAACTTTGGTTGCTTTTTGTAAGAATGAAATAAGAATCATGATTTTGTTATTCAATACAGGTACCAACAAGAAGGCATTAATTGGCTAACCTTCTTGAGATGGCTTAAGCTGCATGAAATTCTATGTTATGACATGAGTTTAGGAATGGTTGCAGCTAAACTGTGGGTCATATATCATGTCTTAAATACACTAGCACAACAGAGATGATTAATCTATCTTACTTGGGATTTTCAATTAATTTCAGTTGTCTCCAACTGAACCAGCTTTCGGGTAGCATTTCAGAACATCTATTCAGTTCACAAATGAAACTTAAACATGTGTATGTACCTAAACTTTTAATTTTAAATTTTAAATTTATTTATTTTATGTGAACTGTTTCTATACTAGTTGTCATCTGTTACAGGTTGTTTTATGGAAATCAACTTTCATGTTCATTAGGACTTCTTCAAAAGATTGAAATCATGTAATGAGGCTTGAAGTCGGGATGCACTAAATGATTGCACTAAATATATTGTACATATTGAGAATGAATATAAGTTTCCTAAAATGCCTTACTTATTCTTTCTGATATACAGCTACACAGAAATTTACTAGAAGGATCAATACCTTCCAAGTTAGAAAATCTTATCAAACTCCATGAGGTGTAAGTTAATCTTTAACATAAAATGAGCCTTATTAAAATATCTACTCTAATTGTTTAATTTTTACATAATACCATTCAGTAAATTGGCAAATAACAAGCTAAGTGGACCTCTAGAGGATTCGTTATTGCTTTTATTGACCTTATTTTTATAGGAATATTTTTTTCCTTTCAAATTAGGTATGAGGTTAAATTGTAGCGATAAAAAGTTGTAAATGGAGATTATACACCATATGAGAAGGATGTATTTGAAGCCCATCACATTCGAGAAGTGAACATGATATCAAAAGTGAAGCCTTTTCCATAGAAATAGTAGATAGTAGATATTTGTAAATTATGTTTGTTAATTGCGATGTTGTATGACATTTGAAGGATATAGTTAAATTGATTTTTAATTAATTTTTGACATGTGTTTTAATTGAATATATTTATTATATGATATTGTGACAAATAAATCTGAATATATATGTAAATATTTCAAATTGCAAATAATATGAAATTACTTTTATGCCATTATATGTGGGTAATATTTGTAATTGAAAAAGTTAAATAGCAAAACAATTTAGTTTTGCAATAGCTTAAGATAGCGTATGTTTCAAGAACTGAAGATTACGCGAACAACACAAACTGTCAGTGACGGTTGGCAACCGTCAGTGATGGTTCGAAAGCCATTTTCTACCCAAAATTTTCATGAAAATCGTACGACAGTTGACAACAGGCAGTGACAGTTGGCAACATTCAGTGACGGTTCGGGTTATTTGATGCATTTTCAAGCTCTAAACTCATCCGATATAAATATGGAAGTGTTGCCTCCTCTTCCCTTGACCTGACCTATTATTCAAAACATTATAGCAGCCATTATTGACCATTAAAAAGTTCTAGATCTTGCTCTAAATCTCTCAAGTTCATCAATTATAAATTAGCCAAATTTCTTGAGTGCGCTTAGGAGATCATTCTCTTATATTTCTCTTTAGTCTTTGTGCATCTTTTGGCTTGGTTCTCTACCTTTGTGTGTAAAGAGATTAAGTTCAAGCTTGTAATGGATATTATTGTTGATTAGTGAAAACGGCTCGACCTTGTTATCGCGTCGGGGGGTCGAGAGTCTTGGGGACGTAAGCTCGTCAATAGCTGAACTCTGTTAACATATCAGTGTCTCTCGAGAGTGCTTCATTTTATTTTCTTATTCTCAACCCTCTCTACTTTAATTTCAGATATGTTATATTAATTGATAAATTGTAGTAATTGAATTGCTTGACTAGTGGATATTGGTATTGCCATTTGAAATTGAATTGTGCATTATAGCAAAATAAACTTAGAAATCGAATAGAAACCTATTCACCTCCTCCCACTCTAGGTTCATCAAAGTGGTATCAGAGCAAGTTGACTTGCTAATTGAGAACTTAGTTACAAGCTGTATTGCATGGGTGCGGGTGTGAGTATCATATCCGATACGGTGCGGGTGCGGGTGCGGGGATACGAAAATTTAAAAAATCACGGATACGAGTGCGGATATATATATATTAAAATAATAATACTATATAATTAAATGCTTAAAATTCATTTAATATTACTAGATATAATTGTTAAAAGTAACATTATATATAATATTGTTAAATAAAATGTTACTAAATACGAACATAGTAGTGTGTATAGTAGTTTGTACACAGTGATTTCTAAAATAGTTATTTTTCTTTTTCAGTTAATAATTTAAACATGATATTCAAACAAAAAGTGTTTCCAATTCACCCATATCTGACACGTTTCCAAAAAAAAAATATTATCTGACACAATGATGGAAAATGGTCAAAGAGACATCATTGATAAGCAGAAACTTGTTTTCAATTCATGCACCTTTCTTCTCACACCAGCAATTCGCGACGCGTCAAAGAAAAAAATGATAAAATAATAAAATTCAGCTGGGTTCGCACCGATCCGTATCAGATACGAATTTCGTATCCATACGTATTGGATACGGTTCGTCTGGGTAAATGCCGAGTTCGCGTAACACAGGTTACAAGTAAAGGTCCAGCATGGTATTTCTAAGTCGTATAAAGGAACCTCCAATATTTGACCAAACATGTTATACGTTTTCATCTTGGAAAATGTCAATAGAATTTTATTTAAAAGCAATTGATGTTTGACATGTGATAGAAAATAGATATGTACTAACCTATGAATTAAAAGGAACTACTAATTTGACAAAGAGTTTCAAAAAGAATAGGAGCGATAATCACTATGTCATCAATGCATTACTCCATTTGGTTGGTGAGTCTATAATTGAAACAATTGATGAACTTGATAGTGCTTTTGAAATATGAAATATCCTTGTAATTCGATATGATTGCGATACCAACTCTAAAAGAATCAAGCTAACAAATGTTGAATGTATTGATGTAAATTGTAGTAAAATAGAAGCTCCATCAAAGGATGAGAATGATGAATCGATGTGCTTCTATGGCGATATAACAAAATCAAAGGACAAATTGGCGGTGCAAGATGAAGAAATGGTGTGCTCTACTTTCAATAGTCAAGCTAGTGAGGTATATCTAAACTCCAATTCAAATTCTAGGAAAAATGAAACCTCTATATTGCCAATAAATGAAATCGAAAACACAATTGAGGGGTTAGTAAATATTTGTTGCCACGAGAATACTCATTATAACAATATTGAGGTTTTAAAATGTAAAATTGATGAGCTTGAGTTAAAATTGAAAGATTACGAGTTAAAGCTACAAAAGTTTAATGAATTAGAAAAGAATTGTCAAACACGAATAAAAGAATTAGAGGTGATAAAAGAAAAGGTGAAAACTTTAGAAAAAGAAAATATAACCTTGAAATCATCTAGTACACTAAATAGAAGCACTAATTTGATTTGAGTAAAATATATGAGGGACAAAAAAAACATGATAAATTGGGTTTAGGATATAAGAAGAATTCAATTCCTTCAACATCTAAAAACCCCCAAATTGTAAAGAAAAAGGTAAACATATTCGAAATCATAAAGACAAGAATGCAAAATACCAAAGGGTGAAAAATACATCAAATTATGCCTTTAGGTATAGTTTTAACAATAACAACTGTATCAAAAACAAACTAAAACCAAAGAAAGGATTTTAATCCAACATGGTCGAATAATTCATATCATGAGAAACAAACCGGTTTGAGATACAAAGTCAAAAATAAAGATCATATTCAAAATGGTTTTAAAAATAATGAGAAACCAAAAATTGACTTCTAAAAATCAATCGTTTTGAAAATACACAAAACAAATTTCAATTATATATATCAACTAAGAACCAAATTAAGAATTTAAGAATAGATTTTCAAACTCGTTTTGTGAAGAAACATGAAAACATTCCCACATGTGCATTTTGTAACTATTGTTGTAAAATGAAACATATTTCATTAGAATGCAATTAGAAATAGAATAACAAACAAAATTTTGTTTGGGTCCCTATAGTTCAAAACTAAGTTACTAAATATTCAATTTATCCCCAACGCTTGTATGCTATATTTTTAAGGGGAGTTTAAAAGATTATACTATATTTTAGCTACTAAAATAAATTGCTTTATATCAACTATTGCAAAATGAACAACTAAATTGTGCCTTATAAATTTCAATCATGCTAGAATCATTTAAGCCCAAACTTGAGTCATACATTTAGGAGAGCTTAACAAAAATTGTTGTGTTAATTTTTGTTAAAAAATTGTCATATTATCAAACTCCGATTGAAATTAAGTCAAGATTGTGCATTATGATACTAATTTGAAGTTTAAAATGTGTTTGAGTAGTTAAATTTTATTTGTATAATAATATTAGTAAATTCATGATTAAAAAAATTATATTTGACATACTTTTACTTGTCATGGCTAATTGTTATATTGATGATCTTATCTTTCCTTCATAATTGCATATTTTTCTTATTATTTATGCTATATCTTGTTTATATGTGCATATAATATCCAAAAATATTGAATTCGGGGTAGCCTTGTTCTTACATGATTAGGTTTTTATTATATTGCTTGCCAAAGAATTGTGCATAAATTGAGGGGGAGCTACGCAAATTGGTTTCAACTTTTGCTTGATTTAAAAAGGAGGAGAACATCACATGTGCCATATTCGTTAAAATATAATCCTCAAATATGCACATATATTATAGTTTTGCAAATCGACAAAAAGGGGATTGTTGTATCAAATAATTTCATCATATTTGTCGATTTGCAAAACAAACTTGAATTTTACCATGCTTTGTGTTTGAGAATTTTTGTAGGGTCGTTATAGCAAACTTGGAGATGAAAATTAAAGTAAGAGCAAGCATATTGGAAGAACAAGCATCAAGATCATATTAGAACTTAAATGCAAAATTTGAGAAGGAAAACGTTAGAAATTTCTAGTGATGTGTTGAGAATAAGTGTAGAACTCATCGCGACCTTTCTAACGCTTCGAAAATGACTTCAATCGGAGCTACATATCAAAAGTTAATTATGATTATTTCAAGAACTGAAGATTACTAACTTTAATGTGCTCCGTTTAAATATAACTAACTTTGTGACTTAAAAAATAATTAACGAAACAATTATACAAGTTTAAAATATGACTACAAACTTTTTAAAACAATTGGTAGCCAAAGAGTAATAACAATTTAACAAAGCACATTATTGAACAGAAGAAATGAATGATTTCCTAAATTTATCAACATAAGTGACAACACACTTATAATGAAATCAAACAAATAAATATGCACGACTTATCACAATGCATTTTATCTTTTCCTTAAAATTTCAATTTGAATACTCAATACTTACAAAACTCGACTTTTGTTAATTCAGTCTATTACGTTGATTCCATCTGGATGTCGATGACACGACTTACAAGAACATGACGTACATGAACGATGAAGCAAGTGGTGCAATGCTCTCCTGAAACTAACACCAATCGTCATCTTCTTTTCCTCGGTGATTCCAAGTACGGGTTTTCAGGACTTGTATCTTTTTTTTGTATATGATCGGACCCAATAGACACTTATTTCTCTTTTATCTGAACTGCGGTATAAAAATTACCTGAACTTGATAAAGGATCATAAGGTTTGACATGTCATATGCATAACGGTAAATTGCACTAGCTATTGAACCTCTATGTGTTCATGCTTGCATGTCAGATCTGATATACATATCGTATTATTATTATTATATTAATATTATTATAGGATATATTAACTATTTTAGAATATACATAGGATATTTTAGACGTCAATGGTAAGTGTTGAGAGTACATGCCGAGTGGCTGTCTACCAGAAATAGCGTGAGGGCATCGTGTTGGGCTTACATGTTTACTGTGTTTGACATAGCCCGTTGGATATGTTCGATGAGATGCCTTCATATGTATATGGCAGCTCTCATTCACTGAGTGCAACACTTGATGGCTCAGAGTGTCATTAGAGAGTTTTTACTTTTCAATTTCCTTATTATTATTATTATTATTATGATTATTTATTATTATTATTATTATTATTATTATTATTATTATTATTATTATTATTATTATTATTATATTTTTCCTCAATTGAGTGATTAAGGTTCGGTATCTCAGTTTAGAAGTATGTGCGTCATATTTGATCTGTTGGAGCTATTTTGTTCATATTTATTATTATTTTATTTAGTCGGCTTATTGCGAGATCTGGGGTACGTCCAAAGAGTTATTTTTCCCTTGAGGGTCAATTTGGATCATGGAAAGGTTGGAGAGGTCCCCTTTGGCTCCTTGTTGGTACAGTGAGACTCATTTATTATTCTTTTATGTTCAAATAGTCGGTTCCTTATTTCAATATGACAACTGAGACAATATATTTTTATTTATCTTTTCTTCCTTGGTAAGGTAGGCACGAGAATTTGTCTTTGACCGAGTGTGTGGTTTTGTAGCCGCTCATGCTATACCAGGATGTTTCTGTCATGCATGGAATCTCAAAATTTGTCTAAGCTTTGGATGCTCTTTATTAGTTGATGCTCTGCTTAAATCCTACTTAAGTTGGATGCTCCTTATTAGTTGATGCTCCGCTTAAGGATGAATTGTGTTATGCAAATTGGAGATTATTTTCGGGTGCTCGATTGATCCGTACAATATGTATATTTTAGTATTTCTCAGATTCTTTTGGATTTTTTTAACGACTTTACTTTAAGCAACTATTTCAAATTTAGTAGATTTCTAGAACACCTCTAATAACAAATTAAATGAATTTTAGCTTTAAAATGTGATTAATTATCTACCAAGTGTTCGTTTGGGTCCAACTTTGAGAAATGTATAAGCTCAAAGGATGGACATAAATCCGCATTGAGTAATTTATAATTGCTCAAGTTTCCACAGTGGTTGTGGGTCCAAATGATGAGCATTTGACGAGGGTGTCCTAGGATCCAGACCACATGCGTTTATTTTGACTATTTTTACTTTCTCCAATTTCAAGATATGATAAATATACGAATGGTCACCTATGTATCAATCGGACCACTCTCTTTTTGTTTATTTTCTTTCCGTTTTTGCTACTCTGATATATACTTTTTGATGTATGTACATGAAAAGTTTGTAATCAATAAAATTTATACTTTGTTATGTATTGTTACACTGATTTGTTTATTATTATTACTTAACTTATTTATTCTTTAAGTCTTTTGTGTGCATGTCATCACACACACGTGGTGGAGACCGTCACTCCCGACTTGTTTAATATTTTCTGGAGTGTGACACAGATCAAGAACACAAAGTTTATTAGTTATTGGAAAAAACAACAAAACAAGAAAAAGAAAATAAAATTGATGCACAAATCAAGAACAACTAAAAAAATGCGACATATGTTTGAATCGCTGCCTCATATTTCTGCGCTTTATCTTCAACCTCTTCATGATCTTTTTCTTCCACTAGTATTAATTACAAAACGCACAAACAAAATTTATTAGTTGCACAAACAATGGCATCGAGTTTCTAAATACGAATATTTAATACTAATTTAATTAAAAAAATCGGTGTTAAAACCTTTAACACTAGATGGTATTAAAAATTCAGCGTTAAAAATTAACTTCCAATGTCGGATGTTAAGAAAAAAACCGATGATAAAGGTTTAATATTGATCGCTTCTTAAAATCAGGTGTTAAAAATGACATTTAACTTTATAAAAAAATCGGTAGTACATAAAAAACATTATTTTTTCAAAAAAAAATACTGTTTTTAGATCAGAATATCAAATAATACGGTGATAATTAGTTCAGAATATCTCTATAATTTAGTGGTGTCCATTAAGTTTTGTTGTTGTTGCGATATTGCGGATAAATCTTATTCATATTGAAAAATGTTCCATCAATCCCAAATTTGATATCGTCGTCAATACCCACTGGACACGTCCAATTGAGTTCCGACGAAAATTTGTTTTACTTATGATGCATATTGTTTTCGTTGTTATGCATGTTATTTTTGTTATTGCGCATCTAATAACATGCATAACAGTAAAATAGTTATGATTTATATGCTAAGTTCATTATGTTTTTTGTTCTACTTATGATTTATTATGAAAATTTGTTTTACTTATGATGCATATTATTTTCTTTATTATGCATTTTGTTTTTGTTATTGTGCATCTAATAACATGCATAACAGTCAAATACTTATGATTTATATGCTAAGTTCATTATGTTATTTTGTTATACTTATGATTTATTATGTTTTCGTTATTATGTATGATGTTTTTGTTATTATGCATGTTATTTGTATTATTTTGCATGTTATTTACTTGCATAATAACAAAAATAACATGCACAATAACAAAAAAACATGCATAATAATTAGAACAATTTTTCAAAATAAATGCAAATTGGATTCGTCCAGTCTGAATCGATGAGCGTAGCGATTACGTCGGTGAGCGTAGCTACATTCGTTTTCAGTGGAGCGTCCGATCAATAATATGCATAATAACAAAAAAATATGCATAATACAAAAAACAACATGCATCATAAAAATATAACATGCAAACTGAATTCAACTGAATCTTTTCTATTGATATCGATGAAAGTATCAATTAACGTATCGATATATCAACTCCTGTTCATATTGACTCGTACAGTTCGTACTCATCTTATTATTAAATACGATGCTGACGTAACTGAGCACTGACCAAGTGACCAATATAGTGAACCCAGCTGGCGCCTGAGGAGTAACTTACCGGATACCACTAGATTCACTGGTCATGACATGTGAATATGTGATCCCAACATTGACTTGACAGAAACACGCCTCTAATTTTCGTCTACTTTCCAATATAGAAAGGGATTTTTATTTTTTTATTTTTTTGATCTCATGATTGAACCTTTTGGTGCTCGATTCAGACGGAATCATATCTGCTGTACTCTTGGTGCTCGAATCAGGGTTTTATTATTTTCAGATCTGATCGTTTATTTTTGATCTAATGGTTAAAATATATAATACATTGGTTTCGTACAGTTCATCTGAATCGTCCATTCATCTGCGCGAAAATCTGATCGATCGGATCAGAAAATAACAGAATCCTGTTATCCCAAGAATAACAGCAGATACGGATCCGATTCAGACAGGTTTATGTATTTGTTTTGAAGTATTTACTATTTATACTAAAAATAAAATGCAAAAGCATTTGTACAGTACTTAACCGCTGCTAAGATTAATGCGTTCAATAGTTTTATTATGTTTACTTCCTAATTAAAATATTTTGCCTGAATTTGTATCATGTAGAAAATAAACTATGTTAATACATTGTATATATACTCGATTTAAGTACTTTTGATATTCTGATTTATATCACTTCTAAATTTCGTATAAACACTTAATTGTGAAATGCAAAATATGTTGATACATAAGAATAAATTCAGATTTTTCTTAGACTCTTAGTAATTATTAATTAATAAACTTTTTGCCAACAATGTCTTAAGAATTGATCAACTGAAACTATTTCTATGCCTTCCGACGTGGTTTTCGTTTGTGCAAATATTATATCTGGCAATATAACTGTTATTTTATGTACAGAACAATTTTCATGAGATATTTATGGACAACGACATATTTTTCTTCTAATTTTCGTGGTATATTGTTTTTAGGCAAAAACTTGCGTATTTCAAAGATGAATACATCGGATACTCCGTTCAATTTCTCGAAATTAATTAAAAATGATTAACTTTAATTTTTGTTTTAAAAATAATCAATTTTCACCAACTTCAAAGAGTTCAACGATTTTCAAAAAAATAAACAATTCAGATGAACTAATTTTTTTGAAATAAGCAAGTTTTTGTCTTATTTTTATTGTGTGTATCCCTTCAGCGAAAGATATCAGATTTGGCTATTCCAACTTCTTCTCTTCACCTTTACTCCATCTTTATGAAAATTTCAGTTTCGAAACCATTATGATCAATGACTTGCTCAAATTCGGACAACAAGCCACACCTTAATAATAAAGCTAATTTTTTAAATTTCATAATTTATTTGATGATTTTATAATAAATTTTATAGACTAACCTCCTTATTATATTCTCTATGTATACTAATTTTTTTATTTCAATATATGTTTTAAAACAATTTTGGAATTATTTTAATTTATTAAAAAAACTTATCTATTGGAAAATTTAAAAAAATTTCAGAATTTATTGGAGCAATTTTGTATTATTAAAATTTGGGAAAAAATACATGAATGGTTAGATTATTATTTAATAGTTCGTATTTGAGACTACTTGTTCTTTCTTTTCTACAAATTAATTTAGTTTATTATTCTGAAATATGAAGGGTGACACAACAAAGATACAAATATCAAGAGTCATTTAGTTTACAATTTATAAATTTCTAGTCTTCCAACTTAATATGCAATTAATGTTAATGTAAACTATTAATATAATTTAAATGCGTTAGTGCTTAGTTTAAAAAAATGAATAATCTCTTTTGTAATTCTAAAACTAATATTTTTTTTAGTAAAAGATGGGATCAAGCCTCTCAAATTTCATATATATGACGATCACGTAAATGTGATATTTTGAATTACAGGGAGAACAAATGAGAGAAAATACACAAAACAAAAATATGAAATAACAACAAAAAACACGAAACAACAACAACAAAGAGAGAGTTACAAGCAACAACACAATACAAGAACCAAAATCTGAGAATACAATGCTTCTAAATCTTAACCGGGCTTCCAAGATATACTTCGTCTGTCACGACATATCTCAATCAGCTATCTTAGATATACCTCACAATCCTTCGCACATCGAAGTTGATCTTGTAGCACCACATCTCTTCAAAAATGAGGGTCAAGCCCTCAAATTTTACTATAGAACACAAAATCAACTACAATGTACCTGCTTTTAGTTTTATATCCTAATGTGGGTGAGTATTGGCACACCTGGGATCTCCGGCTCTTCTTATCGTACGATTCCATTTGTTGGATCTTGGATATACCTCACAATCCTTCGCACATCGAAGTTGATCTTGTAGCACCACATCTCTTCAAAAATGAGGGTCAAGCCCTCAAATTTTACTATAGAACACAAAATCAACTACAATGTACCTGCTTTTAGTTTTATATCCTAATGTGGGTGAGTATTGGCACACCTGGGATCTCCGGCTCTTCTTATCGTACGATTCCATTCGTTTGTGCTTGTAAAAGCTCGCACATCCACATGGCCCTGTTGGATTTGTGAGGAGTCGCTGCTATATCTTTGAAGGTCGTCGTCCAGCTATAGATCCAGTGGATTTTTTAGGTCGCGAATCTCCTCCGGTTAGAGTTAGGGTTTCAACTTTTCTACTCACGGCCGCCTCCACGATGAGTTCGAGCTCGGTACCGCCACCGTTGCTCACCGTTGAGGAGAAATTCATGTGGTGAGGTCGAGGAGAAGGTGGACGAGCAGGGAAAGAAGGGTGGAAAGCGAGGTCGAGTCGGAACGAGAGGTGGCTACTGTGAGAAACTCGCGGTTCGGTTTCTCTCCTCTTTTCCTTCACGGCATAGAGCTTTGAGCGAAAGCGATGCTGATTCCGAGCGAGAGACGGCTACTAGGAGAATCTGGTGAGCGATTCCCTTCTCTCTCTCTTTTCCGACAACGAGTTGCTCTCGGCTTGATGGTGGTAGAAAAAAGACGAAGAAGAGGTGGAGGTAGGGGCGAATCCAGAATTTCCGTCAAGGGGACAAGATTTATAATTTTTTTCTAGGGAGTAAAATGACATAAATTTTTAAATATACATGGTGATTTTGCAAACAAATTTGACAAATCGTACAAATACACATAACATTTTTTTGCAATTTTTTTCAGGTGGGCACTTACCCCCTTGGTTCATGTTGGATCCACCCCTGGATAGAGGGAATGAGGAGGAAGGAATCCAAGGATAGAGAGGGAGGTAGGGAGAGACCGACGGCACGACTTTCTCGGTCCAGAGTTTTTCTTTGATTTTCTCTCTTGACTTTTCTCTCTTAGGCCATGTTTGATTGTGAAGTAAGAGGTGGATTAACTCTCTTACTCTACACTTAATCCATCAAACGTGGAGTAAAATTGATAGAGTAAGTTAGAATAAGATTTAAATTAATCCGAAATAAGTTACTTCATCTCTTTAGGTGGATTAGCTTAATTCACCAAACATGATTAACTTACTCCACCTTAACTTGAAGTAAGTAATTTAATCCGGATTAAAATTACTCCACAATCAAACATGGCCTTAGAGTCGGGCCTACGGGGCATTTATTACTTTTGAATTTGAAAATCGTAATTTCTAAAACTAATATTAATGTACTGTTGGTCTTGATCCATTACTATATTTTCTCTCTCTTGGCTTTAGATTTGCAGGTTATTTTCTGCTTGCCAATATAATGCAACCTTAAATACAAATGACAATAATAAATGATTAAATATTTCCTCAATATTACGAATGATAACTTATTTTATGGAAAATATAATTATATTGTAAATACATAATTTTATAATTTTATGCAAATATATATTTTTTAATGTTTTTATATCATCGAGCGAAGCATGGTCTCTAGTTGTAATATTATTTCATTATAAATGATAACGGAATGCCTACAAATTTATAAACCGATCGATGTCGTATTCACCGCCATTGTTGATCCATCAGGACCATCACTAATTGTTAAAGGGAAATAATGACTTCACCATTGGCTCGTAGTGTCGGAGGAGGAATTTTCTGCGAAGATCATTTGTGCAATTTGAAAAGGAATATTATCAAATATTTTTTTACTGAAGCTACCGTACTACCTTGACTTGTATGATGATGAATCAAATATCAAATAGTTTCCTCAGAGACAGTACGTAGTACATTTGAACTTTGAAGTAATCAACTATATGTCAATATATATATAAATTGAAAGGTAGTTTGGCGCTAAGCAGTGATCAAACTCCATTTCCATCACATTTCCGGAACAATGACTTTCATCACCTCTGTTATCCTAGTCTTTCTTTCCCTATTGTCCCTCCGATTTGCTGTCCCGGCTTTAGCTGCCGCCATTGCCACTTCCGGTTCCAATTCGACACTCATCCTATTATACTGTGGCACATCCGGTACCATCCCAGACAATGACGATAATCGCCTCTGGGTCGGAGACATCGGTTCAAAATACATTTCTCAGGCAACCAGTGAAGCTTGGACCGTCCCGTTCCGCAACCCGTTGGTACCATATGTACCGTTCTCTGCTGCCCGTATCTTCACCACAAACTATACCTACACCTTCCCTCTCTCACCTGGCCGGTACTTCCTTCGACTCTACTTCTACCCCACTAACTATTCATATCACCTCGCAACCAACTCATATTTCAACGTCGCCGCGGGCCCCTACACTCTTCTCTCCAATTTCAGTGCCTTGCAGACTGTGGAAGCACTGAATTACGATTATCTCATTCGGGAGTTCTCAATCAATGTTACATCAACCACTCTAAAACTAACCTTTTCGCCAACTGCAGAGCACCAAAATGCATACGCATTTATAAATGGTATCGAGATTGTGTCGTCTCCAGATGTTTTCAGCTTATCAAAGGCTTACTTGGCTAATGGCAGTGAACCAACCGAGTTTACTTACGATCCAGGTATGGCTTTCCAAACCATGTACCGGCTCAATGTAGGAGGGCAATCCATAAACCCATCTCAAGATTCTGGTGGTTTATACCGCTCTTGGGATGATGACTCCAGGTACATATCCGGTGCAGCCTTTGGTGCCACCTTTCAAAATGACTCAAATGTTACAATCGAGTATCCAAGAACTATGCCACAATATATTGCACCGGCTTTAGTGTACGAGACTGCAAGGTCAATGGGTCCCAATCCTCAAATCAACCTGAATTACAATCTTACTTGGATCCTAACCATAGATGCCGGGTTCTACTACCTCCTGAGATTCCATTTTTGTGAGATCCAATACCCGATAGACACCACAAACCAACGGGTTTTCAATATTTACATTAATAACCAGATGGCACAGAGAGATTTTGATGTAATTAATCAGAGTGGTGGAATTGGTATACCAGTTTACAAGGATTATGTGGTTATCACTACCGGGTCGGGTCAAATGGATATGTCGATCGCACTTCATCCAGATATTTTGACAAACCCTAGGTTCTATGATGCCATATTGAACGGTCTTGAGGTGTTTAAGATAAGCACGGTTGAAAACAACCTTGCGGGTCTGAATCCGGTACCAATTGTTGAAAATACAGTTAACCCAAGTCAGACTTATGACAGGATGCATCATGGGTTGATGGGTAATGTTGCGGCTATCATAGGTGGCGCCGTGGCTGGCGGTGTTTTGATCCTCTCAATAGTTGGCTGCATCGGCTTTTTTGTGATATACAAAAGACAGAGAAAGGAAAGGGAGTCTGAAGAGGGAAACATAAGTGACAGTATGACTGTTTCGATCTCAACCGAAACAAAAGTTGCTGGTTATAGTACCACTACCGATAGCTACAACTCGTTTTTATCAGCTAATGTTGGCACTTTTCATGATGCCAGGTGAGTGTATGTTCCGAGCCCTCTGAAGGGCTCGCTCTTAGTGCTGTTTCGATTCTGATCCTGAACAAAAGGGACCGTAATAGTGTATGAATTTTGTTTATAAAATTATACAAATATATAGAACATAGCAAAATGTTAGGATTTCAGTTGGATGATTGTAACAAGTTTATTTGTGGAAATAGATAATAATTTAATTTGAAAAAACAATAGACAAAATTTGTTGATTCAATTCAATGTTCTTTTTTTGCCGAGTTCAGTACTTCACTCATCAAAACCAGAGTCACAGGATTGAAAAGCAGTGAATACTTGAATTTGATACATCACATAACTATGTATACAATACCGTATAATATGATGTATAATTTACAAATTATACAGATTTCAAGTTCAGACCACACTCCACGTATTAAACTTCTAATTAAAACTAGTTAATATTAAGCTTGGACAACTAAGAATCCCTTTTGCATATTGCATGTACTAAGAAAGTGCTTACATAGCTATGTCCAGGAAAGAGCATTTTAAAAGCATTATCCATGAAATAATAAACTAGTTAATATTAAGCTCCTCTCTTTCCTCCTCTGTTTTCACTGTGCTGGAGATCTTCTCTTTGCTCTGTTTATACTGGTGTAAAACTGAATTACTTGCTTTGATATTAATTATCATGAAAAAAAGTTAGATACATTAAAATAAATACACTAGATACTTCGAGTTATTTCAGACCATTCGATTTTCGTATATAGTACATATCTTGATACATCTAACGGTCAAAAGTGACTTGATGTAGCTAGTGTATAAACTGTATATATGTTTGGTGTACCCAAGTTCTTCCCTAATTACCATACTTTGTTACATTCTAAATATCTTCCATTTTTTTTCTTTAGTACATGAAAAAAATTTAAAACATATTAACTTCCACAAGGATTAGCGTAACTAACTAAACACGTTATTCGACATCGGGTGGATTCGATTCTATAATGTGCTTGAACGGCGGGAACCACCCTTCCTATTGATAAACAAAAAGGTCAAGACTGAGGAAAGATCCTCAGTTACCTTTGCCTCCAACTTCCTTTTTTCTTCTTTACCAGTAATGCAGTGGATGCATAAGGGCTTTAGGAAGGGGTTGAATGATAGAGTTCTTTCGCAATTCTTCATTCATTTTATTGAATTCCACCAGACAGAGAATCGCTCGATTCTGTCAGGGCATAATAAAAGAAATGGCCATGGCTTTCCCTCGGGGATGATACTCGCTTTTCTTATTGAACTTGGTTTGGGACTGATCCGCTCCGCTGCAAGCTCCATTTTAGCAGGTAGCTTGAGGTTTGAAAAAAGCGAAGAACAGGGGAATTTAGTAATTAATAGAACCGCTTTTTCAACACTTTCTTCTCTTAAACTCTTCGAGCCTGAGATTTTCAAACACGAATTCATGACTTACTGGTTCTTTATTATTTCTAATTACAATTCAGAGTAACATTTATAGAAAGTTATCTCATGCGCAAATATTTGATTCTAATTTATAAAAACTACCAATTTCACATGCAAGATGCTGTTTGGTATGTAGTAAATTAATTGAAAGAAAACGATAGATTGTAAACTAGATTTAATTTGTACTGCTTTTGGATGATAAAGCCCTGTCGAAATGGAGATCTCCGTTAGGGAATAACTGGAGTCGAGAGAAGACCACAACCTGAGAAAATTGGAAAATTTTCATAGAGGGCTAAGCAGCAAAGAATTTCAACAGATAGGACCAGAGACACTCTAATAATTGCACAGAGGACCAAAGGCGCGACTATTAGTCGCGCCCCTAAAAATATTCGATTTATTTTGCTGAAATCAAGGCAATTTGCAGTGCATCTACCAACTGTGGGCCCTACATGTCAGGGGCGCGACTAATACATGCGCCCCTGACATTCTGTGCATTTTTTTTCTATTTATACACATTTTAATAATTATATTAAAATAGTAATTTTAAATGCACTTATTATATTTATTATTAATAGATGTGATTATATTAAATATAATTATTATATATTTAATATAAGTAATGATATATTTTTTATATAAGTAATGATATATTTAATTAAGTAATGATATATTTAATATAAGTAATGATATATTTAATTAAGTAATAATATATATTTAATATAAGTAATAACAGATTTATATTGAATAAGTAATAATATATTTATTAAGTATAAGTAATAATATATTTAAAATAATATTACAAATAAAAATATATTATTACATTATTAAATATTAAAAATATTAAAAATATTAAACTTAGTTATTAAATTGTTAAATATATTAAAAATATTAAATATATTAAACTTAGTTATTAAATTATTAAATATATTAAAAATATTATTACATTATTAAAAATATTATTAAACTTAGCTGAAGAACTAATATATTAAAAATATTATTACATTAATAAATATATTATTACAAATAAAATATTAGAAGTAATAAATAGAAGTTATTAAATATATTTAACTTAGTTATTATAAATATTTAGTTAGTAATTATTAAAAATAGAAATAATAATAGATTAAAGTGTTTTTTTATTATAAGTAGAAAGGTTTTGTACATTATTAATACTAAAGATGTTGCAACTATTTCGAGAAATACAAATGGTCCAGTGGTAGGGGGGTTTGAATAGAGGCGCTGAGTTTGTGTGAGGGCATGGGTTCAAACCCCCTCCCTACCATTTTTTCAAATTTAATTAGGGGCGCATGTATTAATCGCGCCCCTAAGTGCTGAAACAATTCCAGAGAGCATCCAGAGAGCTTTTGTTCTGTTCAGCACTTAGGGGCGCGATTAATACATGCTCCCCTAGTCTCTACTACTATTAATAGCCAAAAAAACCTCTTCCTTCCTTCTTCTTCCCCAAACCCGCCCCTAACCTATTTTTTCTCTCAAAATCACCCCTCTACTCCCTACCTCTCCATCTCCTTCTCCTTCAAGGTTTTTGCCAAATCTTTCTCTCCCTCTCCTCTCCTTGCTCTCCTTTGTGATTCCTTGCTCTCATTCTCCTTTCCTAGATCTTCCTCTCTAATTTTAGGTAATTTTTGGACTTTTTTGTAAAATTGAGACATATTAGTTGCATGGCTATTAAATTAGTGTTTTTAGTAGTATTTGTTGATGATTATTGATTGTGGTATGTTATTATTGCTTTAGTTGTAGTTTTATCGTTTATTATACATTTATATGAATAATTGGTGATTAATTTGATTATTGTTGAATTATTGGTGATTATTGTTGATTATTGTTGAATTATTGGTGATTATTGTTGATTATTGGTGATTATTGATGATTAATTTGAATATTGTTGAATTTAAGGTACATTTATATGAATTATTGCATGTTCATATATGTGTTAATATATGTACCAAAGTATCGTACCAATCGTACCAATTGTTGATTATTGTTGAATTATTGGTGATTAATTGAATTATCGGTGTTAACATAGTAGTATTGTTGATTATTGTTGATTATTGCGTGTCGAATTATTGGTGATTAATCGTACCAATTGTTGATTATTGTTGAATTAATATAGTAATGGCAATTAGAGGTGGTAGAGGTCGAGGCCAAGCCTGAAGGGGTGGTCGAGGTGAAGGCGATTTGTCGCCTCCCCGCGACATTCCGTACGTTGGGTCTCTACTACGAGCTCTTAACCCAACACATGCATCCAACCGGGCTTATGATGAGGTAAAAAAATAACTATATTGTTTTTTTTCAATTTCGCAATTTTAGTTTTATTTCATAAATAACACATGTTCATATATGTGTTAATAGCCAACTTTTGTTATGGAGACCAAGGCCGAGTCAATGTCGTTCATGTACGACGACCAAATTGCTCCAATTCTTGAGCGATTTCATCTTAACCATCTCGCTCGGTTGGGAACCATTAAGGTAGACCGTGACCTAATAACTGCGGTTGCTGAGAGATGAAGATCGGAAACACATTCCTTTCATTTTCCAACGGGTGAGATGTCGATCACAATGGAAGATGTGTTGATGTTATGGGGTTTACCGTTGGACGGGCTACCCGTGACAGGCGATGTGGATCAAGATTGGGAGGAGGACGTCATGGAGTTGTTTGGGCGAGTTGAGTGGCAAACCTTTAGGAGGCCGCCGGGTCATTTCCACATGCGACAAGATTGGTTGCGTGAACCTTGGCAGCCACAAAGAGAAGGCTCCGGTGATAGACGGCACTTGAAGGCAAGATTACCTCCCAATGCCCCATCCAAGAAGATCGACAAGTATGCATGAGCATACATGTTAGACCTCTTATCTACAGTTATGTTTCCGGACCAGTCCGGTTACATACAAACGATGTTCATTAAGTTCTTAAGAAACATCCATGATCCACCGAGGTATAGTTGGGGCTCGGCGGTGCTAGCATGTTTGTATCGTGCTTTATGCGATGCATCAGACATGAGGAACAAGCAAATTGGGGGTCCTTTAATGTTACTGCAGATGTGGGTGTGGACGAGGCTCCCGATTGGGCATCCGAGAGCGAAGGATTTGCCCGGTGACATGCCATACAGGGTGAGATGGATGGGCCCGACGCACAACTACGACGATGAGCCGCATAGGAGTATCACTCTCTACAGGTACTTTCTGACCATTTTAACCATCTTCAATTTTCGTAATAACTGTATATTCTAACATTATTGAAAATTATATAGGTGGCAACTCGAGCATCTCGATGAGAATGGTCCAGAATTGTGGCCCTACGATGAAGATGTGGTGGCTATGTTGCCCCCGATATGTAATGATTAAGATCATATGAGTCTTTTTCATTATCGGGGGCCAATTTTATATTTTTCTGGATTGTCGAGTGGCACGATCCTGCTAGAGTCGCGCGGCAATTATCTTTCCAAGTCCAAGTGCCGCCTCCATTGCCATCTCCCGATTGCAAGCGCCTTCATAAGGTATGCCACAACAAAAAATCTGAGGGGGCGCGATTGGGAGATTTATCACGAGGGGTATATTCAGACTTGGGGGAATCGGTTGGCCAATACAATTGATTTGGGGAACGGTTTCATGAACGGCCCTTGGGACCATTACTTGGCATGGTTCAATCGGGAAGGCATGCGCACCGTCTACTGGAGAGGTACAACCGTAAGAAATGCCTTCAACTCGATAGCACATCAAAGGCGTGGAGTTGAGCGAACCTTCAACATGCAAGGCGAAGTTGTGCAACGAACGGTAAATTCATTGCCTTTTTCCTTCAATTTAAACTTTAAAAAACATAAAGTACTAACTAAATTGTTTAATCAGGTGCTTCACAACTTAACACTCGCTAGGGAAGCGATTGGTGTGATAGCACAAAGCGCCAACAGTGTCTTCAAGACTTTCGCGAGAAAGGTTCTTCGAACTTGTCGCGAAAACATCGAAGACGTCGACCAAGGAGTTGTCTTCCGCAACCTGATGTTGGAGCATGGCTTAAGGGATGAGGACTTGGAGCCATCCATAGCCGAGGGGTTGCGCGTCCAGCCAGAGCACTACGACTGGTTGGGTCAGTTGGTGGGTGGCAAGCAAGCGAGTGAGATGCCCGAGGCGCCGCTCTTTCACCCTCCTTACTCACATCTATCACAGGGCGGAGTATGGGAACCCGGCCAAGGATCCGGAGCCGCCCAACCGGAACCAAATGTTGAGCGTACAGTAGAGGACGAGGTGGAGCGTGCAGCCGAGTACGTGTTTGGCCTTCGAGCCAAGCACGCAACCCTGATGATGAAGACGAGGACATCATTCCTTTACGACGCACTACTAGGACGGCTCGAGCGCCTAGTGCTTATACACCTTCCGCTTATGATACACGTGGCCACGGTCGGGGTCGTCGGGGCAGGGGGTTGATAATAGATCGATGTATGTTTGATGTATGTTTTTATGTTTGTGCTATTTTGAGACTAGTTAATAACTTATTTAATTAGATCGATATTGAAAACTTGTTATGTTGCTTGTTTAATTACTTGTTATGTTGCTTGTTTAATTATTTGTTATGTTGCTTGTTTAATTATATCGATATTGAAAACTTGTTATGTGCCTTGTAATGCATTTTGAAAAATGAAAATTAAACAAAAAAAGCTTGTTTCAAACACTTGTTTCAAACTTAATTAGATCGATGTTAGAATTTTGAGTGTCGTATCTTAACCGTTCCGTTCCGATCACTTCTAATTTTTGGCACCACACGAAACAACACGGTAAAAATAATAAAATACTAACCGTGCCGTGTTGTTCCGTGCTATATCAAGTCATGTTTGAAACGAAACGGCACGAATTTAGAACACTAATCACAGATGCGATGTAAAAAAAATAACCAAAGAAATTTTTCTTTATGCTTGTGAAGAGCAGAATTTCTAGTCTTACGTACGCTTGACCTACCGCCGGGCTCCATCTCTACCACCACAGCCGCGATGGCCCCCGCTACTGCCCGGCCAATAAAGCACGCGTTGAGACAACTGAGATTTAGAGAATGGAAGGAAGAAGAAAGCGAAGATCGAGAGAGCGAGCAACACTGCAACAGAGAATGTGAACTGGTAAGTAGTAAATAGTTTGAATAAACTCAAAGCTCCCCGTTATTTATGTAGTCAAAGTTGCAATAATAAGTGAAAATGATCCATCTATTATAAGTTATAACCAACCAAATGAAATATGGAGAGGAGCAAAATACTGCAAAATGGAGATTCCTACTTTGGAAAGCATTAGTACCTACCACAAGTGGAGAATTAGATATTAGTTAGGCAACGCACTCATCCCAGTTCTCTTTCCAGATAAGCCCCATCTGGTTCTAGAGTCTTATGAGCAATTCGTTTGAATCCACTAGCCTGATCATGACATGTGGTCCCCTCCATTGCCTCTTGGAATCCTCCTATTAATTTGACTCGTTCAAATGTTCTGAACGTATATAAAAATATATCTACGTACTGGTGCAGCCATGTCAGTAATTAAGTATCTTATTTCTCAGTTTATAATTAAACTATATTAGCTATAACATGCCTGAAATACATATCTTAATACAATTCCCATCACGATGATTTCCACAGTAGTGTAGACTCTCGTAGTTACTGATTAGTTGGTATTTGGAAATTAGTTACAAGTAAGAATATGTAAAATTATGCTTATAGTATAATCTCTGTGTTCTTATCCTACATGTAACTTGGTACACGACCAGATGCACTAGGATGTCACAGAAAAACAACTTTGGAGATGATAAAAGTATCAAATAAAATCAAATTGTCACTTACTACACACTAGAAGCCGTGTTTAGTCCTCAAGTCTTTGTTGACTTGTTTAGTCCTCAAGTCTTTGTTGACTTGTTTGCCTCATCTATAGCTCATAGCACTATATAGAGTTATAGACTCGAAAGAATTGAACTGTAAAAGAATGCGGTACAAGACGCATTACACAGTATTCTTGATTGCATACCTCTTTTAGTAACCCTTTTCTCTTCATTTTCTCTTCTCTCTCAAGTTTTTGTTTGAATGGCTTTCACTTTCTGAATCTTCTACTTTTACTGATAAACCCTTCTACTCCACTCATCATCTTACCTTTTTCTCAGAGCCTTCTCTGCTTTTCACACTGATTTGAGACAAACTCAGAATAAAAACTCTTAGATACTCCAAAATTAACCTTTTGCATGCTCCAATTCCATTAATAATCCACGCAAAACAAGATCTCAACAATGAACTTCCTGATCACTTGTTCTCAAATCCTAATATTTCTTCCTCTCTTATCCCTCCATTGCACCATCCTGGCTTTCGCTGCAAACTCCAATGTCACGCACATCTTGTTAAGCTGTGGCGCATCAGGAATCATCCCAGACCCTGCTAATAACCGCACATGGGTTGGAGATATTGGTACAAAATACCTCTCTAAACAAGCTAGCCAAAATTCAGGCATCCTGTACCAGGACCCTGCAGTACCATCGGTACCATTCTATAATGCTCGTATCTTTACCACAGATTATACCTACAACATCCCTCTCTCTCCAGGACGCTACTTCCTCCGGCTCTATTTCTATCCCACCAACTACTCGAACCATTTCGCATCAGACTCGTTCTTCGCTGTTACCACGGGCCCTTACACTCTTCTCTCCAATTTTAGTGCCTTAATAACAGTAAATGCGTTGAATTATCCATACCTCATTCGAGAGTTCTCCATCAATCTCACATCAGATACTCTAAAATTAACCTTTGCGCCCTCTACCAAGCACCCAAATGCCTATGCATTTGTAAATGGAATCGAGATCATCTCGTCTCCTAATCTTTTCACTGCTTCAACTGCTTACTATGCTGATGGTGTCAATACCCAGTTTACCATTGATCCAGGTATGGCTTTCCAAACAATGTACCGGTTCAATGTAGGTGGCCGCGCATTGTCCGCATCTGAAGACTCTGGTAATTTGTACCGATCATGGGATGACGACTCAACCTATATATTTGGTGCAGCAATTGGTGTCACCTTCCAAAATGACTCGAATGTGACAATACAATACCCCAAAACTATGCCCCAATATATTGCTCCAGTTGGTGTGTACGAAACAGCACGGTCAATGGGTCCAAACCCGCGAATCAACCTGCAATACAATCTTACTTGGATCCTGAACATAGACGCAGGGTTCTATTACCTAGTCAGATTCCATTTTTGCGAGATACAGTACCCAATAACAATGGTTAACCAGCGGGTATTCTTTATTTACATCAATAACCAGACAGCACAAAGTCAATTTGACGTTATCGCATGGAGTGGAGGGATTGGTGTACCCGTTTACATGGACTATGTGGTTATCACTTCTGGGTCAGGTCAAATGGATATGTGGGTCGCACTTCACCCGGATCTATCAACAAAATCTGAGTACTTTGATGCAATATTGAATGGCCTTGAGGTGTTTAAGATGAGTGCATTCGAGAACAACCTCGCAGGTCTGAACCCTGTACCAGCAACCCAGAACCCAATCAACCCCACTCAAGCAAATGCCAAGAACAATGATTCCAAGAAGCAAAAAGTCGCAAAAATTGTTGGCTTGGCGATTGGGGTCCCCATTGCTGTTGTACTCATCTCTTTCATTGTTTATATATTATTGTTCGCAGCACGCAAAAGCCAGAAAAAGAAGGAAAAGGAGTCTGAAGAGGGTAAAATAAGTGATGGTCAAACTGTGTGGACACCGCTCTCTCATTATGGTATCTCAAATTCACAATCCATCATTTCGTCCGATAGTAACAGAACTGGTACTGGTACTGGTACTGGTAGCTACAACTCATCTCTGCCAGCCAATATCTGTCGGCATTTTTCATTCTCTGAAATTTTTGCAGCCACAAATGGGTTTGATGAAGCACGAGTTCTCGGTGTTGGTGGGTTCGGTAAAGTTTACCGAGGTGAAATTGATAACGGGTCTACTAAGGTTGCAATCAAGCGGGCAAACCCAATGTCTGACCAAGGGTTCCACGAGTTCCAAACAGAGATTGAGTTGTTGTCTAAGCTTCGTCACAAGCACCTTGTCTCCCTTATCGGGTACTGTGAAGAAAATAATGAGATGATATTGGTATACGACTACATGGCCGAGGGGACACTCCGACAGCACCTCTACAAATCCCGAAATGCACCTCTTACATGGAATCAGAGGCTTCAAATTTGTGTTGGTGCAGCACGCGGGCTTCACTACCTCCATACAGGCGCCAAGCATACTGTAATCCACCGTGATGTGAAAACCACCAACATCCTTCTTGATGAAAAATTGGTTGCAAAGATGTCGGATTTCGGGTTGTCAAAAACTGGACCTGCATTGGACCAGACACATGTGAGCACAGTTGTAAAGGGAAGTTTCGGGTACCTAGACCCGGAGTACTACAAACGGCAACAGTTGACTGAAAAATCCGATGTTTACTCCTTTGGCGTAGTTTTGTTCGAGGTGTTATGTGCAAGACCAGTAATAATTAACAATCTTCCTAAAGAACAAGTGAACCTGGCAGATTGGGCCTTGTTTTGTCTGAGCAAGGGGGTGCTCGAAGAGATCATAGATCCGTATCTACGAGGCAAAATTGCACCACAATGCTTCAAAAAATTTGCAGAGATAGCCGAAAAATGTTTGGCTGAACAAGGCATTGACCGGCCGGCAATCGGGGACGTGCTTTGGAACTTAGAATTTGCTCTACAGCTGCAAGCAAGTGAAGAGGAGAGCGGGAGTCTGAATGGTGCGACCACCTCTGCAGAGGGAAGTCCATTTGTTCTCCATGGAATGAAAGAGTTAACTGACGAGCCTACAACCAACTCGACTACCACGACATCTACTACTATAAGCATGGAAGAAAGGAGCATTGCCAGTGTCGATTCTGATAGGCTTACACCTAGTGCTGTTTTCTCACAGATTATGAACGCGAAGGGGCGATGATATTGTGTTAAATTTTCTTGTTTGATTCTATTTGAATGTAGTAAATAGTTACCAATAGGCATATCATCTTGCCTTAATTATGCAATGAACTGAATATTTGTTAAAGGTTAATGATCGAGTACATATCTATTTCTCAAAAAAAAAATCACTAATCTAGTTTTTCTTCTTTATTATGTTCTTTATATGAGTAAATAGATTAGAAACAACTTCATTTAAGTCAAGCATTTATTGTATAATTATGGTTAGTTGCCTTGATGCTGCTCAGCTGATTTCATGCGTAGTTTTATTACACAAAAATATCTGAGATGAGGTCACGCATTGATGATCGTCCCTTGCAGAACAATAGAGCTGAAAAACAATTCAGTTTCTGAGAGGGTTCTTTCAGTTGTAGCGTAATTTATATTTTTTAGGGGCTCATTTGTAAATTGTTTATTCGTATGTGTTTATTTTATTGAGATAATAAGGTAAATAGCAAGTTGTGAATAAAGCTATTTTACTGCTAGAATTTTCTTATCTTTTGTACAATAATTACAAAGAAGATTTTATACAAGTTGTTCTCTAATGGTTGTATTAATTACGGCTAGTTGTCAAAAAAGGTGAAAAAATAATTGTGTTAACTTGTTTTTAATTTTATTTTTATTTCTAATTTCCTATTTTATCTCTCGACGGTATGATTACGAAGAACTTATTTTAGTCAGTTGCGTATTGTTCAATGGTTGGTAATAGTGTTGCCAATAGGGATTTCTTTTCAGGCTTCTCTGCTTCCTCTTTTCTTTTTCTATTTTTTTTCCAAATTGATAAAAAAAAAAAAGTTGCACTTGTCTTGTTGTGGGATTTTGAAGCTTCTCTCATTGAACATGATATTGCTTTGTGAGTGGAAAGAAATGATGTCAGAATTGTATGGTTGGTATGGAAACTGATTTAGTCATACCTTTGAATTTCTTTGATAGATCAAGTTACCTTAATTTTAGCAGAAACCTAATTGTATGGTTGTTTTTAGTCCAAATGGATAATGTTTCGTAGATATCACATTTAATATTAACTATTGATATTGATTTTATTATATACATTTAGTTTAGTTATAATGCACATTATTTGAGTTATTATGCATGTTATACCATAACTATTTCAGTACAAAAAATAACATGTATAACTATTTCATTACAGAAAATAACATGCATAATAACTCAAATAATGTGCAAGATAACTCAACTAAAGATGCATAATAAAATCGACAACATGTATAACTATTTCATTATAAAAAATAACATATATAATAACTCAAATAATATGCATGATAACTCAACTAAAGATGCATAATAAAATCAATATCAATAATAGTTGATATCAAATATGATATCCCTGTGCAAATCAGGATAGTTCACTTTCAGATCAAGAAGGTTTTCAATTCCACGCACATGGAATTGTCATTGAGATAATGTGGAATTAATGGGTGGAGGACAACTGAGTGGTCACTCACGCCATCCCTTAATTTTATTTTTCTTTTTTGTTTCTATTATATACGGTCGTTATTCGAGTCTTCTTCTAAATGGAAGAAGATATGATCATGTTGTAGATGAATCTTTCAATAGTTAAAGGTCTATAATAAATTCTTTGAATTTTTTTTGGGTCTTAACTCAAAAAATTATTTAATTCACTTTTCTGACGTGATTTTAAAATTTTAACATCCATGGCCCTACTTTCTAAACGTTAGCGTTCAGGTGTTTGGACTAAACGTTACGTTCAGCATTGTCATCCGCCCAAAATATCAAAATATGCCTATAGTTGTGAACGCCTGAATTGAACGTCTGAACGCTGCGTCTAAACGCTACGTCCAGATTGACGGATTCAACATAACGCAGCGTTCAGCATCGCAAAAACGCTTTAATATTATTTTTACTCTCCTCTCTCTCCTCAATTATTATTTACCCCCCTCTCGCTTCATTTCTTTTCGTCTCTTTCGTTTTCTCCTTCCAAACCCTAAGAAAACAAAACAGTAAAAATCCCTCTTACTCCTCATCTCTTCTCTGAAACTTCTCTGAAACATCCCTCTTACTCCTTATCTGCTCTTTGAAACAGAAACAATTCGTGAGCAGATATATCGGAGGAAAGTGCTGAGCTATAGCAACAATTCGTGAGCAGATAATCGGAAGGTGCTGAGCTGTAGCAACTATCAAAGGTAAGAAAATTCTATGTTTGAGAGTTCAATTGATGGTATTTGCTAACTAAATTCATTATTTTACAACATTTATTAGTATTAAAATTTGTGATATAATTTTGCATTTCGCAATTATTTTACATCATTTATTTGTATTGAAATTTGTAATAAAATCAATACATGTTCTCCAAATTGATTTGTGAATATCTCTTTAATTGTTTATGTAGGACATGAATACTGAACCGATTGCAATATTTTTGTATTATGGAGGAAAAATAGTTCAAGATTCTAATGGTTATAGCTATGAAGGATCAGAACCAAAGGTGATTCATGAAAATCCAAAAATCAAATTCTCTGAACTTAAGCGGAGAATTTACTCTATCACCGGATGGTCGGAGAATATGTATGATATGATAATAATTGCTAGATGGCAAGCTGGTAGAGGGGGGAGATTGTTTTTTGTGCTTGTTCCTATTACCGATAACGACTCATTGAGCAGTGTAATTCGCAACACACAAGGAGGTAAAATAGATTGGTCCATAGTGGAGTTGTACGTTGAAAGAACTTCTAAGGGAGCCGGTAGTAGTGCTATTGCCGAGGATGTGGTTCAAGAAGTTGATTTTGAAGATGATGTGGGTGACAACTACATTGGTTTGCAATATGAGTTGCCCGATGAAGGTATTTATACTAATGATGTGCCAACGAATGAGGGTGGTGAAAATATTTGTCATCCCACGGTGGTTGGAGAAGTTGGTAGGGTTGTGATTCAAGAGAGAGGTACATTTGAACATGCTTGTATTAATAATGAGTTAGCCGATAATGATGACGGTGATGAGGCATATCCCGATGATGATGATGGTGATGGTGATGAAGAAGATGTTGAAGGGGTTCAAGAAGTTGATGAATTTCGTAGGCATGCTCCCGAATATTTTTTTGACGTTGAAGAGGCTATTGGTGATAGTCGCGGTGGCCTCGGAGGTACAAATCAAAGTGACGAGTTTTATGTGGGTCAAGTCTTTGAAAGTAAGGACCATGTGAAAAATGAGGTGATGAAGTGGTCCATTACTCATCACCGTGAATTTGTTACCCAAAAATCAAGTCCTTTGAGATACACTGTTAAATGCAAGCAACATCCTAGATGTCCGTGGCGACTTCACGCATCCCTTTCTAAGAAGAAAGATTCATTTGTTATTAAATCATTGGTCGGACCACATATTTGTTTGAATGCTAATCTTAGTCAGGATCATAGGCATTTAAGTAGTGATTTTGTGATCAAACACATATTAGGAGTGGTTAAGAAAGACTTCGGTACAACTCCAGCCGTTATTGTGGAGATTGTGAAAGAACACTTTCACTACAACATCTCATATGCGAAGGCTTGGCGAGCCAAATACAAAGCATTGAAACATCTTTTTGGAGGATGGATGCAAGCATAGTCTATGTTGCCTCGCTTGATTCGTGCAATTCAGTCAACAAACTCGGGTACGGTTTATAAGGAGTGGTCTGATCCTACAAATATGGAAGATACACATATTATTCGTGGATTTTTTTGGGCATTCGACCCGGATATTAGAGCGTTCGAATTTTGTAGACCATTATTGAGTATCGATGGAACATTTTTATATGGTAAATACAAAGGTGTTCTTTTGATTGCGATGGCCCGTTGATGCAAATGGACAACTCTTACTCGTTGCTTATGCCTTGACAGAGAGAGAAAGCATAGCAACTTGGAATTGGTTTATGAATTGTATTCGCGAACTAGTCACACAAAGAGAGGGAATTTGTGTCAAATCGGACATGCATGCGGGTATTTTAAATGTTTTCAGGGATAACAATGGCCCTTGGGCACCGCCAAAGGCATACCATAGGTGGTGCATGCGACATCTTGCTCAAAACTTTTATTCTCATGTGAAAGACAAATCACTCATGCAAAATTTGAAGGATGCTTATAAAGAAAATCAAAGATGTAAGTTCCAGAAACGGCGTAAGGATTTGGAAAAAGATAGAGTTAGAGTTCTGAATTTTTTGAAAGATCTCCCACTCCAAAAATGGTCTTTAGCGCACGATGCCGGTGGTCGTAGGTATGGAATGATGACCACCAATATTTCTGAAGTTTACAATAATGTTCTAAAAGGTGCTCGTGGGTTGCCGGTGGCAGCGATTGTTGAACTGACGTTTTATCGTACAGTTGAGTACTTTCGGAAGAGAAGAACGATTGTGAATGCCTTACATGCCAATGGTACGGTTTGGGTTGACGAGATCTTGAATCATCTTGTAAGAAAAAGAGAGAAGGCCAATCGGCACCATGTGAGACCATTCCATGACGGTAGTGGTCTTTACGAGATAATAACTCCAACGGGTTGGATTCGTGACACGCATAAAGGAGGTAGAACTCATACGGTCAATCTAGAGTTGAGTGCATGCACATGCGGGAAAACTCAATTATTACATTACCCATGCTCACATGTGTTGGCCACTTGCGCATTTAGGGCATTGGATTACAATGCATTTATCAGTCCGTATTACTCGATCGATTCACTCTTTCACACCTGGTCGCAAGTATTTCATCCTATTCCCGATGTGAGTTATTGGGAGAATTTTGATGGGCCAATATTCATACCCGATGAGTCTCTAAAGCAAGTCAAACGTGGGCGTAGAAAAACAAGACGGATTCGCAATGACATGGATGAGATGGAAAAAGGTGTTAAGACTAGATGTGGCAACTGTCGTCAAGAAGGTCACAACGTCCGTAAATGTCCATCAAGAATTGGCCGAGTTGTTTAAATGTTCGTTAAGCATCATGTTTCTTTTTATTATTAAGGACATGTAAAAGAACCATCATGTAAGGTAATAGAACTTATATTTTATTTGTCCCATGTTTCGTTTTGGAGTCATTAAAATTATGAGTAAATTAAAAAACTGGGCATTTACAATTGTTAAAAAAAAGCTTCTCTGGCCATTGAGCAGAGTCTGGATCCACGCTGAGCGTCCACGTCCAGACGCTGCGTCTAGCCGCTGCGTCTGGACGTGGACGCTCAGCGTGGATCCAGACTGCTCAATGGCCATTTTTCGTACTTCCTTTCTGTTTTTCATTCTCATCCAAAACACACCCAAGCCCATAAAAAATATTTATGTCAATTGAGTTCAAATATGCTATTTCAAACAATCTAGAGTTCAAATACATCATTTGAGTTATAGCAAAGTAAAGACGCTATTACAGTAAATTGAAATTCCTAAACAACGTCTACTTCTTCTTCTTTGTATGCTCTCTGCGAGATCGTTTTGGAGACGGAGGCTCAACTTCTTGTGTTATTTGACTTTGGAATCGTCCCAATGTCACGTCCCAATCATCTTCTTCTTCCTCCTTTAAAGAGATTGATCGGATCAGATTTATGTTGTCATTTAAAACAGTTATATATGAAATTATGAGTCAATTGTCAATTTTTTACCATGTTATCCTCATGTCCTTCTTCTTCTTCTTCATCTTCTTCTTCTTCTGACTCTTCGTCCTCCTCCTCTTGATGACATTCCTCGTCCTCCTCCTCCTGTTAATATTTATACAAGTCATTTTGAGATAATTTAAATATTAAAATAAAAGATATTATAGGATTTTTACCACAATCGCCTCTGATTCCTCTTCTGACTCTTCCTCCGTAAATATCATCCCCGATGTCTGCAAGTGCTCGATCAAAAGTGGCGATGCTGTCAACCGTGCCAACTACCTCTCGGCACACTTTGAACGCCTCAGTTGCAAATCTAGGCTCAACGGCACGCTTCATTGTTCTAGCAGCCTTTTTTGCAAACTTGATGACATTTTGCACCTGTTAAAGCACAAGAAATATGCAATAGAAACACATACACATAATACAAGTAATTAAATAAGTTTATTGAAAAAGTACCAATTTCTTGAATCGAGCCTCTGGACGCAGCAAGCGCTCTCGAGAAGGCCCTCCGTCACTGCATAGTCCCATACATGATGCAAAAGTGGGTATGCTAGCAGCATTGTACCACTGCATGTATGCTGCTGCACAGTCAGGATCGTAAGAACGATCCTCTCGAATGATGGTGCAGTCTCGGTCATACCACTCAGCCACAAAATCCTTGTGGTACTCTCTCCAATCTTTTTTGGGATACTTCTGACGGTCCACTGCATGAATGTGACGAAGAGTGGACCGATCAGGAGGAGGTATAGACTGATATCGATCGAACTGTCGCATAACCCGATCCAGGTGGTAGGTCTCAACAATAGCAAAGTCAATGAGTGCGGCCGTGCTCAACCAATACTGCTCATGCATAATGCACACGGGAGGCAACTCACTGACCACCTCGAGAGTATATGGCAACCACTCAACATCCTCGTCTTGTAGCAAATCTATGCACTCACGGTATTTCTCTAGCGACCGTTTGTTTTCATTCCAACGATGCTGACCAGAGTAATAAAATCCACGCGGTGGTCTCGTCTCAGGGGTAAGGCCATGCAATATCTCTCTCATCAATACCGTAGGCCGAAAAGGTGGCAATCTCTCCCAAGCCCACATCTACAGTAGCAACAAACAACCCCCTAACTGCCTCGCATTCTTCCCACTCCCGTGACACAACTGTCTATACAACCTACCTAGAACTGCTGCCCCTCAAGCATAAGTCCTCGCTTGACTCAGATCAGCCAACAAAGGGAGGTAGATGCAAGGAACCGAATCACCGGTCAAATCAACAAACAAAACATACCCTAAAAGAGACAACAGATATGCACGTGCATATTGTTGGACCTGTTGCTCGGTCGCATGATCATCCAAGTCATTAAAATTCTCCCGCAACCAACTCAACAACAAAGCAGATTTATTGGTCATTGCTCTACCTGCGGGAACCTTACCCAAATAATCAAACACTACTTGCTCCCATTGAAGGTCTGTAACCCCACAGACTGGTGTACCATGTACGGGTAATCCTAACATAACTGACACATCCTGTAAGGTAATGGTCATCTCACCAACAGGTAAGTGAAAACTATGGGTTTCCGGTCGCCAACGTTCAACGAGTGCACAAATGAGTCCATCATCCCATTTAAAACCACCGATAATTTGTTGCACGCCTAAAACCCCTGCTTGATGTAAATAAGGTTCGTACCTTTTATCCCACGATGGCATTTGATACCCATGACGAACCATCAACCGATTCGTAGGCGTACCATGTATCAAAGAATTTAAGCGGTGCTCGTGTTGTAGGGTCAGCAACGGATGTAAATTAGGTGTTCCTTGAGTTGCTTGAGTTGTGGTTTCTTGAGGCGAAGGAGAACGCGTTCGGCCACCACGACCACCTTGTCCATGTCCCTGACCACCTTGTCTTCGTCCGCTACCCCTTGTACGAGCCATGTGTTATCTATTAAACAAAAAATCATGAACGACATATTAGTTGTCTAATTTTTCGATCAAAAAAATTAGGTTTACTTATTTTTCAACAAAAATTAGGTTTACTAACAAAAACATTGCAAAACCGGGAAGGGGACAGTTAATTTACCAGATCGATTCGGTCGGTCGGACGCGTGGCTGGACGCTCGTCTGGATGCCCGTCTGGAGAGAAGACGAGTCTCGACAGCGGCGTGATTGAGAGAGTGAGAGAGAACGCGAGAGTGAGAGAGATCGATTGATTTTTTGGGCGAGAGAGAGGCACAGGGAGAGGGAGAGAAAGAGCGGAGAGTTTTTTGGGCGACAAGGACAGGGAGAAGAAGGGAGAGACGAGGTTTTAAAAGGGACGGGTAATGGATCGACAGGAGAAGGCAACTTTTTGTTTCTCTGAACGCTACGTCTAAACGCTGCGTCCAGGGTAAAATCCTAAATCCAAACGCTACGTCTAAACGCAACGTTCATGCTGAAGTTCGTAATCTGGACGTAGCGTCCAGACGCAACGTTCACATGTAGAAGCGTTTTTTGATATTTTGGGTGATGGCAATTGTGAACGACGACGTTTACTCCAAACACATGAACGCTAGCGTTTAGAAAATAGGGTCATGGATGTCAAACTTTTAAAATCAGAGTCAGAAAAGTGAATTAAATAATTTTCAGAGTTAGACCAAAAAAAAATTCAAATTCTTTTTGGAGGTCTTGACATCTTGTCTTTTGCATTGGAATGTTCTAAGTGGTGGGACCCAGCGAATGCGAAATGACTGTATATAATCAGTCAAAGAGGGAACCAATGAAATATGCCACAGCCGCTAATTTATTTTTATTCTAACAAATAACAAGTAGTGAGCTTTGCCAATTAATTAAAGACATGATACCGTCAACGGTCAATGCAAAATTGCAAATGCCGCTGCCCGCTTGGAGACCGCCTGTTATCCTTGAACCAAAAATATTTTTGTACAGAGAGCTGATATATTAATTTTTTCATTGATTTTTTTATCGATATCAATTTGACATGTCCAGTTAAATTCAGTTTGCATGTTATTTTTTTTATATTACATGTTGTTTTTGTATTATTCATGTTGTTTTTGTTATTATGCATATAATTGACCGGACGCTCTACTGAAAATGAATGTTGTTATGCTCATTGACGCGGATTGCTACGTTCATCGATGCGAACTGGACGAATCCAGTAGCATTTATTTTAAAAATTGTTTTTGTTATTGTGCATGTTGTTTTTGTTATTGTACATGTTGTTTTTGTTATTATGCAAGTAATTAACATGCAAAATAATACAAATAACATGCATAATAACAAAAATATCATGTATAATAACGAAAACATAATAAATCATAAGTAGAACAAAAAAACATATCGAACTTAACATATAAATCATAAGTAGATTCACAATAACAAAAACAACATTCATAATAACGAAAATAACATGCATCATAAGCAAAACAAATTTTTGTCGGAACTCAACTGGACATCCAGTGAGGATCGATGATGGAATCGAACTTGAAATTGGCGAAACATTTTCCTTTTGTACAAGAGGAGAGGAGGGATCACTTGACAGGTTATCTCAACAGTTTTAATAATTGAATTTTATAATTAGTAAAATTCATTAAAAATCTTAAAAATGAAAAATATTTTTGGACACATTCTGAATTTAGAAATTAGTTATGTTTTAAATTTGATGCAATTTTAATATCATATCATACTTCATGAGTCATTAAATATTAACCGTTATTTGTCAAAAAAAAATATTAACCGTTAAAAGTGCACGAAATTTGACGACTTTTGATAGAGTATAAAATGATATTCAAATTAAAAACACAACTAATCTATAAGTTCAAAAATGTGTTAGTATACTTTTTTACATTTTTAATTTTTTTTATGAATTTATTTAAATTCAATTGTCAAAATTATTAAGATAAACAGTGCAAGTGATCCCTTCTCTAAACTAAAAATAAAAAGAGCGAAATTATATATTTTTATATAATATGACTGGAATTTCTTTTTATTTGCAGGTTATGCATGAACAAACGGCATAAGACAAAAATAATATCCACAAAAGTTTTAACCTTTAAAAAAGGTCCAGCTGGATTGTGTTACAAAAGGTATTAGCACTAATTTTACCATGTAACAAAAACATGTCTTAGCAGTTAGCACTAATAAACACATGAAGCAAAATGTTTTTCTTTTCTGGATCCTTAGACTTCTAGAAATTTTCTTTCAGGTCCTTCTCTGTGCCTCTTTGTATCTTCGGCTCTTTGCCTGTTTGCAAATGCACACACAACCCAGTCACATATCATTTAGTTTGGGCTGGGTTGTTTATTTGGGTTGGTTGATGTCTCGTTGAGAATATATACATATGGTAATAAAGAGATAGCTAGATGTTCTGTAGAGTATTAAATCGCTCGTGCTTCACATTTGTTATTTCTAAATTGAAAATTTCAACGATCGATTCGAATCATTGAACATGATCAACATATTGAAATCTACTTGGAAATTGAAATTTACATTTTTTTTAAATTATTTTGCTATTTTTTAAAGATGTAGAAAAGTTGATAATCAAATGGTTTATGGACCAACACAAGTTGTAATTTTCATATCTTTCTAAAAAATAGCAAAAAATATAAAATGAATCTCCAAGTAGATTTCAATATGTAGATCATGTTCAACGGTTCGGGTCGATCGTTGGAATTTATAAATTGGAGATACGATGTGGAGCATTAGAGATTTGGTGCTCCATGAAGCACCCTAACCTATATATATATATATATATAGGAGGGATCTGTAGCCACCAAACTTCCAACCGCTTCATGGTAGCAAATGTAAATGACCGATTCAGACCGTTGAAAACATTCTTCATATTAATATAAACTTGGAAACCAGATTTATTACATAGTGGTAGGGGTGGCTAACGTGAGCAATGACCACGAAACGAATTCCTTGTGTTCCCGTTTCATTAAGAAAATGGTGAAATTATTTCCGTTTTGTTAAGGAAACGAAAGCTAATTTTCTTGTGCCGACCGTTTTCGTATTATGGAACGATCAAACGATTTGAACCGTCAAAATCGAACAAAATTAAATCATTAATAGTGCCACCTATACAGAGAAATTTAACGATCAAAGTTTACATTTATCAAAGTTTTACTAATTCCTGATAAACAATTATCCATTCATTCTGTGTGAAATTTTGTCGAGTGCCTTGCTTGCACCAATACAACATGACTCATATATTCAACCAACAATCCATACACAGTTCCAATGAAATCAAACAATTGAGATAATAGCATAGTTCGGTTCAGATAAGAAATCTTTACACGATTTCAACAAATCCCAACCTAAAAGTTCAGTTCAGATAAGAAATTAATCAATGTAAGTAGTAACCGTCTATATTAAAACCTGGACTTACCAGCATATCAGCAGCCCAAAAATCAGAACAGTTTCAACGAAATCAAACAATAGAGACAGCAAAATCAGAAGAAAAAAAACACAGCAATATTTCAAAAAAATACCTTTGTCAACATATTAGGGGCCTTGATTATCCTCTCTCTCTCTCCCTGTCATTTTTCCTTTCTTTCGATCTGCATTTTTTCCACTTAAAAAGATCAGTATATATCCTGGACAGTTGGCTGACAGCTAGATCTTACTGTGATTGATATGAGAGAATCAAGAATTTGACAACAGACCGTCCAAAATTTAGGAATTGTACGAAAAAGGAACAAATCGAAAAGCAAATATTTCGGAACACAATGCAATCTCATGGCGATAGAGGGATATATAGAATTAGGGGGTCTATGTGCTTAACTAATTTTAATCGGTTCAACCAAATAGGAACCTAATTGCAAATTTCACAAATTATGGCAAGCAATTTAATTGAGCAATTCAACAAGCAATTCTAATTAATTTCCTAATCAAGCAATTCAAGCACAACTCAATTCAATCGCATGTTGACGGAGTTCGGCTTACACTAAAGGCCTCGCCTATGTCTCCGGGTCCCCGGCGCCCTTGCTTCTTACGGTAACAAGCCCGGTCTGCTTCACTAAACAAAAATCCGCTTGCTTAGCGTACAACTTCGAAATTAGGGCTCTCTTACACACACCGGTGGAGCCGCCAATCCTAACCCGACGCCGAACTCTATCTCTCTTACACACACCGGTGAAGAATCGAGCCGACTTCATTTACACACTCCGGTGGAGCTCAAGGCAACACACACTCACAAGAATTGACAATTTCTAATTGAAAGATAATCAAAGATAATCACTCAAACAACTAACTCACTATAAACCATAAATTAGATTTAGCTAATTAAACTTGAGATTAAAAGCAAGGATTTGGCTATAGATTTAGAGCTCAAGGTTGCTGGTAATGGTATTGAATGAATGGAGTAGAACAACATAAACAATTGTTGAGGGAGAAGGGTTTATATAGGGTTCAATTATGGCCAAAAGCATTTATGCGCCACATAGCGTTATAACGCTATTTCATGTGTAAATCATAGCGTTATAACGTTATATTAGGTCAGGACAAATAATATGACCGTTGGATTTTGATCGTACAATTTTCTCATAGCGTTATAACTCTAAGTTATGTACAAAACATAGCGTTATAACGCTATCTTGTGTTAGGATAGTACATTTGACCGTTGGGATTTGTCTGGCGTTATAACGCCATATGTAGCGTTATAACGCTATACCAAATTCTTATAGAAATTTCCAGTACTTAGCCAAATTTTGGCACCTGAACTTACCTTGGCGTTATAACGCCAAATCTCTGGTATTTTGTGTAAATTATTTTGCTACTAATCCAAATGATGTTTTTGATCAAATAAAGTTTATATTCTTAAACTTAAATTATATCTAAGACATATTCTTGATGTTTTGAAATTTTATTGATTCTATTTCTATTTTAAAAATCATTTTGAACATTTCAGCATTCTAGTGTTATAACGCTATATAACGCTATCTCAGTTCGATGTAGGGTTTGGCTAGAAATTACCATTTTGGATATGTAGCGTTATAACGTCGAAGATAGCGTTATAACGCTATATACTGTTTGGTTTGGATTTTCTTGCTCTTTTGTACCCAAATTTAAATAGAACTAAGATCTAATTAACCTAAGCAAGTTTTCATCTTAGTTTTGATCTTCTAAACTTGCTCTTAGGCCATCATTGATCATCTCTTGTGTTCCTTTTGTGCATTTGCTTAAATACCCTACAATTATTCTTAATACACAAGAAATGATTAAATTCAATTTGATTTTGCAAATCAACAAACTTAGAAAAGTTTGAGCCAACAGTGCACTAGAGAGAGAGGAGAAGGTAGGGAGCGACAGATTCGAATTTCTCTTTTGAATTTTCATAGAATTGAAAAACGAAACAAACAGAAGAATACAAAAATGAAATGTGTTTCTATTGTCTTCGTATCGTTTATCGAATGAAAATAAATAAATTTTGTCGTTCGTTAATGGGTCGAACAAAACCGAATTTTTTTTCATCGATCGTTTCGTCAGGACGCAACAAAAAGAAAACGATTCAAACAAGCTTCCATTTGCAGGCCTATATAGTGGTAATGAACTTAGTAGTCCATATCATAATTGCATTGCCATAATGGCCTAGACATTGAACTAATGGCCTAGTGACACAATTTCAGACATTTTCTTATTTATTTTGGGCCAAGTGAAACCCAGTATTCTTTTTGAAGAAATACAACAGGTCGACAGTAAACACTAATTAATACTTTTTTGCTTCTACCATTCAGTGTGATATTTATTTATTTATTTTATCATTTTGAATCTTGGCCCATTTCTACTTTTTTTTTTTTTTGAAGAAAAAATTGTATCATATCGTTGAATTTAGAAACTCTTTTATAGCATTTCTAATTGATTAAAGTCTTCTCCTGGTGGTTGAATTTAGAAACTCTTTTTAGCATTTCTAATTGATAAATTAAAACATCATCTTTAAAACATGAAGGACTAAAATTGTAATATGTGATACTTTGAGAACCAAATATATAATTTTGTCATTTTAAGAACCAAAATGATAAATTAATGACACTTAACTTATTTACTCTATGAATGCTAAATTTAGTAACATTACGGTCGTTCTTGGTGTACATTTGCAAAACAATTAATATCTGCTACTAATTGCACAGGTTTCTTGTGAAGAGAATTTATTTCTGTCTTAATTATGAACTACAACCTCAGAACTAACCAGTGAGTAATTAATTGCAGTAAGCCCCATATTTTAGGACAAAGAACATTTTTTCTTCTTTCATTTAGTTTATTTTTGCATAAATGATCTTCAAAGTTTAATATAAGATGGCGATAAATTGTACGTAATAAATATATTTTCAATTTCATGTAAAAAATAATAAACGATTTTCCTCTTAAAAGTACAATTACTGTGAATCAATCTACTAAGCTTGTATACACGACGCTCTTAAACTTCTGTGGCATGAATTTCTCCCGTATAAACTGGGACCGAATTGTTGTAGCACAGTATCGCATTATAGAAAATTAACGATCTGAATCGATTGTCAGCTCGCGATCGATCGTCAACGATGATAATTAGAAAGGCATTTATATTTTGACACAAATCTTGATACAATCAATGAAAATTGAATGGTTCAAATGCTGCACTACCAGGGGCGGATTCAAGATTCTCGCCAGGGGAGTTCAAGATTTACGGTATTTTCCAGGGGGTTCGAAATGATGGTTATTCTTAGAAAAAAATTATTTCACATGGTCATTTATGCAAAAAAATTTCAAATATATAGTTATTTTTGAATTTTTTTTTAAAATTTATGATCATTTTTTTAAAAAAAATTCAGAGGTTCAGCTGCATCTCCTGGTGCAAGGTGGCTCTGCCACTGTGCACTACACCATTCCGCACAGCACCGAATCCGGATCCGTATAAACAGTCCAAATCGTTCGAATCTAGCACGTTCTCAGCCAATGGAAAGATAGTAAAAGCGTGAGAACTGAGAAAAGATTATACACTACTCTCGCCATTGCCTTTCGCTATTGCTTAATAAGTCTCACCAAATCCCTAAACATTACTGCCACGTGACGATTCATGAGCCGTCCATTCAGGCACACTTTCCACGTGGCATGATCATACACTGTTGCCTCTTCCGCGACTTAACTTGTCTATGTGGAATTGTGCTGAGGTTGTCCTGATTCCTGACCTATCAGATCCTCTATTCCTCTCTCCCTCCCTTTCCAGTTAAATGACTAAATTATCCTTTTTTAAGGTTCGAATGATTAGGAGAAAATGTTGCAAACCACGAGAAATATCAAGATTTGAATAAAAAATGAAATATCAAGATTTGAATAAAAAATGAAATATCAAAAGATTTGAAGTAAATAAGATGCCAGTCTGATGTGACTTTTGGATAGAATTACTTCAACTCTACTGTCTACAGTCACAAAGTTGACGAATGGATAATTTTTGGATATCCGATGATCATTGTTAGATTTTTTTTACAGAGCAAGATCTAAATTTCATGAATACAAATATGGGCTCCGAACTTGCAAATGATTCTGTTAAACAAATCCTCCGCATATTTTATTGTATTTAAAATTCCAGTTATTATTTTTCTTTTATTTGGTAACTTCTTTTTCTCAGTAGCACATGGAAAGAGCAATTGCCAATTGCTGTTAGAAATAAGAAGATTCAGAAAATACATGACTGCGAGTATATACTATGGGATCTATACTTTTGCATGATCAATTATATAATGCAGCTCGAACTAGTAATTTGAATTACTTGAATAGAAAAACAGAGTACACGCTCCGTCACTACTACATTTTTGTTCTTTTATACCGGTTAAAAAGAGTCTTTAATAGCGGTTGAAAGTGATTGTTAAAGATTTGAAGCATCCAATATAAAAGAGTGGGGAGCTTTCACACCGAACCTTAAAAATAAACCGCTATTAAATGTCACTTTATATAGCGGACCATACAAATGAGCAGCTATTAAAGAGAGCTTTCTATAACGAACCTTACAAATGAGCAGTTGTTAAAAGTGACTTTCTATAGCGACTTCTAGTATACATTCGCTGCTAAAAGTTAGCAAAAAAACGAATGAGCTGCTCCATTGACAACTATGATTTGCACGAATGTCATATATTTTTTTACTAGAGCCCACTCATATATTCCATTGAAATTATATTATTTAATTATTATCATTTTTCTTATTTGTAAATCAAGTATTAATTATAACACTATATCAAAAAAATAAGCAATGGTAATACTTAAACACCACATCTTGTAATACATAATAAGAATTAAAATCAAAACAAAAAATTTACAAATTAATTTGACCAACAATAACATCAAAACAACTTTTTTTTTACAAATCACATCCATCCATTCTTCCTCGGTCTCTCTTCTTCGGTTCTTCCCCACTGCCACCCGATCAATCTCTTCAGTTCAGTCGTTGCTCGTAGTGTTGATTCATGTTTTCTTCCTCCTCGTTGTTCCCTACAAAACAGATATGAGAGACAGAGAGAAGGGAGAGATGAAAGAGAGATGGGAGACAGAGAGAATTGGAGAGCTGAAAGAGAGATATGAAAGGCCTTGGCATCTAAGTTTCAAAAAAAAGAAATAAAGAGATGAGATAGACGGGGAGAAATAGAGATGAGAGATTCGTGGGTTGACTAGATAGCGATTTCTGAGCATTGGATTGGATTAAAATAGACGATGCAGATTAGAGTAAGGGTGATTCGTGAGTTTTTTCTTTATAATATCGGGTTCTACAAAACATCCGCTATTAAAAGGAGGTTTTTAATACCTGATGCATGCGTTTGTGTTCAAGTGATAAATTCTAATTATACCCAACTCGGTAGCAAGTATATATTATCACCGTGTAATATTTAGGAATCGTCTCCACGTGGACAAGTTTTTTTTGTTTCTTTGATCAAGTAATTTTAATTTAAGTAGTAAAAAGAAAAAGTAAAAAGGTTGATGTTTGTTTGGTTTTGACGTTTTAATCTAAATTGAACTAAGGAAAAATTGCACAAGTTTTTGAAATAACAAAATGGGAGACTTAGGATTCCTAGGTTTTACTATCCACTTTGTTAATATCTACTTGGGTTGATAAAAGGTTATGTTGTATTATGAATGCGCAATTCACAATTTTTTATATTAAGTGATATCTCTATATTTACACCATATCTAAATTAGAATAATTTTCACCGATACTTGATCATCATAGTCTAAATTCATTAACATCTAATTGTCCTAATAACTTAAACAATTGCAATTCACTTATCGATACTTGATACAATTCCTCAAATTCACTAGGTTAAGCCTACAAGTAGCAATCGTCACGTTTTGATACTTAGATTATTATCAATCTTGCTACTTGTGGTCTGTTCTTACAATTCAATATCTTAATTACAATAATTAAATCCTAAGTTATGTGATTGATCAAGATCACAAGCTATTGAAACAAACACAAGACATATGACAAAACAATCAAGTAAGATACAACAAAGTTTCAAGTAACCTCGAGAAAATCTAAAGAGAACTAGTCCAACATAGCTAGATACATACAATCAAATTGTTCTCTAAAAGAAAGTAAAAGAAAAAAAGAAAGAATAAGCAGTGAAGATGATGATGATGTACAAGACTTCCTCCTCCTCCTTCTCTCTCTAGACTCTCTCTTTCTCTTTCTAAAAGTATGCAATGGAATAGAATTTGTTTCTCTGTTCTGGAACCTCCTATATATACTAAAACCTAAAATCGCAAAATAACCACTCAAAAGCCCCTAAAAATAGTAGAATAATTGTTCTGCCGACTTAGATTACGGTCGTAGTTAGAGATGAAACTGTCTCTGAGTTGGTTTCATGTGCTCTGTCTATGAAGATTACAGTCGTAGTCATGAGCGACTACGATCATAATGGCCTCTGATGCTTCGAATTTTGGCTAAGTATCGAAGCAGTCTTCTCTTTGAAAGATGAGGATTACAGCCGCAATCAGTGTGGCTACGACCCAAATGGTCGAATTTTGACTGAGAATGGCCAAGTTTCAGAAATATGCCTCTCTAGAAAGTGGTGACTACGATCGTAACTAAGTGGACTACAGTCGTAGTCAAAACGTGTAGCTATCTTACTCACGCTACAGACTTGACTACGACCGTAATAAGAGTGATTACGAACATAATCAAGCATGTTGGTTATGTACTTCATCCAGTTTTGCTTTGTGCTTCTCTGAATCATTTAGATAGGGTCTCATATGCTTCAATTACATGTTTTCTGCATTACAAAACATATTTAGAACAGTAACTTGAACTTTGGACTAAAACTCAACTAATTAAACCTAAAATTATCGAACTTTGACTTATTTTACACAATTAACTCTAAGATTTTGACATACAATTTTGACTTACCAATATCGAACTCTATTTCGCAACAACTATAAAAGATATTTAATACTAGGTCGACAAAAGATCTGTTATTAAAGTTTATTTTATAGCGAATTGTACCAAAGAACTGCTATTAAATGTTGAATTTTGTAACGATTCACCACAATCATTATAAAAAGCTTGCTTCTGCTTTTGTATCCTTTTATATCTCGTATTGTTGACAGTCGCTACTAAATGTGCTAATTGATTTTCGAAATTGACACTGAACTCTTCTAATAACAGTTGTTTTGTAGGATAGATATAAAAGTAGTATAATAACTCGTAACCATTCAGCCATAGGAAATCTGAGTTAACAAGATAAATCTCATCTGCCACGTAGTCGAAAGTCTGAAAGAAGAATTAATGGGACTATTAATCTCATAAGGTTGACTGCTAGGCCCCATCTGACCAAACTCTGCGACCATGGTGCATACGACGGTCACTCTGAGATGCAGTAAGCTTCAGGATTCTAGGGAAGTGTCTCGTTCTGGAAAAAAAAAATTACAAAATAATTTAATATATTTAAGCGATTTGTCAATTTTTTTTGCAAAATAACCATGTATATTTGAAAATCTGTATTATTTTGTCCTTCTCTGAAAATTTTTTATAAATCTTGTCCTCTCCTGAAAAAAATCCTGAATCCGCCTCTAGGACCCGAGTCTGTATTGCTATTATTTCAGATTCAACAGATTAAAACGAACGGCGCTGATGTAATACACCGTACATTATAAAACTGCGAGATCAAATACGGACTGTTGGATCTTAGATAACTGGGTCCTGTACTCCTGTTCCTGTCATCCCTTTGGAATAACAGCAGATATGGAATCCTCTGGACCCACAGAGGCCCATCCGAGGCGGCCGACCGGCCGTACATTAGCAATTTACCATCCTGCCCTCAGTTTGCAACTCTGCTGACGTGTACACTAATAGTTACACGGTTGACAACGAATAGTCCTCACTGTTCTGACGGCTCCTACAAATAATAGAGACACCCGTGCAAATCAGAGCCGTTAAAATGTCTATCGCGAATATTCAAGAAGGGTAATATAGTCTTTTAAATTATACAGTGCTGCGAACACGTCAGCGGAAGAATCAGCTCGACGGAGATAGTGAGGGTATTATTGTAAATTCGTAGAGGATAAGATCAAGAAAGTGCTCTCTTGCCTCGAAAATTCCCACTACCTGCTCTGTTCTCTTTGCTTTCCTCTCTGTTTACCTTTTTCAATTACTCTCCTCTTCTCTCTCTCATTCTTCCCTCCGTTTTTTTCCCGCCATTGATCCTCTAACCCCTTAATGCCTTAAACAAGCATAAACCCTAACCTCCAAATCAGAGAGTTTTCATGAAACCTCGGTGTAACTTGTAGCAACAGTTCCGTAAGCTCTGGTACTATGAAGTTGTGCGAAATCACACACCAGAGAAGGTTCCAAGGGGCTCCTAAGGAAAAATTGTTAGAACACTTGACAAGCACATGTAAATCTCTTCCCGGCACCACAAAATTGCGTAAGGTAGTGCGGATCCACTTCACAGATCCTGATGCAACCGATTCTTCGTCAAGTGATGAAGACGATTCATCGGATTGCTGTCACATGAAGCACCGCATGCATGAGATCAGTATCGAGATTCCTGCTCCTGTACCTGAACCTAAACCTAAACCTAAACCAGTGAGGCACAAGTCTGTACGGACGGCATCGATAAGAGAGCTCACTTGTTCACGTAGTAGGTTTCGCGGGGTGAGAAGACGGCCGTGGGGCCGGTGGGCAGCTGAGATCCGAGACCCGTTAAGGAGAAAGCGGGTCTGGCTTGGTACCTTCGACACAGCCGAAGAAGCTGCTGCTGTGTATGACAAAGCTGCTATTTCTCTAAATGGTTCAAAGGCTATTACAAATTTTACAACCGGAAACCCACCCGAACCGGAACCGAAACCAAAGCCCGTTTCAAGACCCGATCCACCCTCTCGTTTCGACTCTCCAGTCTCTGTTCTCAGTTGCAAAGAGGAGGAAGAGATGCTTTCTGATTTCGGGTTCGGGGGGTGCGGTTTTGGTGACGTGGATGCTTTTGGTCTCAGTGTCGATTTCTCGCCTTTGGATCTGACTCTCTACTGCGCACCGTTGGATCTGAAGATGGAGCTCGGCGACCTTGACGCGGACGTGTTCTCTTCACTGTGTGTAAAATGACACAACTGCCCTTTGACGCTTTGGAAATGGCGGGAGTTTCTTCGGACATTTAATGATGCAGCGAGTTAATGCTTGGCTTTGATTGGTGCGGTGTCTCGCGTGAGGACTGAGGCGTGACTTCTCCGGCTTTGGCGCTGATATATATATATATTTATTTTTGTTTTAAGACCTACGTGTAATATTTCCACCCAACAGGGTGGAATTGTACATATTTCTTAGCCACGTAGGAGTGAAATTGTACGGGATATTGATGTTTCAAGTTGATGCCTTAATCAATTAAGTAAATAATTATAATTATAATATTTGTCGTGGACGGTCATGCCCTTATGCGATAAGAGTTAGATATATTACAATGAAATAGTTCGGACTGCACCCATTTCTCGGTCAAAAATATATTTTGCTTTAAAATGTATTTTCAAAGCATCCAGCGATGGGATGGGTTTGACGTGGAGTGATCCTAGCCGTCTAATAGTGATAAAGTGGGCAATGAGAGACGGCTTGTATCTAATATAGAACTTCGTACTTTTGTACGATTAGGGTTATATAAATTTAGTAATATATATAGCGTCAGAAAATTCTGATGTCTTGTGATCAATTACAACGATTCGACTTCTTATTCTAAAAAAAAAAAATTTATAAATGGTTACATATGTACATACAAACTATAACTTTTACCAGTTAAATTGAAGCAAATTAGGAAAATTATCAGAAAATTACTAGCTTCTCCGATAAACTAATTTATTTTCTTTACAGGTGGCGGACGGGGTAAATTAGTATTAATAGTGTACTTTTGAGTAAATAAACCTGTAGTTGAGATCCACGCGAGTAAAGTGGAAACGAAGTAATAAAGCAAGCTATCTTACCGTCTGGTACCAAACTTACAACAATGTCACAATGATTAATTTATTTATCAATATAGAAAAAGCATAGTGATGGTGGGTAATGGTTGAAATTCAAGTCACATGGTCATACTGGTCAAGCAAAGAAATATTATTCCAAGGCAACATATCACGCCAATTCATGCAACCGGGCCCACCCAAATTCACGCCTCACGGTCACGGATTCTTCTTTATTTATTTTATTTATTTATTTATTTATTTATTACATCTCTCTCTTTCAGGAAATGGATTAGGTCCAGATGCACCACAAGGTCCACAACGTATCTTTAAAAAGAAAGGATCCATTATTCATTTGAACATCTTATTGGACTTTGAATACTCTTTATAACGGGCTCAGATCCGACCCAGCAAACAATTTGTATTTTTAAGCCCAGTTAAAAACCCATTTCGCGCGATTATCTCCTCCTCAACAACAAAGGCATTGCAGATTGGCAGTGCATGATACTCATACATACAATAAAACTGAAGATTTTTGGTTTCCTTTTGTTGAATTAGGAACTGAAGAAAAGTTATATGGCTATACGCCTATACCTGACATCTTGAATTACATTTATTTTGCAGCAAGGAGCCAAGAAGATGCTAATGCTCATTGTGTTTAAATATATGAGCACCAAAACTTATTAATGAATCACAAATTCCAGGGGGTAAACCAAAAATGTTCCAGACATAAAACATGCTTGTAAGAACAAATTCCAGTGGGGGAACTAAAACTGTTGCACACATAAAACATACTTTTTAAATTTCAATGGCTCAGTTCGTCGTCCAAAGCTAGGATTGAAACTGGTGATTGGTTGTGAATGAAGAGATGGTAGTTTTTTTTTTTTTTGAAATAAGAAGGGGGAGTGCCCCTGCCACTTCCTTTTACCAAAGAAGTAATTACAAATTGAGCAAACAATCTAAGCCAGAGTTCTGGCTGACCCTCTCTATTATCACAACCCTTATTCGATACGGCACCAGTACCATTATCTTAGGTACCGGTGCCTCTCTTCTATCCTATGTCCCATGCAAGTTCGTAAAATAAAATTCTACCATCTCCTGGCATAATACTCACCAGGAGCCCAACGTCCCCGGGGCGAAATTTGTTTTTGTTAAAATATCGCTTAAAAATAAAGGACAAAAATCACAGACTGTTTTCGCAAATTTTAGTTTACTATAACCACCACCACACCAATCTCTTCCAAATGTAACAGTAAGGTTCCAAGAGAAGAAAATCAAATATGCCTTATGGGTTTATGCAAATTTAAGTACTAAGTTTTTACCTACAGAAGGATCAGACAAGTTCTTACACTTCAACAAGCTCCCTTGTACAGAAAATTACTTCCATGTTGTCTCTGAAAAATCTAAAAGTTCAAGAAATTAGTACTTAATGCACGACAACTACCAAGGATTTAAACTGGAAGCTTCATAATTTAAATCACGTTTAGCTCAACAAGAGTTAAGGTCAATTCAGATCACAGATCAGCAGCACATGTACCCTTGGTGACATTCTATATTGTGGGACCAGAGGTCATTCAGATTTCTGTGTTAGTGCAATTTGTGGTCAGAGTTATTTTGGATATAATTCTACAAAAATCAATAAAAAGTGTGGATAAATCAGAACTCAGAAAGCCTAAAACAGATTAACACAAATGAGAAATCAAACTCAGATTCTCGGTCTCAGAAAGACAGAGCCCAGATGAGCGTTGGGCCACAGCCGCCAGTGACGTCGGGCCGCAGCCGCGTCGGGCAAGGCGATGCCCGATAGGCGAGCGTCAAAGCCTTAAAGACCGAAACTCGAAAGGCGAAGTCGAACTGTCGAAGACAGAGGCTGGGAGGGAAGGGAGAAATGACAAGAAAACGATTAGAATTTAGAAGGGAGAGAAATGTGAGGCGGCTTAGGCGCTCAGCTGCTGAGAGAGAAAACGAATAGAAACCGAGTAGAAGGCTTTGGTTTGAGGTTGTGCGTCGGCTGGAGAGTGAAGAGGGTTAGGTTTTTACTTTGGGTAAGTTTTATTTTATTAGTTATGACGGGCTTGCCAGAGAAAAAAAGATTTTGGGTCTGTAATTCAATAACTGGATTTTTGAAATGGGCCCTCTGAACTCAGAGGTCCGGGGCGATCGCCCAGCCTGCCCTGAGTCAGGGCCGTCCCTACCAATCATGATCCTGCTACTTGTTATGACTGATGTTATCATAGTAGTTAGTATCTTACGATACGTGATACGAATCTCACGATTCGATACGATTCAGAGGCTAAGAGATACAAATCTTACCTATGTATCTGAGATGGAGTGTATCTCGTGAATCTTACGATACGAGATACGAATCTCACGATTCGATACGATTCAGAGGCTCAGAGATACGAATCTTACCTGTGTATCTGAGATGGAGTGTATCTTGCAAATCACGACGATACAGGAGTACAATACGCATATCATATCGTATCGTATCTTATTTAGTTGCGATTCACGAATCGTCCAATAGAATCCGCGATTTTGCCTCAATAACTGCAATCGACCCCGACAATTTGTTTTTCCCTCCTTTACGACACTATTTCGCGCTAATTTGTGCAATCATAGCTCTTTTATCACGTTTTCTCGTGTGTTGATTTTAGTGAATCCAGAGAGCAACAAAGTCTAGCAAAGTCAGAGAGAGAAAGAAATTGGAATCGAAGAAGAAATCTGCACCCCCAATGCCAACCTTGATAGCGACAAGGAGTTTATCGCCATTGCATGTCTGTCTTCTTGTTCGCTCTTCTTTTTTTTGGAGTTTTGTATAATTTTTGTAAGAAAATGAGTAGAAAAGTTAATAGAAGATCTAGGAAGCATTTAATGCATAGTTGCACACACGATTGTTTGCTACTTTGCTTATTTCTCTTGCTTTTGGTTCTTCTTTTGATCCTCACTGAGGCACACAGTTGCACTAGGCCACACAACTTTACTTATTAAAATACATTGTCACTTATTAAATTGCACACAATTTTACTCGGTTAGTATTTAATAATACTTACATAGACACATAGGTTTTATTGCACATGTCTAATTACATAATTTGATATTTCTTTTTTAGATTAATTGCAATTAAATGAGAAGAAAGAAGGAAACATCACAAAAAGATATTTAAAATTATGATAGTTTCTTTAGTTATTTAGAGTTTTTTTTGTTAGATATCAATTACTATAACTTCTTTTATTATTTTAAAAATAGCTTAGCGTATCTTAACAATACAATACGATACGAATATACGATACAATACAAAATCCACTGATACACAATACACTTTACGATTCAACTATTATGGCTGTTGTAAATTATGAGTTAATTTGTTGTGCTTTGGAAGACCGAGGTTAAGTTGGGATATGGAAATGATTATCTCCAATCAAGCAAGATATAAAATCTTGATTTTCAAATTCGCCATGTAAACAATAGAAACAACAATATTGTTACATTAACAAGCATCTATGCTTGTGCAAACAAATTAATTTCGATGAAACATCAAGAAGACGAGCACAAGAAACAGAAGGAAACAAAACTCTATAACTACAACAATCTGCATGCCTTTTGGCTACTAAGCCACACAAACCTTCATCGGTGTATTTACAGTAAAATTTCTACGCATGCTACACCTCTCTGTGCTACTGGTACAGAACTGCACCTTTTCTTAACAATAGTAGTGTGACTGTATGAAAAGGGAGCTCACTGTTTTCAAATTAATTTGGGTCTGATTCATATTTCCAAACTTGCTCAGCTGTTTATCTGTCGTGGTTCTTCCAGTTTACTGAGCATTAATTGGCAGTCCTTGTGGTTGACTTCTCAGCAGATTCTTCGTATAAAGAGACCCAAAAACAATTCCCTGATCGCAAAATAGAGAAATAAAAAAAACAGTTATCACTCAAAAAATAAACAATTGAATAAGGGAGTATCAAAGGAAAAAAAAAGGAGAGATACTTACTCCTCCAAGCCACTGCATAAGGTCAAGGGGATGTGAAAAATATATGCAGGAAAGTACAATGCTCACCAGCTAAAGCAAAAAAAGAGATACCTTTGTTAGGCGCATATTATACGTGCTTAGCCATTTAAAAAAAATGTTGAGGAATGAGGAACCTTTTTTTCTAATTTTGCACCTGTTTAGTTGTCATCACAATGGCAAATGTGAGAGCACCAAAGTGTCTTATGGTGTAGGAAATGAAGAATTGACTAGCTGTTGCTACCTACAATATAAAATAGAAATAATATAATCTATTGTCACATAATGGGTTGATTTTGTTTCTGAAAATTCTTCTTGCTTCTTACACAAGAGAGAATTGTAGCATCAAAGAAGCAGTCAGGGTGACGAAACATAAAATCAATTGCTGGTAATAACTTTCCTTGGATGATGAGCCCTGTTCAATGAAAGGAAACTTCATGTTATTTTCAATTAAAAAATTAAATACAAGCTTGACAAATGTTTCAAAGAACTTACAACATAGACTGATAAAGCAAGAGCAGGTAGTTGTGAAGAAAATTTGGTTCTGTATTTCCATTTCGTAGCCCTTGAAAAGTTTATCTTGAAATGTGCTGGTAAACCCATCAAACCTTGAATTTGCACACCATATAAGTAAAAAATCAAACCAAATGTGGTTCCAAGACCAATTCAGGGTTAAAACTGTACCCTAGATAACCAAGCATAAGTAAGATCCCATGCACTGTGCTTTCTCTTCTCGACTTCTCTGTGTTTAACAATGGCTGCATTATGTAGCAATAACAACATATTTCTTTCAAAATAGAGTAAGTAAATTTAAATATGTTCAGTATTTCCGTAAATTAAGTTTTAGTTACCTGGTTAAGAATAAATAACGAACAGCCTAATGTCACAAACACTGCTAAAAGGTAGTCCTTCACATTATATCTCTTTTGCATTATTACAGTTCCCCAGATCTGATAATAAACATATTTTAGAAATGGTATGATAAAGAAGATCAAAGTGAGTTCCTTTTTAATAGTAAATTAATGTGAGCTATATGAATGTTGAATCTGATTTGAAGAAACTTGCCATGACGGGTATCATTTTTGCGCATTTTGCCAATGTCTGAACTGGAAAACTGACAAACTTGAGAGCCTGGATAAAATTCAAGATAACAATTTAGCTTTTTATCTATGTGAAAAGATACGTTTCACATTTAATTAAGTCTTAGCGCTAGAAGGAGAATGAAATTGAACATGCAACTAACCTCATATTGACATGTTGTTGAAATTATGTTAGTTATTGATACACCACAATATTTGTAAATCGGCGCTACCGGGTTGACTGTTTTGTTAGTAGCCTAATAATAAATAGGAGAAAAAAGTACAATAAATTCAAATAAATTTTAGAATTAAAAAATAATATGATGCATAATAGTTTTTACAGAAAATTTACCAGTAAAACTGCAGCTGAAACAGTGGATGTTGTGATTCGGTTACAGAATACAAGAAATATAGAAAATTTGAACTTTTCCTTTTTGTCCCCAGTTCCGTATTCACCTGCCATGATTTTTTCCTGCATATTGATAGGAGCTTAACAATTGCATAATTTGCATTACACAATTTTTTAACATTATACCCAAGGGATGATCTTTTCTAATGAAAGTCGGGTCTGAAAAAGGAAAAAAGCACTTGGCAAAACCTGTAGAAAGCCGTAGATGACAAGTGTGATCATAACACCACCTACGGCGAAAGCACAACTTAATGCGCGATTCTCTTGCAACTGGGCTTGAGGCATCTCTACCATTGTTCTTAAAAAGGCGGTTCAATCAATTTTAATTTGATTCTTGTTTTTCAAGAAATTGGATCGAGGAGACGGAGAGAGGCAAAGGGCGAAGAGAGGTGGCAATGAAGGAGAGAGGTCATTTTCTTTTTTCAGAAAATTTTATTAGATTGCTACAAAAAAAAAATGGGATTAAATTAGTTTGCTAAATTAGAAAACATAAGAAACGGTCTTTTAGGAAAGCTTGGTGATCCACTTATCCTAAACACTAAACAGTTGAATTTACAAGATAAGAAGGAAGCAACTTTTTAGTTGATTTGAAAAGGGTAAGTTTACTAAAAGAACATTTTTTTGGTTCACATTTTTTAAACGTGGGGAAAAATTCAGCCTTTTTCTGAACAAAATAAATCTACTATTTGAGGTCCAGATACCTATACTTTTACTTAATAAGCGTACCCAATACACCTCTTTTATATTAAGAGATATTATTCTTCATATCTTCTATGAACTCTAATAATATTTATTCTTAATATATATAAGTTATTTATATATTTACTCATAATTATTTATATCTTATATATAAACTGTGTAACAATTTTATTTTCTGAATTATAAAAACAAAATTTAAATGAAGAACTTCAACGAAGAAATAAAAGTAAACATTTCAAAATTTTAATTCTAATCATATAAAATATATATTAATAAGCTTGAAAAATACATTAATATTTTCAGAATGCAAATAAGAGGTGCAGTTATCAGTTATCACTCTTCTCATAAGATGAAATGGTGAAAGTTAATCTCTCTATGCCATTTTTCTTTTATTATCTTTTTTACAGTGACTGTATTGCTAATCAGTAAGTTTGAATAAACACTTCCTCCCACGAATAATGGTTGTAATAATATCTCAGAAAACTAAAAAAAGTTTAACAGCACTGACCAACTACAAGAGAGATTATGAACCATACATATATATAGAATAACTCATACTTCCCATGGTTATATACTATAGCAAGTACATAGTACAAATATGAGTTCAATTGAAAGTCTAAAAAAATTACCCATTATTTTTTTCCAATACAAACTTCCGTGTAATACTCAATTCCTTTGTCAATAATAAGAATATGAGTTCAAAGAATATTCTCACACCATCACATAATTCATATTCATATTTATGTAAAGATTTTTTTTTTTTTCAAAAAGCATCCCCTGCAGGACTCTATTGCTACTCAGATGTGCTCATTGTTTCTCCAAGGATACAACGAAATGTAAATGTTTTGCTGGAAAAAAAAATTGAGAAAAAAAAGAGAAAAAAAACCCAACACTTTTCTGTCTATTTTACAAATGTGATTAGGAACATTGTATACAAATGAATAATCAACCCAGTGAATATCAACTCAGGAAAATAGAAACAAAGTCAAAACTTCAACCTAAAAGTGATGTTTTCTGTTCTGTCAGTGTTGTCAGTATACACGGGAAAACACTCGCAGTATTCATTCAAAATTTGGCGGAGCAAGTAGTTTTAGCAGTTAGTCGCGGAGTTAGCACCTTGCGAATGAGTAAGCGGAATAGGCTTATGTGGGCTTTTCTTTCCCCAAAAGCTTTTTGTGTACAGCGCAGAGAATACAATTACCTGATTATTCAGATATAGAAATTCATAATATTACATTTAGGAAAGAAATTATTTCGGAAATATGCTCCAAATAACAAGACATGAGATTCCTATGTTTGCAATTAACATTCAGCTCTCTCTGGTTGTTTTTATAACATCCAACCATTAAACTGATTACTAAGTTAAAAGAAAAAACTAACCATTTTACACAATCATAGCAAATATTTTGAACAGGTTATTAAGGTTGCGCTTGACAAAAAGGATAGCCTCTTGCCCAAAGCATAAACTTTTTAAGTTAACATAAGTGGCTACTAAAAGTTAGGGACAAAATTGTCATTTTCATTGCACCATCCTAAGCTTTAGCACCCTAATTATTTCAAACAATGTGGCGAGCAAGATGCAATTTGCAACCACAATAAAACTAATGGTTCTATTTGGGAAAAAAGGACCTCATAAAATTAGCGCTTAAGCATGAAGAGGGAAATAAATAATAAATGCTTACAGCACCAATCCACTGAACACTGCTTAAGGGATGGGAAAACCAAATGCATGAAAGCAGTATGCTCACAAGCTGTGAATGAATGTAGAAGTCATAATTATTTTTTGTACCCAAATGTAGTAACGAAACAAAAATAAATGATACTGCAATAATTGTACCTGTCTGGTTGTCATAACTGTGGCAAATGTAAGGGCACCAAAAGTTCTAATGGTGTAGGAAATGAAGAATTGACTAGCTGTTGCCACCTGCCAGTAGAAATAAACAATCAGTCCAGCTTAGGAGAACCATCAGGCATTTTTTAGGTTAATAAATTTTCTAATTTTCTTTACCATTACTTAGATGTTCACAAATGTCATTTTTACCTCTTTACCAAAGATGGGATTATTGTTATTTCTATTTTTTGTTTTCCTGATTGGAAAGTAGAATTTGACGACAAATGGACTTTGAGGTCAAGCCCTGCTTGCAAACTTCAAAGGGCAAGGGGTAATCCATGTAAAAGCAAGTTAACCTGTGCTTAATTGAGGTTTATCTGGGCAATCAAGTCAATTTGAGTATTTGAATATAGATGTATTTATTGTGAGTCCCATTTAGTACTGATCATCACAAGTAAATATTGGTTGAATTGAAATGTGCAATCTCACAGTCAATTTATTGGAAAGATGCGTGTAACCATGAGGGTACCATTTGAGAGTGATCATTACAAGACTAGAAGTAAATATTGCTTGAATTGGAATCTTCAATTTTACATACACTGGAAAGAATAGCAACATCATAGAAGCAATCAGGGTGGCGAAACATAAAATCAATTGCTGGTAGTAGCTGACCTTGCAATAGAAGCCCTATTAAAGCAGTAAAAACGAATGAATTGCTGAAGAAAGCACAAAAGTTCAAGATATTTGATAAGTAAAAAGCAGATATACAGACTTATATTTAAAATAACTACCACAGACATCTAAAAAAAAACTACCACAGAGGCTGAGAAGGCATGAACAAGAAGTGGTATAGAATATTTGTGTTTGTATTTCCATGCTGTAGCCTTTGAAGAGCTTGTCTTGTACTGTGCTTGTAAAGCCATCAAACCTTTAATACAATGCAATACTATAAATAGAAACTTCACATGGCAATATGAATGAAATCTAAGATATTGACAAATCATGTCAGAAGGCATACCCGAGGTAACCAAGCATAAGTGAAAGCCCCAATATTGTGTTTTCCCTCCATTTCTTTTGCGGATTAATATTAGTTGATCCCTACATTTAGAAGAGTTTAGATTTACAAAATCAAAATAAGAAATTTACAAAAGGATGAACTACAGGAGAAATGAAGAGATATTAAGCACCGGGTAGAGAATGAAAATGAAGCAGCCGACTGTTACAAGCACAGCAAGTAGATAATCCCGTCCATTATATTTCTTTTGCATTATAACTGTGCTCCATAGCTGAAAAAAGAAAGGAAAATTACAATGGCAAGTAAAGTATATCTGATTGTTTTAATTTGCTTTTCTTAACTATAAAAATCTTACCATAACAGGAATCATCTTCGCACATTTAGCTAGTGTCTGAACAGGGAAACTGACATATTTTAGAGCCTGGAAGAATACCCAATTGTTACTATATTTATTCTTTTAGTTTGAACCAGATATTGAACCACGACAAAAATATCTCACAGGATAAAAGATTGACCTCATACTGGCAAGTCGTAGTCAGTATATTAGTCAGTGATATACCGCAATACGAATACACCGGGGCAATTGGATCAAAGGATTTATCACTTGCCTGAATAACAATATTAAAAAGAATGATGCAACCAGTTTAGCATTCAGACAAATCAACTGAATTAAATCTATCAAGTTAATGTGCTGTTCAACTTACCATCAATACTATGGCAGATGCAACGGATGTCATTATACGGTTACAAAACACAAGGAAAAGAGAATACCTAAAGTACTCCTTCTCAATTCCATAAGGAACTCTCATTATCTTTTCCTGGAAATAAAAAGAAAATAATTCAACTCAAATCAAACAAATTAAATCCATTAATTAAATTTAACAGTTCAAAAATGCAATGAACTGGAAATGAATTCATTAACAAATCAAAGAGTTGAACCTGACAGATGCCATAGATTAGAAGCGTGCTCATGATTCCCACCACGGCGAAGGCTCCCTTGGCTACGCGATTCTCTCTCCATTTGAGAAGAGCAGTCCCCGCCATTGCCTCCAGCACAGAGCTTAGTAGCTGGAAATCAAAGAATGGAGAGAAATGGAATCAACGCGAAAGAACAGATTGGATCGAGGCCGGAGGACACGCGGACACGCGTGGCACGGAACCGGAAGTGGTTGCTTTTGAGCAAGAAAGGGACGACATTTTAAGCAGCGGCGTGGTACTTTTATTTATATAAAAATATATTAAAAAAAAAGAAAAGAAGAAGTAAAAAGTTTCTAGCACTTACCGAAACTGTCAGATCAGGCGCAAGTGGGGGGTGAGGGGAGAGGTGAAAGAGAAAAAGTCGGAATCGCTATGGATAATGGTGAGAATCAGAGAATTGAGAGAGAGAGATGGTGGAGGTTTGTGAAGGAACTGAGAATCGTGTATTGCTTGGAAAGGGAAGAGGGGGATTTATGGTGATGTTGAAGGTTGAAACAGGTTAAGCTAAGTTGTTTCGCACATACACCAGCTTTTGTTCTTAATTTTCTGATGTAATGCAGTAATGGGATGGAAGTTCTTAGTTCTGCGCAGAGATCTTTCATCAGAAATTTTTTATCCTTCGTATGAAGCAACTAATTTTTTCTGATAACATCGTAACTTGGATTCTTTTCAAAAAAAAAAAAAAACACCGTAACTTAGGATAACGTGCAGATTAATTTCTATTTAAATGAATATCGAGACAAGCAGAAAAACAAGCACGGTTTTTACGAGTAGCAGATTTGGACTCGGTTAAATTGTCAGTTTTAAATATTCTCGCTTAAAAAAAAGAAAATTATCTTACTTTTTCGACTTTTCGTTTTTTAATTCTAAGATTTCGCCTTAATTTAAGTTAGGACATAATTATTATTGCTATTATTATTATTACTTCTTATTATTATTATTAATATTTTTTTTTTATGATTTCGATTGGGCTTTATTTTTAACTTGCACAATTTGTTTGATATTAAAGACTTTATTGTTATTGTTGTTGTAAAGTTAATAATAATTAGTGCGCATGTATTTATTCACGAATGAAATAATCTAGGATAATTTTACCAAGTCGGTGCACATGTATTTATGATTAAAAGACGGAAACATGGGCGAGTATGATGCAATCCACTATCCGTATTATTTCACTCGACTTCATGTTTGATTGAGAGGTGAAGTTAAGGAGACATAACTTGTTATGTATAGTGATGACATCATAATTTTTTTTTTATTTAGTTGAGTCAATTGAGAAATGAAAGAGAATATCATTTTCTTAACATTTACAATAATAATAATAATTATTATTAATCTGAAACTAATAGTGATCTTAATCACTAAATTATATTAAAAAAGTAAAAAATATTTATATTAAAATATATTAAATAATATAACAATAACAATAGAAATATAATAATAATAATAATAATAGTAATAATAATAACAATAATAATATCATTATCATTGTCATCTTAAAAATAAAAGTGATCTTAATCACAAAATTATTTGAAAAATAATATAAAATATTTATACTAAAATAATATGAAGTAATAATAATAAGATTAAATAAGTAGTTTTACAAAATAATCTTAATAACAATAATGATTATATTAATTAAATATAATGGTAAATATTTATATTTAACAAATTATTATTATTATGAATCCAGCCTAACATACTAACGTTAGCAAAATTGAAAACGTGCTAACGAATGCTTATTTCGATTTTAAACCGAAAACGATCGATCCGAACCATTGAAATTATTGTTCATATTAAAATCTATGTAGGGACCAAATTTTATATTTTCCGAATTTTCTACTATTTTATCGGGGGCGTTGAAGATGTGTTGAAATTGAAGGTTTTTCTTAACCGTTAGATTAATGCATTTTTAATGCCTCCAATAAAATAGTAAAAAAAATCGAAAATATGTAAAATTTGGTCCATACGTAGGTGTTAGTATGAACAACAATTTCAACAGTTGGGATCGACCGTTTCCAGTTTGAAACTCGAAATAAGCATTCGTTAGCACGTTTTTAGTTTTGCTAAAGTTAGTATGTTAGCCAGATTCTAATTATTATATTATAATAATTATTATTATTTATTATTAAAAATAACATAACAATATAATAATTTGAATTAAAGGTTCCACGAATACATAACTTGAAAGAATAACTTATACTACTTATCTAGATTTCTTAAATTATGAAGTCATAACTTTTTCTTGACATATTTATAACTCTCTTGTTTATTCATGTTTGGCTCCTTAAATTATATAACAATCAAACACGACAATGAGAAACGTGCTAACGAATGCTTATTTCATCATTTTCTTTCTTTGTGCTATCCAGAGCCCAACCCAAAAGTTGGAAACCCATTTGTGCAATAGTGCTTTTGTATTAGGCTATAACTGACTTCGTCAAAAGTCCAATTTGTTTTCTTTTTTCTACTACTAAATTTCTTACAAATTAATAGTCTGATAAATTGGTACAAACATTCTAATTTCCGCTAAATGGTTATTATAACTCATCGACAATGAGATCCGCTTTCTCCAATACTATTTATTCTAGTCACTGACATGTTGCAGTGTCTGATTCATAAAACAGGTGGCACTTTTTGCTCTGTCTCCTCTCTAGGAGACTAGGACCAACAACCTATCAATTCACGGATGACACACTGCTCATTGCAGATGCTCACCCGACAAACCTCCAAACCATAACACAAATATTACTGCTAGAAGATGGGACTCCACGATGATGGCCACCCTATGATCCATCGACAAGGAACACAATCGACGCGCATTCATATCAAAATCGCGATCCTGCAATCTGCTAGCCTCAGACGTCCACGAACCAATCCCAACGTGGATGGAAAATTGTAGCTAGTTTTTTTTTTTTTGCCATGGAATATCTTGTAAATAATACATACTACTCCGCATACCACATGTAAATACATCATGTACGAACTCCTTTCTTTTCTTTTAAATGAAAATTGTAGGCTAAGCCTACTTCAAAAAAAAAAAAAAAACAGTCTGATTTACAAAACATTATATTCTTGATATATCTGGATTTGTTTGTTTTTCTATATTCCCGTTAGGTCGTTATATACTTATATACTTGTTATATATCCTTGTCTTCTCTGAGCTTAAATCATGTGTGTGCTGCACGCTCTCCAAAATATCACATACTAATTACGAATCTATTTCCTTTGATTGTAACGAAGCGCACGCAGCAGAGAATACAGAACGAATCTCTTTCAACACTATACAATTATTATATATTGTTATTATTAAATTTACTATTAAAATTCAACTTTGTCTGATTATAACGAAGCATACAGTGAAGAAGCCGAAAGGATTCTGCTTTTATCCTTGTATATAGAAGGTGACTTATTGAACTCCTCTTTGATTAAACCGTTTTATAGGAACTGAGAAACTGAGAAAGAATAGAAATGGCTGATCTAACCCCATCGCAAATGGATAACAAGCTTAGTGATAACAAGGCTGATGTGTATTTGGATGAGAAGGTTGGTCAAATGAGAATAAACGAGGTACTAATGTACTATGAGACTTGCATTACTATCACTATTTGTGTTGAGGGCCGGAGGTTGTTTGATTTATGATAATGATTTGTTTTCTTAAGTGGGGATAAAACCTTTATTTATTTTCTGTTTCCACTTGTCAACTAATATTATAATTCGATCAGTTGTAAACTATATTTGTTATGAAGTTAATATTCAACTTTGTTGTTAAGTTGTCTGATTTCACCATGTCTTTAAAGGGCACTTGGTAGTTGATATCATTTTTATGGTTGTATTTCAGGGAAATGATGTACCATTGCTGTTTACTTATTTTGAAGTGTCTTGCTTCCCTCAGGAATACATCACAAAGGTGCATGTCTGCTTGCTACTTTATTTATACATTATTAATTCTTGCTATGTCAGTACAGATTGGATCATAGGATAGGTTACTTAAGGGGTGATATCATGACATTTGTTTGCTTTACTAGCTTATACTTCGGATACATTCACGAAATTTTGCTTTATTCTGAGTACAGCAACTGCTGCAATATATTTGTGTTGAGTTAGAGGCACTAAACTAAACAAATTATTTTATTAATCTCTCAAAATATTCTTACAACCTCTACTAAATATTTTGTGAGCAAAACTATGGTGCTTGCGCATGCATGTGCTTGCGCAAGCACCACCGTCCGATGCACATCGAAATTGATGCGCACAGATCTCGATGCACATCTAACGGTGGTGCTTGCGCAAGCACCATAACTTCACCCATATTTTGTACCATCAAAATACTACGTACACCCTTTCTAATATTTCTAATCTCATAATTACTATTAGCTCTTTCATACAAGTGGATTGTATTTGTTTGCTTTGCTTGACCTAACCTATTGCTATTCTACCCTATTTATACTAATGTAATGTCTGTCATGGACTCATGGTCCTCATGGAGATTTCCAGATATTACTAAAAGTTTTCTCCCGATCCATCTTCGTGTATTATAACAATTTCTAGCGATTTTATTTTTACCGACTTTTGGAGTGTTCACTTTGCATCTTGATTACTCCAGAAAATTCGGGTAACTTCATTGGTGTCCGAAATTAATTGGGCTTGAGCCTCAGCTTTGCATTGTCAACAATTTGGTACATTCATGAAAGTTTGTATCTTGACTTATTTCCATCCAAATTTCTTTTCAAATGACCTGCTTTGTTGAAACTTGAAACAATATAATTAATCTTTCAACATTATAATTTAGTAGCTAATCGTCTCCTTGTGAAATTTGAATTTGTCTCAATGGATATGTATTCTGGTATTACTGCACACCATTTTGAGCAAGTCTGGTTGCGCTGCAGTTCTATGAAGCAGGTTTCAAAGAGCCAACACCTATACAAGCCCGATCATGGCCAATAGCAATGCAGGGAAAGGACATAATATCCATTGCCAAATCAGGCTCTGGTAAAAAACTGGGTTTTCTCATCCCTGCTTTCATCTATCTTAAACGTCTTCAAAAGGATCCTAAGAGAGGCCCCATGGTGGTTGTGGTGTGTCCTACTGATGATATTACAACCCAGGTTCATAGCGAGTTGGAGAGATTCACACCTGGTGGTATAAAAACCACAGTATGTATTCCTCCTCAAACCTATTTCATTTTCATAACATTGAACTTCAATGAATATTAAAAATAGTTTAGTTGGAAATTTGAATTAATTGATTATATTTTGAATCGAAAGCAGTGTCTCCTTGGAGGGGTAGTGAAGGTATCACAGCTGGAGGTGGACATAGCGGTAGATGTTGTGGTTGCTACACTGGAGCAACTGATTGACACTTTGGAGAAAGAAAAGCTGAGACTGGAACAAGTTACATACCTGGTATTTTACAAGGCCAGCAAAATGTTCACGGCCAATGTTGATCCTCTGATCCACAAAATCCTTCCCCACCTCCCGTCAAACAACTGTCAGACACTTGCATTCACAACTACCTGGTCAAAAGAAGCTAGGGACAGCGCCTCTGTGTTCCTCCATGACCCTGTGATGGTTAGTGTCGACAACACAAATGAAGTTGGTATTAATACTGAGAGCAGCATAGACATAGAAGCTTTATCTGGTTCCAGCAATGCATTTGTTCCCAGAGAATTAGGGGCACTGGCAAAGAAGAAACTTCTAGTTCTTGATGTGAATGGGATACTAGCTGATTTTGTTATGTTGGATTCTAGATGTTCACAACAAGCACATATCACAATCAGTCGCAAATCTGGTTAGAATGCATTAATTTTTTGCTGCAAAATTTGGAAAAATGAATGATATAGCGGATCGCTGATTAGTTGTTTTTGTCAGTTTTCAAGAGGCCCTTCATTGCTGATTTTCTGAAATTTTGTTTTGCAAACTTTGAGGCTGGAGTATGGTCATCAAGAAACAAGTAAGTTTTATATATATTGTTTGTACTGGTTTTCCATTATCTGCAGGCATTTATTAATTCTTTGATATTGTCTATGCAGGAGTAACCTAGCTAAAGCTGTTGACTATCTCATAGGAGATTTAAAAAATAATCTACTATTTTGTTGGGTACAAAACACAGATATATTCTGATCATTTTCATTGACATTGTCATTTACTCTAGTTTTCCTCTAATACTGACATATATATACAGGATCAATCAAAATGCACAAATACAAACCTGAAAGCGAAAGATAATAAGTTCAAGCCCATATTTTTCAAGGAATTAAAGAAATTGTGGGAAAATGAAGAACCTGGCTTGCCATGGCCTAAAGGGCGATTTACAAAAGCCAATACTCTACTTGTTGATGATTCTCCTTACAAGGGCTTGTGCAATCCTGTATGTTACTCATTCTTTCATTTGATTTCCAAACCATTTTTGTTTTGGTGTTTCCGATAGGTTGGCAGGGACAATACTTGCCTACATACTTTGTTTGAATTGTTTTCACTTAGTTTAACCATTAGGTTCTTTCAGAGTTGTTTTTGTCATTGTTAATCAGCATCAGTTGGTAATTGCAGAGGGATGTTTGTTGTTGAGGTTAAGGGAAATGGCTGTAATTGGTGCCTAAATGTTCTTGCTTAAGTCATCTAATTCTGTTCACAATTAAGTTAATAAAAGCATTTGATCCAGACAAATTGCCAAAATTTAATAGAATGGAACTTGCTGACTGTTCTCATGTAACAGCATTCACAAATATGTTAGTTGTTGTTGGAAGTTAATCAATTAATTTATAAAAATTGTCACGAATATGAAACAAAGAGATCTCTCTTTTCCTAGCATTCGTACTTTTGAAATTTTTTAGTTATTTATACTGCAGAGATTCACAGCAATTTTCCCACATCCTTACAGTTTCGAAAACAAAGAGGACAAATCCTTGGGTTAGTGTCTTACTTTATTATTTCTTTCTTATTCTCTAAATTATGGAAAATATGTACTCCAGCTTATTGGTAAAATGATTTTGAGGATAATAATAAATCTTCAAAATAAAGGCACTTTTGTGATGCATATATTCCCAAGTCTCAGACTCTCAGTACAGTTTTAGAATATGATTTCCTGTGCACTGTGCATAGTTGTATTTTGTTAATTCTGAAAAGATGAATCCTTGGTACAAGCAGGTGTAGAAGGAGACCTGAGGTTATATTTGGAGAAACTAGCAGCAGCAGAGGATGTGCAATGCTTTGTGAAAAATAACCCTTTCGGGCAAGCAGCCATGACTGAGTCGCATCCAGAGTGGAACTATTATCTCCCAGCTATGAGAACTTTGTGAAACCCTTGATTTCAACTTTTGATATCAGACATTGCCATTTTTTCTTTTGTTTTCTATGTTAGTCTAATTTAGATCAGCTAGTGTCTTCTCGTGCACCCTTTGTTTAGTTCTCTTGAGAAAATGTTATCTTTTTTTCTTCTTTTTTTTCCCTGAAAATGTCTCTGTTGATGTTGTGGAATATCAATCCTATGGTAATCTTCTTCCGGCTGAAATTGGCTTTGCTCCAATACTTCAGTTTCGAGTGTTTTGTCTGCTAAGGAATCTATTTATTTCATCTTGGTCCTCTGCTAAATCTGTCATGAGATCTATTTATTTTTATAGATTATTATAAACTACTTATGATACATCTATTTTTTTTTTAAATATTTTCAGAGAAAATTATCACTGTAAAGATCAGAATAACAACATAAACTTATTATTGATCATTTAAACTCCATACCATTCTTAATCTGAATATCTGATAACAAACATGATTTCATGGAACATCTGACAAACCCTTGATCATTTCTGACGAATTGTCAATGCTACAAGTTTGAAAATACGCAAACCGAGTGATTCTCTATAATCCGAGTTAAAATGTGGGTATCTAGATTCGATACCTGAATGACATTCGATAAAGTTGATAACATTTTATATGACTTTCCCAACTTCCAAACAGGTCAACAACTCGACTTGATCTGATACAACTTGTAAATCGATTTAATTTTTTCTTACCTATATAATATAATTTTACTAACAAATTAACATTAAAAAAAATTAAGATTTAATAACACAGTTCAATAATGTAGTCTGATTTTGTTAGATTGAATTCAAAACTCAAAATAATACTCCAAAGTTGTCGGTGCGACTCGAACCCGACTTAGTTTTGTCATATACTACTCAAGATCCAAAAGTTGTTGATGCAGATCGACTCGATCACACCCGACCTTGACCCATTACCCGAAAAAATCGATGCGACCCGACATTCGACCCGATCTCACCTAATCAGACTCATGACATGAAGTTGTCGACATTTGACGACTCGAAACCCGACCCTCATCCCACCTGATCGACTCGATCCGCAATCCGACTTTTATTGATAGTCAAACTAATCCGACCCGACCGACCTGACTCATTCGACTTTCTACCTCCATGTATAATTAGTTCAGACAGCTAAATGACTTTTGGACTATAGGAAAAAAAAGGAAAAATCTGATTGTGAACCACTATTTGCCTGTTCCTAAGCCTAAACTAATTCCTTTGGTTGTGGTCCATATCACCCAACATATTCTTTGCTGGTCCATAATCGAAGAAAAATGGAGACGAGATAAAAGAAAAAGAGACCTGAGCCCAAGTCCAACAGCCCAAATTTGATTTCTCTCTAGTTTACCCGATAAATGTAAATGATATGGTTAGGACTGTCAAACGCACGAAACGAGCACGTAAATACCTTCTTGCGTCTTACGTTGTGTTTTATGAGCGTAAATATTTTTCCTTGCATCTTACGTGATGTTTAAGAAAATTTTCTTGTGTTTACGTTTGCGTTTAGACTTACGTAAGATACGTTAAAACGTTAAAAACGTTTAGTTTTTTTGAACGTTTAATGTGCAACTAACATTGCACAACAGAGCCGATTATGAAAAACCTTGAAAAATAGGCAAAATTGCATGCAAATTCACATCAACATTATAGCCAAATCTAAAACAACAAATTAAAACATAAATACTGAAGTACATAACATTAAATTTAACTTTATTCTTTTCCACCAATTTCCTCCAAAAAAATTCAATGTATTTCACCAAATCAGAGTTTAGACAAACAAAAAACTACTGCATAAACTCTATGTGGCTATGTCCCTAATACCAACAAAATCAAAAGAGTCAGAAGTTAAACTATATACAAATAAGTGACAACATTGATCCTTCCTCAAGGACTTTGGTTCCACTCCTCAGGCTTTTCCCATTCAAATGCCTCATCATCTTCATCATCTAATCCTTCTAATTGCTCCAACATACTCAAATCTACAAACTCTAAAATAAATAAAAAATGTTCTTACTATTGTATTTTCAGAGATTATATTTTAAAACAAGATTTTGTAAATAATTAACATTGAATTTTAGAAATTGTATATTAATTTTAGAAATTCTTAATGTCAGATTGATAGTCCCACTCCCTTCTTTTCTTGCCCTTGCCCTTGCCGTCCTTGCCCTTGTTGTCCTGTCCCTTTTCTCTTGCTCTTTCTCTTGGCCTTGGTCTTGCCCTTTCCCATGCCCATTTTCCTATTCTTACTATTTTGGGCAGGCCTGACTGATGTTAACCAGTTCAGATCCTTGGAGACAGGCAACAAGCCAGGATATACAATATTGTACTTATGGATCTCCTTTAGAAAGATTTGGACCACCTGTCATGCTTTCTCTAATGGGTCCATCTATTTTGTAAAAAAAACAGTAAAAGCGATGAGTAAACAGTGAAAGCGATAAGTAAACGGCGAAAGCAACTCATAAGTGAACAAAGTGATTACATAAGTGATTATAACCTAAACTCTAAACTCTAAACCATAAATTCTAAATCATGAATCAACTCATAAGTGATTATACCCTAAATCCTAACACAAAAAACCTAAATTTAACTGAATGATGAAAGTGATCAATGAATAAATTAATAGTACAATCATTCAATATTGATTAGTGGATTAATTGTGGACTAATTGCAAAGCAATAATTTCCAATTTTGAACTAATAAGTAATAATGGACATTGAACGTTGTGTTTACATTATTTTGGACACATGGACATTGAACATTGAAATGCATTGTTAAGCAAGCTTAAGAGAAATGGAAGATGAAATTAGCTTGAGACAAGTGATGAGAGGGAGAAATTGTGCAGAAAGTTCTTGAGAAGAAGAGATACGGCGTATTTTAGAAGGAGGAGAAAAAACAAAAATGCATTGTAGGTATAAAAGGCACTAAAAAGGCAATATAAGTCTAAAAGACACTATATTAGCATTATTGAATTACTATCTTTTAAGTTTACTCTTCGAAAAGATCGATAGATTAGTTATTTATTATTTACAACTTTTCAGAATACTTTACAACTTTATATAAGCATGATTTCATATACTTCATATAAACATGACGTAATAAACGTATAAAACGAAACGTTACGAATCACTTGTGTTTACGTTGTGCATAGACGTAATAGAAATCGTCTTCGTCTTACGTTTCGTTTAACAAATGCAACAAAATTTAATTGCGTAACGTTGCGTCATGACGAAACGAAACGTTAAAACGTACAAAACGTGTTGCGTTGACAACCCTAGATATGATATGAAAATTTGCTGTAGACTGTATAGCGCTGTCAAACGCACAAAATGATCACACAAATATCATCTTGCGTCTTACGTTATCTTTTAAGAGCGTAAGGATTTTCTGTTACGTTTACGTCGTGTTTAATAAACGTAAGAAATTTTTTCTTGTGTTTACGTTTGCATTTAGTTAAACATAAGAAACATTAAAAACGTTATTTTTTTAACGTTTAACTTGCTACTAACGGTGCACAATAGAGCCACAAAAAATATGAAAATTCCTGAAAAATAGAAAAAATTACAATTAAACCCACATCAACAATAAGTCACATCGACAACAAATCACAACAAATCAAAACATAAGTACATAACATGTTGACATTAAAATTAATTATTTCATAACATCAAACATTAATTGTTTTTCTGTAACATGAAACATTCAAACAAGTCAGGGTTACAAACAAAAATCTCATGTAAAGTATAAACCATATACAAACAAAATAAAAAACAAGAGTTAAACCCTATACAAACCTATAGAAGTCATTCCTCAATTAGGACTTAGGTCCCATGGCTTCTCCTATTCAAAGACATCTTCTTCACTGTCCCAATCATCATCCTCCGCCTCGAACGCACCCAATTTGTTAAACATGAGGATGAAATAAATAACTTCAATGATAAATAAATTGTATTCCTTATTGAGAAAGAAAGTTCTTAGTAGTTAGTTCTTACTTTCACATGGAGGAGAGTCATTGTCCCACAGTTCATCCCTTCATTCCACCTTCAACTTCTTCTTCTCCTTGCCCTTGAACCTGAACCTCTTCCTCTTCTTGTTGCTCTCTGCACTTGGACTTTTCTCTTGAGATTCTTGGCTTGGGCAAGCTGGAAAGGCTGGGCAGGTGCAACAAGCTTGGTTGATAATAACCAGTCCAGATCATTGACCACATACTGGAGATTAGGGACGACAATATTGAAGGAATGAAGCTTATCTAGAAGTATCTGGACCACTCTTCTCGCTTTCTCTAACAAGTCCATCTATTACTAAAAAAATAGTGAAAGCAATCAGTTAACAAATTACTACAATTGGTCCACAATATAACTGTGAACGTAAGTGATTATACCCTAAATCCTAACACAAAAAAACCTAAATTTACTGAATAATGAAAGTGATTAGTGAACAAATTGAGAGTGCAATCATTCCAAATTTGATTAGTGAACTAATTTTGGATTAATTGCAAAGCAATTATTTCCAATTTTGAACTAACAACTAATAATGAACATTGACTATTGTGTTAAATTATTTTGAACTGATAACTAATAATGATCTAATAGAAAGCTTAAGAGAAAGAGAAGATGAAATTACCTTACGAGTTACAATCGAGACGAGAGGAGAAGTGCAGAAGCAGAAAGTACTCGACACCGAGATGAAGACACAGCGTATTCTACAAGAAGAAGAGGGAAAAAGGCACTGTAGGTCTAAAAGGCACTATAAGGCTAAAAGACACTATATCAGCATTATTTAATTACTAACTTGTAATTTTACTTTTCAAGAAGATCGATATTTTCATTATTTTATTATTTACAACTTTCCAGAACGCTTAATGCTTAAAGAATGCGAAAGAGCGATGATTTACTATCTTGTATAAGCATGATTTTATATATATGGTTTTATATATTTCATATAGACATAAGAAACAAATAAAACGAAACGTAAAGAATCTCTTGTGTTTACGTTGCGTTTAACTAAATGCAACAAAAATCATTTGTGTCTTACTTTACGTTTAACAAACACAATAAAAATTTCTTGTGCTTAACGTTGCGTTATGACGAAACGAAACACAAAACGTTCAAAACGCAATTCATTGACAACCCTAACTGTGCACCTAAAGCAAAAATATGACAACAAAAGCTGTATGCATATTTGTATAATTTGTTGTGGAATTTCCCATACTTCCATAATATATTTTTTACATATAACAGATTTTTTAGAACATGAAGGAAAAATGTGAGTATTTTCCTTGCAATTTCCATATCCCAAAAATGAAGAAAAGCAATAAACTCCCGAAATTATATAAATATCATGTGTTTTATGTAAATGATAGAATAAAATGTATCTTTATAAAAATAAAATATCCAAGCGAACCAATTAGTTAGTAATATCTCTAACATTTTATTAGACTATACGACTCCACTCTTTACTATTTATTAATTATAGGTGTCGGAAAATGAAATGATATCTCAGATAAATAATGACAGGAATTTGTGTTGAAAAAATCATCAAATTACAGAATCTCATTAGTTAGAACTAAAATACTGAACATTCGCCCCTCTCAAGTTTCGAAACATGCACGCGTTAGAAGTGACATGTTCCCATTTTCTCTACCGAAAAAGATCGGTTCATAGACAACCGCCTTTTTACATCTGACTGAGAAATGGAAGCGAAAAAATACTCCGACTGTTTTAAAAGCAAGTTTTAGATCATGTTGGTGACCATCTTATATGAGATTCCTGACCACAGTTCTTGGTAGAAGTTGGATTTATCTACTTAATTAGTAATACATGCAGAAAAAGAGCCCTGGGATCCTTTTCTTTTCTGATAAAAAGTTCCAAAAGAGAGATGGACATAAGAAATCAGCAGGGGTGGTAGGTATAAACAAGGGTATGGGGTGAACAAAACAGCTTCCAAAAATTACATACAGAATTATATACTGCAGCTGAAGTAATTAATTTACAAAATATTAAATTTTGGCCCATTACATATTTAAATAACTCATATGCACTCAAGTCAAATCCGGGAAAATAATTTGAGCAATGCAACATTACAAAAACAATCTTGGATAATACCTCGGCAGTATAAAATTTTATTATCTTGCTTCAATTTTGAAGGAGTCAACAACTTCGTGCAACCTATCTTTCATCTTTTCCCATCTTCTCTCATTTGCTCCTGTTGTTAATGTGTAAAATTTGCCTACAATAGGTAACATTAGCACAATAACTCAGATTAACAAGTCTCATGTGTAGTCCCCTGAAGAAAAGAAATTACACTATACTTTTTATAAAGAGAAAACTGTATTTGACGAATGTTATGGGCATATGATATGTTATGAAAAATTTATAAATTATGTCAACATGCAACCAACTTTCCATGCACTAAGATCATACAACAGCAACAAAAATTTTGTCCCAAACAAGTTGAGATATACTAAAAATGAAGTCCATATTAGATTTTATTTTCATAAAATTGACTGAATTTTTACATTGGCTCGCCGAACCTATCACACCCTTCTCCTTTCCGGGCTTGAGACCGGCAATATAAAACATAGACGGAGTTACTAAGATCATAAAATAATAGGAAAATTTCAAACAAAAAAATTCCATGCAGCACAACTACCACCTCAATATTCCTTGCTAGAAATCATTCAAGAAAAAAAGATCCATAAAATCCAATCAGATAAAAAGTTGAATGAAGAGGATTAGTTAGGAGTATTTACCATTTGCAATCGAAACTGCACCAAGTCCATGTCTGATAAAGTTAGGTGCCTGAGCTGTAAACTCAAAGGTGTAATAAGCCTTACCATCAACTTCATGCTGCACTCAATAATTCATAAATTGGTCAGAAAAAAGTTGTTCATGCTTGTTTCAAATTTCAAGCAAAATTAAGCTTTTATTGATTAACCAAGAGAAGAAATAAATGAAATGAACAAAAGGAACAGAAAAGTACCTCTGATGCCTCAATCAATTTTGTTTTTTGGGATGCAGGTGCCAAAACCTTTGTGACAAGAGTCTCAGCAACCTGGAGTTCATAAAGCAAAAAAACAATTCCTACCTTACAGAAATCTTATATTTAAATTGAAAAGGAGAAAAACAAAAGCCCTAGCTGCATCGGTACACTTTTCTAAACATTTATCCTCCATTAACAAGTCAAAGATGGGCCAGTTTGGTCATTTACGAAGTATAGAAGGGAAGTATGTTCATTTTGATGATAAAAGTATACATCAATAGTTAATCATTTTTGGTTTAATATTTTTTCAAGACCATCTTCAAGTAACACTATCAAAGATTGTAAACAAAGTCATTCGCACAAACATCATTAATTTCCTATTCTAATCAAGAAGTATAGAATAATCCATTTTTTCTTGTAATTTGAAGTTTTACAAACCCAAACAGGATTCATGGACTGTTGAAAACATTTTGCAATACATTGAGAAAAAATGAATACAGATCCAGTAAAAAAAGGTATGAACTAACCACTTGAGGGGAGCCAAGCTCTCTAATGTCCTGCTTGGCCGTAGGTATCAAGTTTACACTAACAGTTTCCAAAGGTTCGATTACGTCTTTGAACACCTTATCTTGGCCTTGAACTATAACTTCCTGTTGTATTTTCAGTAATCAACAAATAAAATTCTGGTCATTTTCTCTTCAACTGGTCTTAGTAATGTATTGATTTGGTTATGTTATTATCATTTCGAATTATTGTGAATGAATACCCCCAATTCAGATGACAGGGATAATGTTCTTTATTTTTGGCAATTTTGATTTATGTTCTCTTAATCTTTTCTTTTTTTATTTCTTTTTTACTTTCTTTTAACTTTGAAAATTTGAAAGATTCTTACTTGCCAGCCAACAGGGTACAGAAAAGAGTAGCCATCTTTCTTGTCAGACACAGGTATAAATCCTTTCTTTGCCTCTGCCGCAACTATACCATATCAGGACTGCTTTCAGAAAATTATTTTTATTCTAAAGACTTGAATGAAAATTAAAAAAGGAAGTAATATGAGTTTAGGCACTCACAAGATGGTTGATTATGTTGCAGCATAATCAAATTGGCAGTAATTGCACCTAATGTCAATATCTGACGCCTACTGAGTTTCTCTGCAAACAATGGGAAGTTAAATGAGGTACATGATAATAACTAAGTAACAAGGGCATTATGTATAGTTGATCTTTAATTAGGTAAAAGCCTCACAAGTAGAAGCATAAATTGGTCATTCCATGAAAAGTTGTGAATACATAAAACAAACACAAGTAAAAAATTGTGCATTACAGTTTGTAACTAAACTGTTTGTGGAAATGCCTAACGGAAGAAAGTATAGGATATTGAGTTAAAACATTTAATTTGAGAAATAATTGCAATTCAAGATTACCTCGAGTCTCTGATTTGACAGAATATGCTCTGATTTGCAAGGGAAACTTTCTCTTGTGGCAGTATGCATTTAATACCAGCTTAAATTTTTGCCAAAAGAAAAAGGAACTTATATAAGATAATAACGTTGAAAATTAAGCACTCTTACAACAATTTCTGAACAATCATAGACCTGGTGGTAGGAAGTAGAAGCAGCAGCTGAGCGATTCAATAGTAAAGCGCCATGAACTGGAGAAGAATTCGCTAAACAAGCCATGCTGTTAGCACTGAACGTTAATCTCTCTCTTTCTTTCCTTTTTCTATTTTCTTTTCTCAATTATTAATTTGTGTTTCTATGGTTAAGAGTTGGAGAAGAAATTGATGACCTTATCTGATTAGCCTTTTTGGTACAATGCTTTCATGGCTTGAAGGAGACGAACTGGTTTTGGGCCGTTGCTCTTCAAAATTTCTCGTTGAGGAATGATAAAAGGTTCTCTTCACTTTCTCCAATTGGACCGCCTGGGCTACTGATCTACTGTGTTAACTTTTCTTTTTCTTTTTAATGTAAAACGAGGCTATACCTATTGTAATTGCAAAGTACATATTTTTTTATTTTAGACCGTTAATATTTTTGATAAGTAATTTAACGGTTCAAAATCTTAAAGTAGATATTTTGCAAAGTACAATAATTTTGCTCTTTAATGTAAATGTGTATTGAACATCGAGAGTAACAATGTTGGGAGCGGTGAGATAGAATTACAAAAAGGAAATTAAAAGAATGAATTTATTGTATTGATCTTGTATTCTTGATTACAAATACAAGAGTCTATTTATAGACTTATAACATTGCTAAGCTAAACATCTCCAACACTAATCATCTCTAATATCTCATACCTACCCTCTATTACAATGCTAATCATCTCCTATTATATCTCCAACAATACATTCAATGTATATTCCTAACATTCTCCCTCAAGCTCATCGCGTGGTACGCATGTTGAGCTTGTTTTGCAATTGCTTTGATAGCACAATCTTGAATCGCCAAGTTGTTTGTCGAGTCTCCATGAAAAAAGAAAAGAATGAGTTTTTTTCGCTCAAGATGTATTCATAAAAGCTCGTTGGAGTCTTCTTGAACAAAAATAAAAGAAAGGGAAATAAAAAAACTCTTTTTGAATCCTTTTTGAGTTACGGGCCGTATGACAAAAAAAAAATTTCTAAGTGAGATAGTTTTGTTCTTAGCTCAAAAATCAAAATAGGGTATTCATAAACTCTTAAGTAGGGTTTAAAAAAAATTTGAGCGGGTCTACTCGCTCGTGGATCCGCTCGTGTCGGTGCTTGGATCCAACCCGATCCCTGAATTTCGGATCCGCGTATCTAGCACGGGTCGGGTTGGCCTCAAATTTTTCAAATTCGTCTAAACTCGTGCCCGTCTAGATCCGTGCCCGATCCGTCCCAAGACCCGCCCGTGCCCGACCAATGGATCTGACCCGTGGAACTGTGCAAAAATTCAAAAAAAATCAAAAAATACAAAAAAATTCAAAAAAAATCAGAAAAATTCGAAAATATTTATATATATTAAAATAATGTGCAGTTTTAAATTCAAAAATTCAAAAAAATCGAAAAAATTCAAAAAATTCAAAAAAATTCGAAAAGTTGGACGGATCTGACCCGACCCTCCCGGGTTTATCACGGGTCGGGTTGGGAGTTTTGGGTTCGGACCTGTGCATACCCGCCCTGCCGTACCCGTGGATCTGTGAATCCGGACAGGTCGGATCCACAGGTACCCGACCCGCCCCGTTATTAAAACCCTACTCTCAAGCACCTAACCTAGCAAAGAATTTGATCGGCGAAAAGAAAAATCGCATCCAGAAAACAAAAAAGATTTGCTGTTCTTTCTTCGCGAGTTCACAAAAAATCGCAAATAATGGTTGTGAACCTTGAAAGCGCCTCTTTGCTCCGCCTCTTCTGGCACTTGATTTGGCACATGATTTCTCCGGTTAAGAAGTTCATCATTGAGTCGACGCGGTTCCAATGGCGACGATTGAAATAATTTGAAGAAGAATGATGAATGAAAAATTCTATATTGATTGATATATGTTATAGTGCATATGATGCTTTTTTATAAATTGAAAGGTATTGTAGCCGTTGGCTACTTTATTAAAATATAATTGTTGAATTTGCTTATGTTGAAATCTAGTTAGGTACTATAATTAGCTTGATAGCTTATTATGTGAAGTTAGCTTGATATGTTGTCTAAAATGGTCAATGATGATTCTCTGAGACCTATTCCTTTATTTCTTAATACTCTCCCTTATTCGAACAAGTTAAAAGAATTCAACTTGTACAAAATGTTCTGAAAGGTTCTTCTATCCAATGCCTTAGTGAATATGTCGGCTAGCTGATCGTGACTCCTAACAAATGAAGTCTCAATTTCTCCAGTCTGAACTTTTTCCCGTATAAAGTGGCAATCCACCTCGATGTGTTTTGTCCGTTCATAAAACACTGGATTCGAGGCAATATGTCACACAACTTGATTATCACAATATATTTTCATTGGACTGCTACATGATAATTTCATGTCACGTAGTAATTGTTTCAGCCATATTAGTTCACTTGTTGTTGACGCCATTGCTCTGTATTCGATCTCTACACTAGACCTTGCAGTCACATTCTGCTTCTTGCTTTTCCATCTCACAAGATTCTTGCCTACAAAGGTGCAGTATCCGGTGGTGGATTTTCGATCAAAGTTTTCTGTCCAATCTACATCAGAGTAGGCGAGAATATTATTAGTTTTGTTTTTATTCATCCATAACTCTTGTCCAAGATACCCTTTTAGATACTTAATAATTCGGCTTACTGCTTCTAGATGAGTGGTTTTTGGAGCATGCATGAATTGGCTTACAGTACCAATAGCAAAAGCTATGTCTGGTCTAGTAACAGTTAAGTAAATTAGCTTACCAACTAATCTTTGGTACTGTCCTATATTCTCTAATGGTTCACCACTTTCTGGTTCGAGTTTATTGTTAGCATCCATAGAGGTATTTGCAGGTTTTATATCAAGTTTACATGTCTCCTTTAATAGGTATAGAGTGTATTTTTTAGCAATAAGCAAATCTTTGCTTGAGTGAGCAATTTCAATGCCTAGGAAATACTTAAGTTTTTCTAAATCTCTAATGTCATTTTTTTCTCTGAGATATCTTTTTACATCATTACTTTCTTCCTCATTATTACCGGTTATAATTATATCATCTACATACACAAGAACAATGGTTGTTATGTTATTTGCTTGTTTAACAAATATTGAAGAGTTTGTTGTGCTTTTCTCAAAATTAAGAGATAAGAGAGAGTGACTGAGCTTTGTGTACCATACGCGAGGAGATTGCTTAAGTTCGTAAATTGATTTATTCAACTTGCAGACCATGTTGTGATTAATACAATTTTTATATCCTTGTGGTATAGTCATGTACACTTCTTCCTCTAAGTCTCCTCGAAGAAATGCATTATTTACATCCATTTGTGACAAATTTCATCCTAAGTTTACAGCTATCGATAACAATGTCCTAACAGTATTCATTTTTGCAACGGGAGCAAATGTTTCTTGGTAATCTATACCGTAGGTTTGTGTGAAGTTTTTTTGCAACTAATCTAGTTTTATGCCGCTCTATAGTTTCATCACTATTGTATTTAATTTTATACACCCATTTACATCCTACTGATTTTTTTCCTTTTGGTAATGACATAATGTTTCTTGGTAATCTATACCGTAGGTTTGTGTGAAGTTTTTTTTGCAACTAATCTAGTTTTATGCCACTCTATAGTTCCATCACTATTGTATTTAATTTTATACACCCATTTACATCCTCCTGGTTTTTTTCCTTTTGGTAATGACATAATAGTTTAGGTATTATTCTTTTCAAGAGCTTGAATCTCTTCTACCATTGCTTTGGATCATATTGGATTATCATGTGCTTCTTCAAAATTAGTTGATTCAATTTCCTTACATATGGACGTCAAGAATACCTTGTGGTCACTAGAAATATTATTATAAGAGATATAATCTTGAATAAGATAACTTATATTATATGTAACGTAATCTTGTAACCTTGATGGTGGTTGTTTTGGTTGAGTTGACCTTCTAGGATTCACATTTTCTTGATCTTCTCCCCTAAATGTGAATCGTCTTGGTGAATTGCATGTTCTGTATTGTCTTGATTTGCATGTTTTGCATTGTCTTGATCGTCTTCCCCTGAATTGAAATTTTCTTGGTTTTCGCCCTCTAAATATGACTCCTCTCCATTGGAATGGTTTTGTGCTGTGGGACCTTTTAAGAATGTCAATTTTGGAAAAAAAAAACAGTTTCATTTCTGATTCGTTTTGTGAAGGTCTCTTCCTTTTTATAGAAGAGTTCATTTTCAAAAAATGATACATTTCTAGAGATATACAGTTTATTATTATTAAAATCATAACACTTATATCCTTTATTTTGTGATGAATATCTAATAAACATAATTTTTATAGAATTTTTATCTAGTTTATCTTGTCTTTTGATATGTACAAAGCAGGTACATCCAAACACACGTAGATGATCTAAGTTCATTTTTCTTTTTATTTAAAATTTCGAGTGGACTTCTATTGTTTAGAACTGAGCTAGGTAATATATTGATAAGATATATAACAACGAGAATAGCATAAGACCAAAAATTCTATAGGACATTTGATTGAAAAATAAGAGATCTAGTAACTTCTAACATGTGACGATTTTTCTTTTCTGAAACTCAATTTTATTTTGGTGTGTTAATGCATGTTGTTTGGTGTAGAATTCTTTTTTTGTTTCAAAAAATCGGAAAAATTCCTATAAATATATTATGTTCCATTATCAGACCTAAATATTTTTATTTTTGTTTCATATTGATTTTCAACAAAGTTTGTCAATTCTTGAAATTTAGAAAAAACCTCATTTTTTGATTTAAGAAGATAAATCCAAGTTGTTCGTGAAAAATCATCAATAAATATAACAAATTATTCAAACTCATGGTATGACTCTACAGGTGCTGGTCCCCATACATCTGAGTGTATAAGTTCAAATATTTTTGAGGTTTTACTATTAGATAATGGAAAAGGTAATCTAGTTTGTCCAACCCTTCAGTGCCACAGTTCATTTTGTTCTACACTATTAGCAAAAAATGCTTTATTTGAAAACTTTAAAATATAAAGCCCATTTTCTAAATGACCTTCACCAATCGTCATTCGAGTTGATTTGTCCTGAAATGTCACAGCCCATTTATTAATTCAATAGTTTAACTCATAAGTGCATCATTGATTGTGCATTCATTAATCTACAACATCTATTTAGAAAGTACTAATATTAGAATTAACGATAAAGTTTTATATAAAAAACTTGAAGACAAATTACAAGTTGTGACTAAAAGTTTGTCAATAATGTACTCATAGTCCATATGTTTGGTTGGAGAACAAAGTTAAGGAGGCATAACTTCTTAAGTAAAGTTATGTCATCTTAAACTATGTATGTTTGGTTAAATTGATGGAATAATTAAAGAGAATAAGATTCATGTCATCATATAAACTATATAAATTATCATAAAAAGTCATGAAAATAATAATGATGATAATAATAAGTTATTATTGTTGTTGTTATTATTACAAAATTAAAGAATATATTATAAAAATAAAAAATATTTAATATATTAAAAATACATATAAAAATAAAGATAGAAATAATGATAATAATATTGATAGTAACAACAACAAAAGTGTAAAATATTATAATCATTATTATAATAATCACTATTATAATTAACATCATTGTAATTATAATTATTATAATCATTATTACAATTATTATAATAATAACTATTATAATAATTATAATAATAAGCATTATTATTATAGTAATCATTATTATAATTATAATTATAATTTTTATTATAATTAATAATATTTATAACAACAATGGAAATGTAAAATATTATTATCATTACTATAATAATCACTATTATAATTATCGTCAATATAATAATAATTATTATAATCAGTATTTTAATTATTATAATCATTATTATGATCTTTATAATAATCATTATTACAAATATTATTTATTTATAATCATTATTATAATTATTATTACACAATACTAATAATAATATAATAATTTGAATTGTGAGATCCATCGAGAAATAATTTAAACCATCTTGCAAGGCTTCTTAACTATGAAGTCATAAATCTCTCTTATGCTTACTTATTTCTTCTTTGTTTATTCATGTTTGGCTACTTAAATGAGGAATATGAGGTTTATTCCTCACACCTCTACCAAACATGGGAGAGTAAGTTTAATTATAGTGGAGCGGGTAAAAGGTCAATTTTTATTTTACTAGTGATGGAAATATAAAATTATTATGAACTTATGTTTATTAATTATCAATAAATAAATTTTGTTTGCGATATTGACACCGGCTGTCAATGTGTATTATTAACAAAGAAATTGCGATCGTGGTTGTGGTTGTGGAGAGATAGGGTTTCTTTGAAAATTTAAAGAAGACAAATGACTTTGACTAAGAATTTATTAAAGAAAGGGCATCACTGGATAATTGTTTTATTTTGACAATTTTGGCATATCCAAACAGAAAACAAGGTTATCAAACGATATGTGATCGATACAATCCACATAATGTTTATAAAAACAATTAAGCGATTTGATTATAAAACTTATGAATTATGACTGAGAGGTTATAGATATGTTCATCGGCATATTTTTTTTTATATAAGGAGACTCGATATTATTCGATATTTATTACTTTGAAATATTTTTTTATGGGATCTAATGCTCACGGAGTTTGAACAATTGATTTTTTAAAAGTCATTCTAGTTAGTTATCACTAGACTCCTAAATTGTATGTGTCCATTGGCATATGTAAAAATTTATTTTACTTTTAGTTTTATTTGATTAGTTTGAGAAAACATAGTAAAAATTATCAAAACAAGCATTATTCTTAAGTGATCCCTCGTGATATTGATGTTTTTTCTTAATTTTGTCAACTCAGTTGATCATTTATTTGCACGAATCGTAGCAACTTTTATCTTTTTAGGACTTGAATTCGATCCAAAGCATGCCAAGTCATCAACTTTCAATCATTAAATCTACCATTAATTATTCTTAGATTTGATTTTAAAGACTACAAATTATTTCACCTTTTACTAATAAATGTTCATGAAGGGGTGAGGTTTATTTAATTCAATGTATGAAATCAATTAATTTTATTAATTTTGTGATCATTCTTTTTAGGAAAGTGATCTTTTGAAATTTATATTTATCATACATTATGTTTGCAGATAAACTATTGTGAAAACGTGAAAATGGTTCAAATTATAATTTTTTGAACTCAAAATTTCGATTTAAGTAGTCCAATAAATTCTTCATATTTTTAGAACTTTCTAATTATTTTCAAATATTTATTACAAATAATTCTAAAGAGATCATTTTTAATATTTAAAAACACGTATGTTTTTTAAAAATGATAAAATATTAAAAAATAGTTAGAAAACTTTAAAAAATAATGAAATTTGATTTCTCACAAGATTTTAATATGAAGAATTTATTGAGTAACATAAATTGAAATTTTAAATTCAAAATTATAATATGAACCGTCAAATGTTTCCACAGTATTCTATCTCTTATGTTCGATAGTTTTATTTTCAAGCAAAACTATAACATATATTTTATATTTTTCAGATGAAATCCTGAAAAGAGTTTTAGTTTCTATGCAGGGAAGAGGTGGTGATTCCTACTTTAAATTAGGACTTACTATAAGCCTTTTGTATATGTCTCTCGTTAGAAGACAATATAATTAATGTTTTGCTCTGTTCGTTCTGTCTGTTTTTCCGCATGTCTTTATATTTAGAATTGAAGTTTTTATATTACTGTAAGTTTTTATTTTTTGTTGCAAGTCTTTATATTAGAAAAAATTTCAACAGTTTTTCAGCAAATTTAAATATAAAGACTTACAAATAACAATATATTGATTTTATTATTTTAATATAAAGACTTGCAACAATTATGTTGTGTGTCTTTATATTAGAAATTTTGCAACAGTTTTGTTGGAAATTTAAATATAAAGACTTTAAACTTAAATATAAACACATGCATGAGAGTGAACAGAGTTGACATAGTAGACAAAGTAGAGCGGACTGAAGCGGATAGAACAAAGCATTATTTTTTTTTATGTAGTTAAGAACTTGTAAGAGAGCGGTTACGATAGAAGTGTTATAATTACTCTTTGAATTAACTATGTTTTTCCCCGATCTAGAAACAAAGAGGTTGAGGTAGCTGGCTTAATTAGCTGCCAGTTGATTGTGCTGTGCAGGATTTTTTTTTTCTTTGAAAAAATGGCTAACCCATCATTTTCATGGAAACTATAAAGCAGTAAATCATAAAATACATGCACTGAATCCAAACAACTGATCAATTTAATGCATGCAAAAGACATAAAGTATATAACATGCATAACTTTCAATAATCTACTCTACCTAATATAGCAACAATAAATAAAGGCAACATTAAAAACAACTTCAAAATAAATTACCTGTAGAGAATGAAGGTCTGCCATGTCTTGTGTTAGTATTAGTGATAGTTTAATTAAGCAATTTGCATTCTTTGTAACATTGATGTCAGAATTTGTGCTGTGTAGGATAATTGAACCTGGTTAATTACAGTTTCATAACTCATGATATGATTCGAGATATTAACATATTTCAAATCTTAATACATGAATAGCGCTGTGAACATCGAGTTCGAGATGAGCATATATTAAAGCATCTTCATTTATGAAATTTTTGAAATTTCTAAATAATTAACATATCAGTTTTTTAAAAAAAATTGTTTCTAAATTTTTCATTCATGAAACTAAAAAGTTAGAGTTTCTTAATTATCACGTTAGCAAATACTACTAATATTGTGAGAGACTGATCAATTTTAGTCAATAATTAAGTCATGTCATAGTTTATAAACTATAAAGTCAATTGCTAAATAAGAAACTCTGGAGCAAAATTGTTAAATAAGAAACTCATCGACATCTGTGAAACTCATTTAGAAACTGTCACATCATATTAGAAACTCAAGAGTTTTAGAGATGGAGATGCTCTTATTATATTTTATTGTTTAATTCGACCGGTTCGATTGCGAAATTAGTAGAAGCTTATTCATCTGAATGCGATTCAAACGGGTCAAGGATCAATACAATAACTTGATTAAGTATTTAATAATACTTTTATTTATATGTAAAAAGTGAGACTATTGTGCTTGCGGTCATATATTTCGAATTACAAAGTGCAAACGATGAATCTATAATTGTTAGATCAATGTATTTTTTACCTATTCGATAAAATAATAAAAGAATTCTAAATTGGAAATTTTGGTCCTAAGTAGATGTTAGTATAAACAATATTTTCAATGGTTTGGATCGGTCATTTGCACTATAAAATTCGAGATATGTGACCGCATGCACGGTAGAACCTGTGCTTGCGCAAGCACCGTAATAAGCAGGAGAGATAAAATATAAACTATAAATAATAAATATATTGTAATATCAAATGGTATCCAATAAGCAGAAATTAAGTAATTGCGTATTAAAACTATTTTACAATTGAAGAAACAATTGGTTTGTTGTTGATACCAGAAACACTTTTATATATAAATTTGTACTATTGTGTTTCGTGAAGTCAAACTAATTTTGGCTTCACATTTAAATTTTAAATTAGAAATTTCAAACTATCAATCTAAACCGCCTAATGTGATCTCTATTTTACATTCTCATAAAAGATAATTTTTTTTCAATTTTTATATATTTTTACTATCTTTTAGAGATGTATGAAATTTGTTGATCTAATGATATGTGGACCATTCAATATAACAGATTTTTTACCTCCTTAAAAATAGAAAAAAATAAAATAAAAATAAAAAATTGATCTCTAATATGACATCAATATAGATATCACATTTAACGATTTAGATTGGTGGTTTGAATTTTAAATTTTAAAATTTGAATGTAAAATCAAAACTAATTTCTTATTTTATAAAACATAATAACAACTCTTTATATATAGAGAGAGGAAAACAGATTCGCTGTCATTATTTCGATGGCAGGGTCATGCCATTGAGTGGTTGACATGTGAGACTCACAAAATAATAAAATTCTCTGAATCAAATTACAATCGCTCAGATTGAAAGCATCGATCTAGATTTAATGATAGAGAAAATATGACAGAAAAATAATGGCAGCAGATAGAGAATCCATAGATATAGATATATACATGTCTATCTATATGCAGACTTCTCCAGAAAACCTTATCTTGTTTTCTGAAAAAGAAACTCCATAAGACTTTTTCAAGTGGTGAATCTTTGTTGCGATAATACCATTCGGAATGCCTGAAATTTGGTCAAACTTATCTTTAATCTAGCAATTGACGTTTCATATTGTTGACATGCATAATTAGTTTTAACTAAAGGAGCAAGAATAAAAAATTAAAAATAGGAGTGCAACAGTTGATTAAACAATAACTAATGCATAATTATTATTGTCAAAGTAAAAAAAATGAAATAATTCTATTATAAAGTCAACCCTTAAATACCTTCAACATAGATTGTCACGCATAGTATAAAATATAAATTTGACTAATTTAAAATGTTCACTTTGATATTTAATAGAATAGGAGATCAATTTCTTAATAATTTTTATTAATTATATGTGAAGAAAAATATTTAATATATTGTAGTTAATGATCAAATAATGTAGTTACTTCCAAAATATAATATTTAAAAAACACATGTAGCATCATATAATATAAAATTAGGGTTTATTTAGATCAATATATATATAATTATAATGGTCCTACATCATAATTTATAAATTATTTTAATGATTCTGTCACTGTATGTAGAATCATTGATTGTGTCTCATGCTCTGTCTGAAATGGACACAATATCAGATAGTTACTATAATACTATCTGATTAAGGCAATTAATTAATGTCAATTGACTGCTCGTGCTTCTAGAATCTGAACTTTAATACCCCAACAAATAATCTAGATTCTAGACTAGGAAATAATCCATCAACCAAATGTTAAAAAAAGGAAGAAAACAGAGGTGCTTGAAAAAATTTACGTTCAGCTCAACCATAAATCAGTAAAAAACAAAGGAATTAAAAAAAAAAAAAGCCGTGGCGTTGGCATGCATCTCTTGTTTTTTCTTTCTCATATCTGGCACGTTTTATACTCTATCTTTTGTTTATTAACATCTAAATATCTAATGCTAAGTGGCACTCCCCCCGTAATTTTAATGTTCCGTAAATACCCCTTCTAGTATCTTATGACCGTTGTTTTCTCATAACTCGGTCAACAAAAAGACAGCGTCAGAATCGATGTACAGTTGTACACAAAAGAACATCTGTCTGTAAAAAATACGGATTTCTTTTTAACCAATTGACCAATCATTAAGTATTCGAGAAAGCCACGTGGGATCGTAAGATTGCGTAAATTCTGGTCGAAGCTAAGATCAGTTCTGAAAGATATCCAGCTCACGCTCTTGGATAGGATAACTGTGGGTCCCGGGAAATGTGAAATACAACACAGAAAATGCTCCACACCAACCCCGTTCTGTTCTTTCCATCCTGACCGTACACGCAGCTCATACCAGTTCAACGAAGAACTTCAGCCGTGGATTGTTTTCTGTGAAAAGGAATCATAATTTGGTTGCTCCCGGAGTACTAACTTCTTACTTCGTACTCCGTCAATATGCTAACAGCCTCAATAGTTATAGAAAACCTATCCAAAGAGATATGTTTATAACTTGTATATTGTAATTAACTAGTTAATTAATGATAATAAGAGAAAATCTAGATCGTCAATGCTTACCACTCAACATAATCAATTAATTATTCTAAAATCGTAAGCATGTTATTTTTTTAATTATGTGAAGTTATGTAACTTGTGTTGATTGTTTGAAATAGTTGTCATTAAAGAAAAATAAATGGAGTCAACTGAAAATTAGATCAATAGAGCTATATAAATTAAAAATAATTCAACTATAATATTAATTTATTATTATAGAACAAGATTATTATATTTTGCAAAACATGCGCTTTGTGATTTTTAAACATTCGCTTTGTGATTTTGAATCCTTTATAACAAAAATAATATTGACAAGAAATCAATCGATTCAAAACCACAAAATGCGTTCTTTGCAAAGTACAACAACATTTCTCACTATTATAACTAAATATTTTCTACAAATAAATAATTTGTGTTCAATTAAACTAATATTCCATTTATTTCACTATTTTGTCAAATAATGTATCGCTGAAGTCACTTTATTTTCGAGATAGAAGTAGAGTATTAAAAAAAATCGGACGGGTCAACCTGCCCGTGGTCCGACCCGTGATCGACTCGCCCCGAGGTGCAAACCCGCCCCGACTCGTGAAAAAAATCCGTGGATCTACGGCAGGGCGGGAAACCCCATTTTCCCCGAAACCCGTCCTAACCCGTGACCCGACCCGACCCGATCCGTCCCGTGGCAAACCCATCGGGAACCCGCCCGACCCGTGGAAAACCCGTGATAAACTCGTGTTAAACCCATGAAACCTGTGATGAACCCGTGGAACCCGTGTTAAACCCGAGAATAAAGGCTTTGTGTCATTTCCAACTCAAAAAAATTCAAAATTTTTTTAAAAAAATAAAAACATATGGTAAAAAAATAATTAAAAATGACATGATTATAAAATATTTTTGGAAGTTTAAAGATTTTTTTGACATTATTTGAATATTCTTCGATTTTAATGAGAATTGTAAACAAAAATGACATAATTATAAAATATTTTACAAAAATAATTCATAAAATTATTCCATAATTTTTATACATTTTTCGGATTTTTTTTTTGATGTTTTACCATTTTGTTTCTCAACTTTTTCAATTCAAAAATTCAAAAAAGAAAAATCGGCGGGAACCCGTCCCGACCCATCCTGACTTATCACGAATTGGATTGACCCTTATCCAATAGAACCCGTAAAAACCCGACCGAGTTTGATCCACGAGTACCCGACCCGTCGTTAATACCCTAGATAGAAGTGGTGCAAGTGCAAATTTTTTTTGGAAAGGAGAACTGGCGCACCTGGTGCAATCAATAGGAAAGTACTAAAAGGTTAGCCGTATTATGCTACCCGATGTGGGATAAATTGAAAGGACCGCTCTCCAATATTCCCCTTTTTCTTCCTTTTCCTTTTCCCTTTTTCCTAATAAACACCTTTCCTCTTTTGCCCTTCGCCGTGATCCTGTATCCGGCGACACACACCAAACCCCCTTCACCCCCCTCACTCCCACCTGTCCAATTCTCCCTACCAAACCATAGGTCTTGCCCCAACCTAGGGTTTTAGATATCTGTATCCGTACCAGTGACGAGAAGGAGAGCGGAGGGGCAGAGAGAGAGAGAAGCGCGATGGCGTCACGCGGCCTCTTCGGTTGGTCGCCGCCACACATGCAACCTCTGACACCGGTGTCGGAAGTGTCAGAGCCGCCGGAGTCTCCTTCTCCCTATGTAGATCCTGCGGATGGGGGCACTGGACCGATGGAGGAGGAAGTGGGGACCAGCAACCCTGATGATGACATGGACGAGTCTGAGCCGCCTCCCGCATCCGTGCCGTTCAAGCAACTCTTCAGGTGTGCTGATCGTTTTGATTGGATTCTCATGTTAGTAGGAGGGGTTGCAGCTGCAGTTCATGGTCTGGCACTTGTTTTGTATCTCCATCTCTTTGGACGCACCATCAATCTTCTCCATAATCTCCACAGAGATGTTTTATTTCATAACACTAAACAGGTCAGTGAGTTCAATTTTAGTGCTACTTTATAAATTTGTTTGTTATGTTGGTAATAATGAAAATTGTGGTTTACAACTGCTTGATTTGTCTATTAATCATGAAGACAATATAATCTTCCTCAGAAGTCAGAAGCAACTTTGTATTTTAACTTTTGTTGATTCTTTATATTTCTCTGAGAAACTTGGGGTCTGAAATTGATTAGTTTCAGGTGAAATGGATGAATTTAGATCAATCTGACTTATTTTCCATTTTGAAGCAATCACTGAGCAGTTAGATATACTTTGTATTATGGTTATGGATGTGTTGAAGATCACCGCTGATGTACAGCGAAGGCCCAAAAATATGGAGCCCATTTTATTAATCGGAGATTATTATGAAATCAAGTTCTCTAAATGGTTGAAGGCCAACGCTGAGTCAATGGGTCCGGCCCAATTAATCGGAGATTATTAAGCTGGTGGAATTTTCTGGATTCAAGTGCTCCAACCATTTACCAATGACAATAAAACATGAAGATGCTAGAATGCACGGAAAAAATTGAGTAATATCTAGAAACTTCAACAAACGACGTTGCATTAGCGTAAATAGGGTAGCATGGCATATGGCATAGGTTAGGCACATCAAGCAGAAGTCGCAAAATTCCACCTTCTAGTAGTTAGCTTATAATAGTTAACCTATAATAAGATGTTTGTAATATAGTTAGTAGTTAGTTTATGATTTTATAGTGTCAAGTATGATAGAGTTGTAGTATTGTAATATTAGTTTAGGTATTAGTGTTATGGTATATTGTATTAAAATCAACAGGTGGTATCGGAGTTGGGTAGGTCTTGTTAGGTCATCGGTCCGGATTAGCTAGTTAGTGTTTGTTAGTGTCATAATGTCAGATTTAGTATGAGTAGTTTAATAGAGAAGTTAAACAATTATAACTACAGAGATTGACATACGCGCATTAAGTCGTATTTGCAAGGTCAAGATTTGTGGAAGATTGTAGGTGGCGATGAGACAGAATCGTCGAACTCGATCCGTACATACAAGCAATGGAAGGTGAAAGCTGACTGAGCATTGTTCGTGTTGAAGGATACGATGGATAAGAGTTTGTTATCACACATTGAAGAAGTGGAAACACCAAAAGAGGCATACGACATATATTAGCTGCGTTGTTTTCGAAGGAGAATACAAGTTGGTTGCAACTACTTAGTGAGAGCTCATGAATATCTCTCAAGGTGATATGACTGTAACTGACTATTTTATTAAAGTTAAGAAATTATGTAGGGAGATTGAGCAGTTGGACGCTAATGCAAAAATTGGCGAAGATAGAATGCGGCGGATAATTCTAAATGGGTTACGATCGGAGTACGACGCGTTCATCACGACGATTTAAGGGTGAGTTACGCAACCATCCTTGTTGGTGTTCGAGAATCTGTTGGCCAGTCATGAAGCTCTCGCCAAGAAAATGACGAGAATGACAATGAAGTCAGACGAGGAGAAGACCATGTACATCGATTGGTGCGGAGGGCCGAGCAGGAGTCGGTATGGACGAAGACCTGAGGCAAAGAAGACAACATGTGCTCGATGTGAGAGATGCACATATTCTTGGGGATCTCCAAGAGGCCACGAGAGCAAAGGAGCCGAGCATAGTAAATCCCGCACTAGAAGCGTGAAGTCCTACAACTGCGGACGACAAGGGAACTATGCCAGAGAGTGTTGATTCCAGTGAGAGGAAGGTAACCTTGTGGTCGTCGGAAAGAAGAAGGCAGAGGAAGTCTCGAGTGAAGAAGAGTTGGACACATTGGCAACTTTTGCAATTGTCGACGTGATGGGCGTCGAAGAGGCTGTGGAGTCTAAAGAAGATGAGATCGATTTTGAACCGTAGTTTTTTTAAGAACCAGTTGTGAAGGAGACTGGAGTTGTGAGCTGTGCGGTGACTTGTGAGAAGAAGTCACAAGAGAGCGTCAAGGTGAAATTCATTACCGAGGAGGGTGATAATGATGAAGAGAAGAAAAAGTGTCGCAATCGTGGAGAAAACTAGAAGGCAAGTGAGATTGTGTGGCTTTGCAGGCAGTCGAGAGATCCGTCGAGAAATGAAAGAAGCTCGATGATGGCGATCATAGACGCAACACATGAAGCTGACATCAGATGCAAACTATCGAAAAGATCGATCGAAGACATCAAAGAAGGCACCAAGAAGATGCTATGACAAGAAGCGTGATGATCTGAATGATGTGAAGTACCAAAGTTGAAGATACCAAGTCAGCGTTGAGGGGAGTAAAGATCAATGCTGATGTAGCGAAGGCCCAAAAATATGGAGCCTATTTTATTAGTTTGAGATTATTATGAAATCAAGTTCTCTAAATGGTTGAAGGCCAATGCTGACTCAATATGTCCAGCCCAATTAATCAGAGATTATGAAGCTGTTGGAATTTTCTGGATTTAATGAGAAGTGCTCCAACCATTTACCAAAGACGATGAAACATGAAGATGCTATATCCTATAATGCACGAATATGCATCAGTAGAATGATTTAAGTAATATCTAGAAACTTCAACAACCGACATCGCATTAGTATAAATAGAGTAGCATGGCATAGGTTGGGCATCAAACAAAAGTCACAAATCAAAGTTCCATCTTTCAAATAGAGATGTAGTAGTTAGGTTATAAGGGATATGTAGTATAGTTAATAGTTAGTTTATGATTTTGTAGTGTCAAGTATGATAGAGTTGTAGTATTGTAATGTTAGTAAAGTATTAGTGTTATGGTATATTGTGTCAAAATCAGTAGGATGTAATTTCCTCTCTTGCTTAACTAATTAGCTTTATCTTATTTTCACTGAAAGTAGAAGAGACCTATAATTTTAACCTCTCTAATGATACGCTCTGATTTTCTGTGCAGCATGCCTTGTATTTCCTATACATAGCTGTTGGGGTTTTCATTGCTGGGTGGATAGGTAAGCTTGTTAACAGATAATTTCCTATATAATATATTGTATCAAATGCACACAAAAATATCATCTAAGTTTTTAGCTATTTAGAGGTGTCCTGCTGGATTCTCACGGGTGAGAGGCAAACTGCAGTCATAAGGTCAAAGTATGTTCAAGTTCTGTTAAATCAAGATATGAGCTTCTTTGACACTTATGGTAACAACGGAGATATAGTGAGCCAAGTGTTGAGTGACGTGCTGCTTATTCAGTCGGCCCTTAGCGAGAAAGTAAGTTAATTATTTCCTTCTTATTAGCACAGTTATTATATATTACCTTTTCAATCATTCATGATAGTTTGCTACGGAATAATTAGCTCTCACCGATTCTCAATTGTTGCATCCATCAATTTTCAATTTTGAAATTTGAAAAGGGCTGCTTTGGGAGTCATTGAGAATATATGTTTTGCAACTTCTATTATATTGGCAACTTTTTATTTTAACATACAAAGTCACTTTTCTAAGCCAAAAATGAACTTAAACTACACCAAACAAAAGGTTCTTGACTGCGTTGTCTGTGTGAATTGGTTATGACCTGATGGTTATGACCGTACACTCAAAATTTTGCCCGCCTGAAAGCACCCTTTTCTTTAGTTTGCTGACCCACAAATTTCAAGTACTAGCTGAGAGTACCTGAATTTCCTTGAAATAATTACAATTTCAGTATAGTAATGGGTAATGTTTATGGCTGTGATATCTTTGAAAGATTGATGAACTCTGGCATTGTGGACTATTCTAAGAAAAAGCATCTACTGAATCTTTATTGCAGGTTGCGAATTATATACACAACATGGCAACATTTTGTGGAGGTCTTGTATTTGGTTTTGTGAACTGCTGGCAGATAGCTCTTCTGACATTAGCTACAGGCCCCTTCATTGTAGCTGCTGGAGGGATATCAAACATATTTCTACATCGACTTGCTGAAAATATCCAAGATGCATATGCCGAGGCTGCTAGTATTGCCGAACAGGTCTTAGTTTAATACTTCTTTCTGTTTGTTCACCCTCAAATAAGAACAATTGTTTTGCCGTTTTGCGTCCAGCTACAGAACTACAGTCAAGTTGAGCAAAAAATGACCAAATTCTCCAACCAAAGTGCCTTCATAAATAATATATGTAAACATAAAGCTGAACATGTATGCCTGCTTGGCTGTTCCATTTGAGATTTTGTTGATTGTGTACCAGATATTTAATATAATATTCACCAGTTGTGTTATTGGCAAGATGAAAAAAATTCTTGCAAGCATAATAAAATAGTTATGATTTGTTTTCAACTTGGTAATATTTTGATATGGGAGTCTGTGCTTTTGTTTCAGGCAATATTATATATCAGAACACTATATGCATTTGTGAACGAGGGTCTTGCAAAGCATTCATATGCTACTTCTCTACAAGCGACGCTTCGATATGGAATCTTGATAAGCCTGGTTCAGGGGCTGGGGCTTGGGTTCACATATGGACTCGCTATTTGTTCATGTGCCTTGCAACTTTGGGTCGGGAAGTCATTAATTAAGCACAAAAAGGCTGATGGTGGTGAAATTGTAGCTGCTCTGTTTGCGATAATACTGAGTGGCTTGTAAGTAAATTATTATAGTTTCTACTTCTTTTGAATCTTAAAATATTCAAAAATTGTAAAGTGCTTCTGGCCTATAACATATGCCTCTTTGTCAAAGCTCTTTTGTGCCTTTTGGTTTGAGCTGTATTGAATAAGGGTTATTTGGACTTCAAGTATGACAACATTTGCTAAGGCATTGCTGTAATGGAATCTTATTCCAGGTGCATGCCAGAAAGAGTATTATAGGAAAAAGTATTGTTACTTACTATTCATCCTAAGGGGCGAAAAAATTGTTTGTACTGAAATAAGTTTTGGAATATCCTGGACTAAACTCTACTGTTGCTATCATACAACTTTTTGCTGTTTTCTGACCTATGCTCTCTCTCTCTCTCTCTCTCTCTCTGTGGTAGAGGGTTGAACCAAGCTGCTACGAACTTTTACTCCTTTGAGCAAGGTCGGATTGCTGCGTATAGACTTTATGAGATGATAAGCCGATCAGCCTCGGGTGATAACCAGGCTGGTAAAACCTTGGCCTCAGTAGAAGGGAATATTGAGTTTAGAAATGTGTATTTTAGTTACCCCTCTCGACCTGAAATACCCATTTTGAGTGGCTTCTTCCTCCACATACCATCCAGAAAAACCGTTGCACTTGTTGGTCGAAATGGTTCTGGCAAGAGCAGCATAATTCCTCTGATGGAACGCTTCTATGATCCCACTTTAGGTGTACATTGATTTCTTGTTTGTCAAATCTATGTTTCTTTAGTTTGAACTATTTTTTTTCTGGTACGAATCAATTTTTTCTTTTGTCAGGCGAAGTACTCTTGGATGGGGAAAACATAAGGAGTTTAAATCTACAGTGGTTTAGAAGTCAGATTGGATTGGTGACACAAGAACCAGCCTTACTAAGCTTGAGCATACGAGAGAATATTGCTTATGGACGAGCTGCCACAGAAGATCAAATTGAGGAGGCAGCCAGAATTGCACATGCTCACACCTTCATCACCTCTCTTGAAGGAGGCTACAGCACTCAGGCGAATAATATCTCATCTTTATCTAACATTTATTAATGCAGGCAGAACAGTAATGCTTATATTTAGCGCATATGTTTTAGGTTGGTCGGGCTGGTTTGTCATTGACTGAAGAACAAAAGATAAAGATCTCAGTGGCCCGGGCTGTTCTATCCAACCCAGCAATACTCTTACTTGATGAGGTTACTGGTGGTCTTGATTTTGTGTCCGAGAGGGCTGTGCAAGACGCGCTGGATATTCTCACATTGGGAAAGTCGACTATTATTATTGCAAGGCAGCTAAGTCTGATAAGAAATGCTGATTTTATAGCAGTCATGGAGGAAGGACAGCTGGCGGAAATGGGTACGCATGAGAAGCTGCTTAACTTGGACGGTCTCTATGCTGAGCTGCTTAGGTGTGAAGAAGCTGCTAAGATTCCCAGGAGGTAAAAAACTTGTGTTGAACTATATTTTTTTACTGTTTAATTACATTTTTACATTATTGTTGTGTGTTAGTTCCTTTATGTTGACAGTATCTTAATACTTTGCTGGGCTGCAAAGTTGTGATTTGTTTTGCTTCTACTAGTTTGTCCATTTGACAGTGTGGTATTTAAAGATTGTCATTAATTACAATGTTGGGCCTCTTTAAATTATCAGAACCCCAAGCAGGACATCCAAAGAGAGGAATGACTTCCCTTCAACAAGCCACGGCCACCAAGAACCGTCATCTGCCAAGATGGCCAAATCTTCATCTATCCAACAGACCAATGGTCTCCTATCCTTTCGCGATTCTGATGCTAGCCATAGCACCACAGCTTCAACCAATAATAACTCATCCCATGGATCGCCCAAGGTTCAAAGCCCCCCTCCGGAGAGAGCCTCAGATGGTGACTTCTCAGCTGACCCTTCAATGAAAAGACAAGACAGCTTTGAAATGCGACTGCCCGAACTACCCAAGATCGACGTCACACAGCCAATTACGCAGAAGCCATCTGACAAGTCTGAGCCAGAATCACCAATCTCACCTCTCTTGACATCTGACCCAGTGAATGAACGGTCCCACTCAGCAACCTTCAGCCGGACTTTGGATGATAGCATAAATTTTGATTTTTCAAGCGGATCAAGTGAAAGTGGCCCGCTGAAGAATTTGGCACCCCCGTCCTTTTGGCGGCTTGCTGTGCTCAGTTTCGCCGAGTGGATGTATGCTGTTCTTGGATGCCTCGGGGCCGCAATCTTTGGCTCATTCAATCCGCTGCTTGCTTATATGATTGCACTTATCGTGGCAGCATATTACAAAATAGAGGTGCACGATTGGGGCACTGAAGTAAATAAATGGTGTGGATCTATTGCTGCAATGGGAGTCACAACAGTATTTGCGAACTTCTTGCAACACTTCTATTTTGGTATAATGGGGGAGAAAATGACAGAGCGCATCCGAAGAATGATGTTTTCAGGTATGCTTGGTTATTACCTTTGTTAAACTTTTTTAATCTTTTCAAGGTTTGATCTGTGAGGCCTTGAGATCAGTTCCACTTCCTTTCTGCTGTTCTCTACATCTACCATGCTACAAAATAACTTCTCTATAATTTTGTTATAGTTTATGCAAATTATGCAATACACACCTCTTATGAAACAGCATCTTTTCTTCATGGAAACAGTCTTTAGGATCCAAAATGATATATTACATATAAAGGTTTGTTGTTTAGTAGAAAATGAATAAAAATAAACTGGATACATGAAAAGTCGAAAGAAGGAAAAAGAGAGAAAAAGGCATAGTCATTCAAATATTGATTTATGTGATAGTTCAAAATACCAGGAGGTGGGTTTCACTACCGATCATTTGTGTATATTATTGTTCCAAACTAAAATGCATTTGTAGAAAAAAGTGTCGAGGATTTGAAATGTTTCATGCAGCAATCTTGAAGAATGAGATTGGATGGTTTGATGAAGAAGATAATAGCGCAGATTCACTATCAATGCGGCTTGCAAATGATGCAACATATGTGCGGGCTTCCTTCAGCAACCGACTCTCCCTATTTGTGCAGGATCTATCGGCTGTTATAGTGGCCTTTTCTATTGGCATGTTTCTCAACTGGAGGGTGGCTCTTGCTGCACTAGCATCTCTTCCTGTACTCTTTTGTGCTGCCCTCGCCCAGGTACTTATTCAATATAATTGTTTGGGTACTGTTAGTAGTTGCCTGTCATTGTTGGCCAAGACTTGTCAGGTTGATCTTTTAGATCTGGTTCAGCTGGTTGGGGGTTTACCTTAGTCGTCTGATTATTCGATTCAAGTTTTTTGAGAATATATGACTTCAGTCTTGGTTATACTTTTTCAACATAATGCACACTAAACCGTATGATAGTTTTGATTCTGTAAGGAACCTGTCACTTTAACAGGTTCTTTTAAGTGTTGTTGACCTACTGGTCGTGCAGGTATATCAGGTCTGACTTTCATTTACTAAAAGTTTTTTTTTTTTATGTAAATTTACTAAAAGTTAATGATCAGACAAGAAATTACTTGGGTGCAGATTCTTTTCATTTATTATCAGCTAAATGAGTATTTTTTTTTCAGAAACTGTGGCTCTTAGGGTTTTCTCGAGGCATCCAAGAGATGCACAGGAGGGCGTCTTTAGTGTTAGAAGACGCTGTCCGAAACATATACACAGTTGTTGCATTTTGTGCAGGCAACAAAATCATGGATCTCTACCGTTTCCAGCTTGGCCGTATTTATGTGAAGAGCGTGCTGCATGGGTTGATAATAGGATTTGGATTTGGTCTGTCCCAATTCCTCCTTTTTGCCTGTAATGCCTTTCTCCTTTGGTTTACAGCAGTCTCTGTGAACCAGCACCATTTAACTCTTGTAACCGCGATAAAAGAGTACATGGTCTTTTCCTTTGCCACCTTTGCCCTTGTCTACCCCTTTGGACTTGCCCCTTACATTCTGAAACGGAGGAAGTCTTTGATTCCAGCTTTTGAGATAATTGATCGTGCACCAATCATTGACCCTGATGACGCCTCTGGCCTTAAGCCACCTAATGTGTATGGTAGTGTGGAGTTTAGAAATGTGGATTTCTACTATCCCTCCAGACCTGAGACCCTGGTTTTGAGCAACTTTAGTCTTAAAATAAGTGGTGGTCAGACGGTGGCAGTGGTTGGTGGGTCAGGATCTGGCAAGAGCACAATAATATCTTTAATCGAGCGGTTCTATGATCCAGTGTCAGGCCAAATCCTATTGGATGGCCGAGATTTGAAGCTTTTTAATCTCAGGTGGTTGCGGAGCCACATGGGTCTGGTGCAACAAGAGCCTGTTATCTTTTCGACAACCATACGTGAAAATATAATATATGCACGTCACAATGCCACTGAGGCTGAGATGAAAGAGGCTGCCAGAATTGCGAATGCCCATCAGTTCATAAGTAGCTTACCTCATGGGTATGATACACATGTTGGGATGCGTGGCGTTGACTTGACACTTGGCCAGAAACAACGCATTGCCATTGCTCGAGTTGTTTTGAAAAATGCACCAATTTTGTTGCTTGATGAGGCCAGTTCTGCAATTGACTCGGACTCCAGCAAGGTTGTGCAGGAGGCACTTGGCACATTGGTCATGGGGAATAAGACAACTATTTTAATTGCTCATCGGGCTGCTATGATGAAGCAAGTTGATAATATTGTGGTGCTAAATGGAGGTAAGATTGTTGAACAGGGGACCCATGATGCCCTTGTGCAATTAAATGGCCTCTATGTTAAGTTGATGCAACCTCACTTCAAGGGTTTTCGCCAACACCGGTACATATAGTTTGTTTATTGGGTTTGCTTGGTATTTCATTTTCAACTCGCAAGTCCCCACCAGTTGATCCGGAGAAAATGTTTCGAGTTAGAGACATGTTATACTTGGGGACATTCATTCTTTTTTTATTTTGGTGCTATTTGTTCCTTAATTATTGCAATATTTTTCTCGAGGGAAAGGGTGAAGTGGGAGGGGGCTGGTGTCATGTGACTATTGATGTAAGGATATAGTTAGGATGTTGATGCAAATGGAAAGGCCTCACGGGGAGGTTACTAAGAGGTGTTCTTGTGTAGCTAATCTTTGTACATCTTCAAAGATTGTTGTAGAGACCAGTAGAATTGTAGGGAAAATTGCATTTTGTAAATATTAGACGTAGGATGTGGTTTTCTGTAGATCGTGAGTTTGATGAAATTGTTATTCAGCACGTGCTGTCTGATCTTTACTTTCATGAGCCTCACCTTGTTTCTTACAAGAGATATCCAACTGGATAAGAATAAAAACACGTTTTACATCTACTATTTGATGCTTGAACTAGAAGTTAAAATGGGATAAAAACTAAGATAAGTTGAATGAAAAATGGATTCTTGGATATTATAATTCTACCAGTTCTAACTTCTAAATAACTTGATATCCATCACACTTTTGTTGAGCATTTTCATCGTCATTATGCTTTTTACTGTGTTAATTTTTATAAATAGCCTTTTTTTCGTTGACCGCACTGTTTTTAGACATTTTTTTTTCTTTGACAGAAGAATTTCTATTATTTTTCAAATGTCTGTGTGAGATTTGAAAGTTAAAAAACATAGTACTTCAAAATCTTTGTTACTTTTCAAATGACATTTGCGAAATTCAAACATTTTTGCTCATAAAAATTTGAATCCGTGACTTTATTGAAGTCATCATAGTAGTTACATAAGACTATTTGCTATTTCAAAGATCGCTATATATGTTTAGAGTTATGTGAATACTATATTTGAGCTTGTAATTATTACCAATCTGATATAGAAAATCTACAAAAGAAACCTTACACATCTTGTTTTAATATAATATATGGTTAATTACCATATGTCTACAGCATCTAATTTTGAGAAAACAATTGACATAGGAAAAAAGGTAGTAATATTCTCGATATAAATATCATGTCCCGTATAGTTTATTATTTTGTTCATGCTCCAGTTGGCTGATTGACACCGTTCTCCTCTGTTTTGAAACGAAATCCTCTGCGGAACAAAAATGTTCCGCAAAGAGTAGAATTTTTTTCATGAACCGTTAGATTGAAGTTCAACGGTGCAGATTAATAATATAAAAAATCTTCTGAATCATATCATAGGCGGTAGAACATTGATCTTTAATCTGATAGTCCAGATCTACTTTCGCAGAGAGCCGAGAAACAAAAATTCGCAGAGAATATTGTTCCCCTCTGTTTTGGTCTTCATCTGGTCTCATATTTCTGTTTCTAAATACCCACTCCCATTATGCTATGCATCTACAGTTATAATTATGTGTTTCTTTGTTTGTTTGTTTTAAGTGGAAAATTTTGTTTGTGAGAATGGCCAGTGAACGTTAAAAGAACGATGATCATGTCAATATCTACTTTTATTATACTTCTTTATGAGATAAAACTTGAATTATATTGACGAAAAAAATATTTCACAATTTGCCAATTTGGATAGTGTATCAAATATTATGAAACTGAATAAATAATTCATCATTAAATTATATATTGAACCATTGATTCAGTTTAATTGGCATTTCAACGACGACTATATAATATTTTAGTTATACTAAATTCGACAAAATGGACTTATAAATATTATAAAAAATATCTATATTTAAATTTTTAATTAATAGAATCTTTCATTTGGGTTATTTAACATTGAAAAATTAGTTGTCAGTATTTTTTTCCCCAAATTTGACGATGTACTATGTTAGCAACATTTGAGTAACAGTGTCACTAATATAATTTCTACTTTGTTATTCTAGAATGTGCAAAGAACTGAAAATGACAGTTCTGAATTCTGAGACCACATCAATCGAGGGAAGAAGCAAAAAGAAAATAAAGAAAGAAGCAGCATTACAAATGGAAGGCGAAGAAAAAAAGAAGATTGTGATCATGGTCGCAATGATGACAATCATAATGTAAATGATGATAAATAGTAGGAGTCATGGTCAGACCAATTATCTGATACTGTATTCACCGTAGTAAAACGACTTCTTCTAGATCGTCGAAAGGCTAAGTTTGTTTTCCCCGAATGGGGTTCGACAATCACTGCCATGACGTCGAACGGACCATTCCTCTTGTCTGTATATCCAGGCACTCTTGAGATGACAATCGTTGATCCAATAGATAAAATTAGATATGTTCTCGATCGAGCCCATCGTACTTCCACATGAAGTATTCATTCGATCGACAAAACATGGATGGGTTTCAATATACAATCATTATCTGAACTCGTTTTTCTTTTACAACCAACACAGAATCTGCATCTCCTCAGAGAAGCATTAGTGGACCTGCTGGGCTCTGCCATTTCATATACAAGAGTATGTACCTCAACCAGTTTGTCTCATCAGAGTTTTCGCTCCTTTGAAGAACCCAAATCAGCAAAAGAGGAAAACTGGTACTACCTTTAATTTTTTTTTTCATTTTTTCTATTCATTTCTCCTTTGGTATTTTTCTTGTCCTTGATTGAATGTATATGCAGATTGTATTTTTAATGGTATTTTTATTTGCCATATAATCTGGTATTGTTTAACCACTACCCCTCTATTAGCCAACCAGTCATATACTTCACTATTTCTAAATTTTTGAGTGGTTTGGTTTTGCCACATCACTCTATCTGTCTCACTTCCAAGAGGAAAATAAGAGCACACCAACTGTTGCATTTGAGCAAACAACTGTATCTGCAAAATAGAAAGGTTTCTTTTAAATATTAGTATTTGAAAGCCTTCAGCATAAATCTCAGCCACTCATGTTACATTTTTGTTCTCACATATTTGAAATAAAGATGGATACATTATTCCTATTGGTATCTCTCCAGTCCAATTATCTACCCATAGTCTAGTATTGCACCCATTACCAATTTCAATTCTCCTATTAATTTGAATTATTTGCTCATATCTTTTAACCAATTTCCAGAATGGGGACTATCTATTAGGGTTCTCTACTCCATCATATTTTTTGTGTAATAGATCTTTCCACCATCCTTTACATTGCTCGATCAGTTATATATGGATTTTTTTTAATTTGATATTAGTAGTACCATTTTATCAGCAATAATTTTCTATAGGTACTATTGCTTTCGTAGCATGAAATTATGATATCTTCTAACAATTTCGCAACTTCAAATTCGATCCTAAAATAACAAGACCAAGCAATGGCTCTAGTAGAAGGCTCGGAAAATATTTGATTATTTGTTCATCACAACACAACTAGAAGTATAAATAAAGCCCATTGGGCCTCCACACTATCAATAAAATTGTGTAAAGAGATTTACGTGGTATCATAAAAAATTAAGCCGTTCAATTATATGATTTAAGGGATTTTTGTATTGTAAAATCATATTTATTCAAATCTAATCGAACGAATCTATATTTTAGAAATGTCAAGAGTGCACAGGATTTCGTTCCGTTCAACTCAAAAGAAATGAAAACGCAGAGAGGTTACTAATCATATCATATGCTACACCCAAAAATAACCAGACAGAGAATGTGAAGAGAACATTGCGTGATGTAAAAAGGTTCAAAAGCTCATCTCATACACCAAATAAAATGCAGTGATGCTTGAAACAGGTAGATAGATTATTATTATTATTATTATTATTAAACCTACCAAATAGCTAGATTGGTTCCTTTTCTCTCTTCCCTTTTTCTTTGCAGAGATGATGACTTGTGCTTGGGGTCATGGTCGCATAAAAGGTCGACACTAGGCTAATCATGTTTTACATTCACACCATCCTAATCACCTATTATTACACCTTGCACACATTGCAGCACTGGTTCTGACTCCTGAGCTACTTGAATTAATGCAGGTACTAGTCTGGTGTTCATTTTTCTTCGTAATTCTTTAATTTGGATCTTTCAAGGAGGGAACTGGGAAGGGATTAGGGATTAGGGATTAGGGATGCCACATCAATTGAACTAGAGTTCATAGAGGTGCAACGTATTAGAGATTTAGAGACTAATATATATTACATAGCTGCCTCTATATTTATTTTTAGTACGTACAGCATTCTTCAGCGGTGGTTGTCTGGTTGGCATCTTCTTCTGTTCTTTTCTGAGAAATCGGTAGCCAGTACCAGTAGGCACCGGATTACAAAATTAAATAGAGTTGACAACTTGCATCATATCACAATACCTTAATTAGTAGCCTAGAATACAGGGAAACATAATAAATGAGAAACCAATACAACTAATCCCATCCCTTCTGCCCAAATTTGCCAATACAATAAATCTCCTATTTTTCAATTTTGTATATTTATTAAAAAACAAAAGGCTAAAATTTGGATACTCCAAAAGATGAGTAAGTTGAATACTCTAGCTCATCTGAGTTCAATTCATTGAAATTGATGAAAATTAATTCACTTTAATTTTCATTATGTCTTTCAAAATAAATTTACCAACTTAGATGAATTAAACAGTTCATATTAATTTCTTGAAATACCCATTTTTTTGCAAAAAAACAAAACTCATCAGCGTTTGTACTGAGCTTAGAGTTCTATTCAAAGACCATCATACTACAAAACGGTACAGAACTACTCTATGCTGGAATTAGAACAAAGAAACGGAAAAAAAAAAACATTACATTACATTACATTCTTTCTTTTTCTTTTGTACAAAAAGAACAACAGTACATTCTACAAGTAAATGATTACAAACTGACACGAACAGGTAGAGAGGCACGTGCGGGACCACTTTCGCACGTATTGCGTCGAGTCGTCTGGCATGTGGGGATCCCTTGCCGCACCATGACACGTGTAGCAATCGTTTGTCTAACTCCCAAGGAATTTTTTTTTCAGACTAGAAAAAAATAAGAATTATAGTCATGATCATGATTTTAAAAATTTGACAGTTGTGATTTTATTTTTCTATTTTCAGCGTTCAGACTAAATACATGTGTTTATGCTGCAGAAACAATAGAAACAAACGACGAAATGATTAAATATGATATAAAATTTAACGTTCATGTCTGAAAACTGCATCCGAACACGACATCACGTTCAGACGTAAACGTAGATTTCAATATACTTGATAAATTCTAGATTTTTTAGACGCGTGCGTCTAAAAAAATATATGAACACTGAACTTAAACAGAAATTTTTTTTGTAATTACGAAAATAATACTAATAAAAGTAACCAAGGGGATGAAATTTTCAAATAGAATGGCCATACCGGTAGATTGTCTACCGTGCAGCAATTTTTTTTTGTGCCGCACGGTAGACTTTCTACCGTGCCATATTTTTTTTGTGATTTCTCTTTACCGTGTGGAAAAGAAGATAAATTTTTTTGCATGTATGATCATGTCTTAAAATATATTTATAGTAACGACCATAATTAGAAAAAATGTTCGACATTTAATTATAATTTTGACCAATTTTTTTTTAAATTAGACTAATTTAGAATATAATACAAAAACACAAATGAATATATACTGCAGTAGTTGCGAACTGAAAACAAAAATACAAAATTATAACTAAATTATCAGACTTTTTGCTGCTTATGGTCATTACAAAAATATGTTTCAGACGTGATCTAACATGAAAAAAAAATTAAAAAAATTCTCTTTCTCTTGCACACGGTAAAGAGAAATTTGTATATCAATTTTTTTTGAAAAAACGTGGCATGATAGAAAATTTATCGTGCGGTATAAAAAAAATTGCTACACGGTAGACAATCTACGAATCTGACCATTCCATCTAAAAATTTCATTTACTTAACTACTTTTATCAATATTATTTTTCATAATTACCAAAAAATAATCCGTCCAACTCAAAAGAGTCATAGCTTTCAATTTTTTCAAACAGAGTAATTCGTTTTTCTACAGTGTCGCTTTTGAAGGGCTCCTGACACGTGTACCAGTAGGAGAGGAGAAAGTTGGCATGCACCTAACGCCCCATGTGCTCCCTTCATTGCCCATCGGCTATGCTACACGACAAAATGCAAAGTGTTTTGGAGAGTCCCAGCTTGTGGGTCCCACTTTTTGTTCACTGTTATTATGTTATCCATTCAATTAATTTTACTAATTAGCTGTTACCAAATTTTAATAGAAGTGCATAACGGTAAACCATTTTTTCTAGTCTGGAGATGATCATTTTTTTATTTAGTTTCAGGTCGAAAAAATAAAATCAAATCAAATCTAAAACAGATTCCAACTGATAAAAAGTAAACCTCCATCTCTGCCTCTCAGTCAATGCCTAAAAAAAGAAGGTTTCTAAAATCAAAGCGAGCGAGTTTACGTGGAACTCACGTGTAAATGAAAGCAGGAGAAATTAAGAGCAGAACATGAGGCATTATACCGACGTTCAATAAGAATGGATGCACGTTCATTATCGACAGTGACGGATTCATGATTTTAATCAAGGATATACACAAATAACTTATAAGAATAAAAATGTATGCTGATATATTGAATACCACAGTAATGAATATATTTTAACAACAACAACAAAGTTTTTAGTCCAAACAAGTTGAATAAGTTAGAAATGAAAGCCAATTCAGGTAATGAAAAAGACCGATGTAAATAATGATAATATAACAAATATTACATATCAACAAAAGTAATATAGGTAAAATATAGTAATACTTAGAAAGCAAATCGATTAAATCAAGATGACCCCTACGAAACTTCATATTTTGAAATGTTTGCATAATTCTTCTATTATCAACACTATCGAACAAATTATTTTTAATATTTCAAAATAAATAAGAGAGGAATGCCGATGAATTAATTCATTTTGTCACAATTTTGCATGATAAAAACAAATGATCTTGGATTAATATTAAATACTTATGAGTTGTTAAAAGGATCAGGGAGGAGCTTTTCAAATTTTGCACCAACGTCTTGCATTGCTTGTGATGTTTATGCATCATTGATGCATCCTGAAAGAAAAAAAAAATCCGACAAGCTAGGAACTTGTAACGTTAATTGAGGATCATGAAAATCTAAACAACAAATACTAATTAGTATTGATTAAGATGCTAAATATAGAATTCAATCCATGTGGTGTCCTTTTTAGATTAAAAACACTAGTAATTTGACTGGGTTTGTGTGCAATTTGACAATTTAACAGAAGTGGTATATAGGCCCAAAGCAATTTAGGTCACAAATATAACAATCTCCACCTTAAAATAAATTGCATCTGAATCAAACTAACATTAAAATAAACTAACATAAACTAGTTAATTAATTAACTAATAACAAACTAGCACAAAGCTAGAACCAAAAAGACAAAACTAGCAATAAATCGCCGCCGAAATCTTGCAAAATATGAACTTAGCAATTGGAAGAGGCTTGGTGAACATGTCGATCGGATTCGATTCCGTACTAATCTTCGGCACAAGAATCTTACCATTCGAGACTACATCTCGAATAAATTGGTACTAAATGTCAATATGCTTTGTCCTTTCATTATTCATACGATCCTTTTTCAAATGGACTGCGCTTTGATTATCACAAAACGCCACAATTGGACTAACAAGAGAAGACATCTCACATTTTATGATTGGACCGACCCCTTGTAATCTCCATATAAATAATTTTCTTCGCGGCCCCTAAATCTTTCATCTCAAAATCCAAACCAACTTGCTCTTTCAACTTCTTAATTTTTTCCATATTAGTGACCGCAATCAACATATCATCAACATAAAGCAACAAATAGATAAAATCACCACAATCTAACTTCTTAAATAAAGACAACTATCATAATTAGAACGGAAGAAATTAGGCTTACCATAAAAGAGTCAAACTTCTTGTACCATTGTGGAGGTGATTGCTTGATGTCATAACAGGACTTCTTCAATAAACAAACATGATCCTCTTTCCCCACAACTTCAAAACCCTTTGATTGTTTCATATAAATTTGCTCATCTAAATTATTGTACAAGAAGACGATTTTCACATTCAATTGCTCTAAGTCCAAATCATTTATTGCAACTAAAGAGAGCAAAACACAAATGAAGGTGTGCCACAGGTGATAACACATCATTGAAGTTCACACCTTGAACTTGACTATAACTCTTAGCCACAAGTCTTGCTTGAACTGAAAACTTTATGATTGTGAGCCATTCATCTTTTTCTTAAACACCCACTTACAACTTGCAAGTTTCTTACCATTGACTATAATGTCATCTTTTGTGCTTTCAAAATTCACACAATTCATTATGCACACTTTTTATACATCTAAATTTTGATCATTCATTAATTTTAATTAATATTGTAAATTTGAAGACATAAAAAATCACACAACAATGACCGCATTATATCTCTCCTCATGTTTTATTAGCTCTATGTGTTATATATGTTTCGTTTAATGTTGTCGTTAGTGCTAAGACACGGCGCATTCTTATTTCTATTTTTAATAAAGGGAGCTGATAGGTAGATACCATATTTGAACCAACTATTGATACCGATTTTATTATGCACATTTAGTTGAGTTATTATGCACATTATTTGAGTTATTATGCATGTTATTTTTTGTACCGAAATAGTTATACATGTTATCGATTTTATTATATATCTTTAGTGGAGTTATCATGCACATTATTTGAGTTATTATGCACGTTATTTTTTGTATTGAAATAGTTATACATGTTATTTTTTTGTACTGAAATAGTTATAATATAACATGTATAATAACTCGAATAATGTGCAGGATAACTCAACTAAAAATGCATAATAAAATCGATATCAATAGTTGATATCAAATGTGATATCTACGAAACATTATCCTTTAATAAATGGTGGTTGTCTGGTTGACATACATCTCCTCTACAAATAAAAACAAATTCAATAGATTCCTAAATCCAATTTTAAAACAATAATTTATTTATGACGGAAAAAACAAGGACGGTCTCAACTTCACACCTACACGTGGCACGTATGTAAACGTTGTGTTAAATAAGATATTATCATTTATCATTACATTACAAAATCGTATTTTATCAAGAATAAAAGTAATTAAAATAATAATTAAATTTACACTAATAGACTTATCGTTTCACATTTGTTATATGAGGATAATGTTGTCATGTGACAGCGTTATCAAGAAAGAATATTATATATCCTGTTTAAAAAATAAATGGTGCGTTGTTACCGTTCTATAAAGAAACTTAAGCATTTTCAACTCTACAATTGCCATTAAATTTATTTGTCACATTTCTTCGATAAGCTTGACATCAGGTAAAAAAAAAGAAAAAAAGATGTGACACATCAATAATTGTATATTTTTTGTATATTAACTTTTAGAATGTAGACATCTGTAATTTCTAATTTACTGAAATGACATATTTTTATATCAGAGAAAAAAAATCATTACAATTGCAGCGATGAAAATACTCATACTACTTACAATAGACAAGTAGACAACGTACCATTTTAAACATAATTGCTATCTTTGCAAGTGCATTTTACCTTCTTAAAATTATAATTACAAGTGTTGTAAAACTTTTTAGCAAGTTATGTATAAGTCAAATGAAGTGTTCTTAAAATTAAAATAAGGATGAAAGCAATGTTTTAAAATGGGAATTTTTTATTTTATCATGTCTGTAGAAGAACGTCGCATATCGCATATTGATATGTGATTCTATATGAGGATTTATGAGGTTAAATTTTAGAACTTTTACTTCAGTTATGAATTTTACTTAAAATAATATAGGAATTAATAGCATCTATTTATTTTAAAAATGATATAATCTAGTGACCTTATGTTTGAATGGGATCTCACATGCCCACCTTAAAATCATGTCTAAAGTAAATATGTTGGTGCAATTTGCAGAGTCGAAATAAAAATAAAATTCTAATTAAACAATTACAAATGCTGTGTAAGACTTAAGATATTAAACTAAAGCGTAAGCGAATTACTTACTTTTTCATTTTGTCTCTCAAGCAATATCACTAGATGAACTAGTGCAATCTTTGTCTTGAGCGCCTTCTTCTTCACAACTAGCCGTTCATGAGTCCTTCAAAGGAAATACATGTGCTCTTTTATTTTCCTTCAATTTATGAATGAAAGTCGATGTATTTGTCTTTATCGGAGAGAATAATATAGAGTCTAAGTGAAACACATGCGCCTAACACATTCGTATTCTTTGGAGACCAACACTAATATACTAGTCTTTAGTATTTTGAAAAGATCACGTAGCTATGATAAAATCTTGTATCTTCTTTACATCTTAACAAGATATCATATCTTTTTTAGATCGTAACAAGATATGTATCTTTTTGAGATCTCAACAAAATATTGTCATCTTTAAAGATAATGACATCATTCTCAAAATCTTATTAAGATCTCGTAATCTACAAAAATTATGACATGATTAATGAGATCTTCACACTAGTATTAATTAAATTAGTTATAATTGGTCCATCAATAATTATAATTAATTTATTTTAATTCGATATGTATTATATCCAAAACTTTGCGAAATAAGTATTATGTCATTCCATAATTAATCACATTTATGGTATATCTTATATTACTCTATGTAATATTAGCGACAATATTTGATATATTAATCATATAACACTTAGTCTAAACTTTATTTATTGAATTTGACGTCTCAATTCAAACAATCTCCTACATTGACAATTGTGATCTTATTGATTACATATATCTTAACATGCATAATTTTTATGTCTTTCCTTTCATACTTCTTCAACAATTTGTTAAACCAGCCATACGGACAAGGGACTTAAGCGATGTTCACCATATTTACTTCATGGTTATCTCGACTTAAATCACAGTGCCAAATGCAGTTGGATGACATGAATTAGATTTGGACATATAGTTCGGAAATTACACGAGAGTGTGATTATACGTGCCTATTTTCAAATGAGTTACCTTTATTCCTTACTTTAGTGAGGTCAAAACTTTAAAGAGAGAAAACAATGAGATTCATAATGTAACTTGCATATATCATAACGTGTTACAAATTACATAACATAGAACAAAATTTCCCAAAAATCAGACTCTCATATTTTCCTCAAACTATCTCAAGTAGGAACTACATTCATATGAGCAACATGCTCATGAAACTTCTTAGGTGATAGCCTTTTTCTAAGTGGATCTGCAATCATGAAGTTTGTACTTATATGTTCTGTTATAACTCATTGTTCTGCACTCTCTCTTTTATACAACTATGAAACTTAAAATAATTTATCCTTATTAGGTTTCTAACATTATCATGTATGGCTTATTTATTATCGCAATATAACTTAAATGATCTATATATTGGGTTTATTATAAGTGACACATTTATGAAATCATACATTAAAATCAGATTTGGTACATTTAACGACCTCCAAAAACTTTTTCAATATCTGATAAGTGAGTATATATATAGTAGTATTTTGTCGCTATAAATTATTTAAGATCTCTTATTTGCATTCCAAAAGATCTCATTCTAATTATATTTAATTCAGTTTTCTAAGTATTTTCTTAATCATATTAGCATACAACACAATATCTTGACGTGCGTAGACTAACATGTATCTAATGCCTACAACAATGAGGTATATGAATACTTAGACTTTATACACTGCCTTGTTTTAATCAGTAAGAGAAATTTATCTTAATCTTTATTTCTTATTCACCAAGACATATCTTATTTCTGTTTTACTACCGCAAAATATGAATGATCCAATTTATGAAGTTTGACTTCGAACCAAATGAGATCACAACTTGATAATATTTCACATGCCTTTATTGAGACATTTATACAACATAGATATTATCTTAGTTTGCAATCTATAAACTTAATGGAAAGTTCTTGGGTTGTATTTGTATAACCTAGGGGCTTAGGTACTTAATTAATTCTTTTTCTCGGTTCAACCAAATAGAGACCTAAATTGCAAATTTCACAAACTATGGCAATCAATTCAATTTATGCAATTCAACAAGCAATTCTAATTAATTCTCTAATTAAGCAATTCAAGCACAACTCAATTCAATTCACAAACAATTCAAGCAATTTAAACTAATTGAATTGAGAAAATGTAAATAGAGAAAAGGGAAGAGAAAAGCTCAATCGCGTGTTGACGGAGTTCGGCTTGCACGAATGCCTCGCCTACGTCTCCGGGTCCCCGGTGCCCCCGCTTCTTGCGGTAACAAGCCCGGTCCGCTCCACTAAACAAAAACTCGCTTGCTTAGCGTACAACTTCGGAATTGGGGCTCTCTTACACACACCGGTGGAGCCACCAACCCTAACCCGACGCCGGACTCTATCTATCTTACACACACCGGTGGAGAATCGAGCCGACTTCCTTGAACTCACTTACACACTCCGGTGGAGCTCAAGGCAACACACACACTCACAATCAAATAGACTATTCCTAATTGGAAGATTTAGCAAGACAATCACTCAAACAAACAACTCTCTATAATCCCTAGATTAGATTTAGCTAATTAAACTTGGGATTAAGAGCAAGGATTTGGCTAAAGTTTAGAGCTAAAAGGTTGCTGTAAAAATGGTGTTGAATGAATAGAATGATCAGCTTCTAAATTGTTGAGGGAGAAATGTTTATATAGGGCTCAATTCTGACCAAAAGCAACTCTGCGCAAGATAGTGTTATAACGCTATCTTGAATATGGACAAAAATTATGACTGTTGGTACCAATTTTCTGGTAGCGTTATAACGCTAAGTTATGTACAAAACATAGCGTTATAACGCTATCTAGTGCCAGGACAAGAAATTTGACCGTTGGGATTTGTCTGGCGTTATAACGCCAAAGTTAGCGTCATAACGCTATACCGAATTCCTACAGAAATTTCAATACTTAGCCAGTTTTTGGCACCTTAACTTACATTGGCGTTATAACCCTAAATATAGCATTATAATTCTAACCTCTCTAGAAGTTTGGGTAAATGATTTTGCAACTATTTCAAATGATGTTTTTGATCAAATAAAGTTTATATTCCTAAACTTAAAATATATCTAAGACATATTCTTGATGTTTTAGAATTTTATTGATTCAATTTCTATTTTAAAATTCAGTTTGAATATTTCAGCAATTTAGCGTTATAACGCCAAATATAGCGTTATAACGCTATCTCAATTCGATGTAGGGAGACCAAATTGGAAGCATAACAGCAAATTAATTCACAAATTAAATTGAAAACCGCTGCTTGCATTATGGAACCCGTTACAACAGGTATGAAACGCGTAGTAACGATTTGGAATCCGTTATAACGGGTCTACAGTTCAAAAAACTAGCCGTTGGAGATTTAATTACTGCTTGTGTTACAGAGGAAAGAGAGAGACTCGTTACAATGGCTGAGAACTCGTTGTAACGGATGGGCAACACGTTGTAACAAGTTGTTGTAACGAAAGGATTCTAAGTGCTATTTAAATCTTTGGAGTTATATTCTTACACAAACTGAATTTAGACCTTTGGAGTTTTCTTTGTGTTGTCAAGTGGTGCATCCCCTGTCCTTGATTGTTTTGTCAATCGGATCATTAACCGTGTAGAGTGGTGTTGGCTCATACATTGGTCTAGGAATCGAAGATTGATTTGCTTATTTAGAAGAAATCATATATCGATTCCGAAATTATAAAGAACACTTGTTTTATAGGGAAATCGATCCGAAAGGAAGATTTGATTCCGGGAGACCCGTTGACATAGGCCTAGTCTCTTGATTGCTCTTGCTCTCTCTTTACTCTCTCTCTCTCTCTTTATTATTTTGTTCTTTGTTGATTTGTGATTTGCTCTATTACTTCTAGAACTTGCTTGCTAGGTGATTAACTCTTGTCTAGGTGATTAAGGTCTAAAAGCTTTAATTTGAAATTGTTGATTGAAAATGCTTCTGTCTAGTAATTTGACCTTAGTCTTGCACTTTAAGCATCAATCCTAATTCTAACAAACTCGACTTAAATTGCACCAACAGACAAAAACTTGAATACTTCAAAGTTCAAAAGAAGGTACACTGGATATTCTAATTCATCTGAACCGTTCAATTTATCAAGATTAGTAAAAATTGATTCCTTGAAAAACATGATAAAACTTATAAATCATTTTTTACCAATCTCGAGAAATTGAACAGGACAACTGCTTTAGATTATTCAATATACCAATTTTTTGAATTATCCAATTTTTGCCTTTTATTATTATACTGTAAACTTGCTACATTCTTTGTCATATCATGCATACCAAAGAAAACCAAACTCTCTTATATCCGACAGCACTCTTGTATCTGCAGCCTTCTCATCACCATCAACTTCCAATCCAACAGTCTACGTACCTCTTGATTTGACGCAGCGATTAATAATTTTTTTTTAATAAAAGCTATTAAGAAGCTAGAATAACCGAATTCACGTCTCGTAGATTATTTCTTAATACTGAGTAACTATTCAATAATTTAAAATAAATCAAAATTTGATTATTTTGATACTCCACCGAATATAAATTCAGAATAACCCCAATTTCTTCTTTTCTTTTTGAACATTTTTTCTATTTCTATCTCAGCCATATTCAAAGACAAAAATGGTGGGTCCCACAGAAAAGAGGGATACCTGCTATATAATATTATTTGATTAAATAAACACCGAGCTAACCAAATGGCGAGCACTTACTGGCTTGTTCAACATTCCCATTGTTTTCTTGCTAACTAATAATTGAAGAAACAATTAAAAGAAACAAATTAAAGAACCTAAGACACCTCTACCGAAACATTATATATAGGTGCTCTTGTGTAAAAGCACAACTCCCTCTTCCCTCTCAGCTCTAAGCCTCTAACAAAAAAGGTCAAAGAGAAACAAAGAGTGAAAAAGACAAGAGAAGAGAAGAAAATGGCTTTAGAGTCGTTGCCATGGGGTATAGGAGGAGAATTTGCCATGGATGGATTTGGTTCTTTTGGGGGACACAATAACAATGATCACTACTATTCTCAGGTAATTTCTCATTTTTAAGGTTTCTCCTTTTTTTTCTTTTTTGTTTCCCTTGCATTTTCTGTCGTAAGTTCAAGTTCTCAACCATGTCTTGTTTGGCCATTGTCACAGTATTTGGTATGGGAATTTATCATGACAAGACGAGAGAGAAATTGATCGTACGTGTACTTTTTTGCTCTTGTTGAGTAGTCTCTCTTTTTGGGAAAAGCGTTATTGTTTGTGGTTTCTCTTCTTTTATAAAATGTAAAAAAGAAGTAGAAAGGGAAAAAAGAAATAAAATCAACAAATAAAACTTATTAAGTTTACTAATTACTAATGTATAAGTAAAGTTATGAGTTTAACTTTCATGCAGTAAGTAATATATCATTTAAGCATACCAAAGCTTCTTATTATCTAAATATTGTACTTTAATTATTTCAACAACTTTATCCTTAATTAATTACGTGCAAGGTACAATTGAATGTCCTCTTCTCTAATTTTACCTAATTAAACTATCTAAGTCTAAATCAATTGTTTCATTTTGAACAGCACACAGAAGAACTGAAACAGAAGCTCTTACAAACCACAATTGAACTCGAATCCCTTCGAACAACCGCAAAAGAGGAGATGAAGAAAAAAGAAGAGAGCTTAAACAAGCTAATTCAACTAGTTAAGTTAACCAGAAAAGAGAGAGATGAAGCAAAAGAACAACTCAATGTACTCATGTCATTTCTCCAATCCAAAAAACAGCAACAATCTGCCGCTGTCAATTCCGGTCTGACCGATTCCGATAGCTTGTCTGAGACCCAAACCCGTATCAGCCACCGTGCACGTGTTTCCTCTCCGGTCGAATCCTTTTATCATGCTGAATCATCCAATATTACCAGTACTGCTCCTGTTACTAATGCTATTGCTACAAAATTTGATTACGGGTCAGTGGTGATAGATGAGTTAGCAAAAAGGAGACCATTACCAGAAAAAGGAATGCTGATGCATGCAGTCATGAATGCGGGACCGCTGTTACAGACTCTAATGGTGGCAGGCCCACTTCCTAGGTGGCAAAATCCACCCATGCAGATTCAGCCAGTTGTGTCCCAGGGGTCACAGTTGTGCATGAAGAGGCCGATTGCATCGACATTCGATAATCGATTCGCTGATTGCAGCACAAAGCGGTTACGGTTTTGAGCGGAGGCTGAGTTAGCATCTGTGGCAGTACGTGGCACCGACGAATGCAATTTGTTTTGCTGTGACAAAGCTCTGGTAAAAAGGGGTTCTTATGCTGTGCGGTTACCGCCTTGCTCGTAATTCCTGAGATGAAATTAACTGTTCTCAGTGTATTTCTCAGTGTAGACAATGACACTGTCCCATAATGACAAAGGGATGAAACCGGCTTTTACATAACTGATCAGCATATCTTATGCATTGCGAATATTGAAAATTGTAGAACCTTTGGTGTTGTGTCCTTGATGAAGCAAAATGTTGTTGAGATGCATTGTTCTCTTGTGTATTGTCTTGTTTGTGCGTCTTAGAAGATTTAATGTTGTTAATAGTATTATTCCCTATTCCCATTTGGCCAATAATTCCTAATTGCCAACAATCATACACAGTTCCACAAAGAAAAAAGACAAAAATAATATTGGAAAAAAATAAACCAGAATCTAAATTTCAGTTCTCATTAATTACATTGTATATATAGACATGTTAGTTAGAGCTATACTATTTGCATCCTAATTAAGCAAAGCAGCCGGCCTACTAATATAGAAGATTAATATTAAGCGTTAGTTTGTCTCGTTATCTACTAAGCCTACAAATTTTGAAAAAATGTACTACGGTTAGAAATTCAAAAAATTTGGTTAGAAACAAATGCATGAAGCCAATTTAAAGCTCAAAAAAATAGACCCCTAGCTCGCTAATACAAGTCCTGCATGAAGCATTAGATTTGCTTCAACACTCAACAATTGTGCCGAGGCACATGCTATTGATTTATTTTTGTCTGATTCTGAAAAAAAATTACATTCAGATATATTTTCTAGATGCACACGTTCAGAAATCAATGTCAGTTGATTAGTCGAAGCAAATAAAATTACTAAATACATTGAATTTGTGTTCACGTCTGAACGCAGTTTCTAAACGTGCGTCCAGACGTAGCTTTCACAACGCAACGTTCAGACACAGCGTCCAGACGTGAATGCAGATTTGAAATTTTACACCCTACTTAATCATTTTGTCATTTATTTTTTGCAATATGAACGCATTCATTTAGTCTAACCGTTAGACACACAGAAAAATAAAATCATTACCGTCAAAATTTTCAAATCATAATCATAATTCTTATTTTGATCAGACAAAAAATTCCAAATGCCATTATAGAAATCTATAATTGATTAATTGTCCGTTTGTGGCGTTAAAGTGCACGACATGTGTGCGACACGTATACTATCCTTTGAAAAAATAATAAAATTAACTTCAATTCAGTTAAAAAGAAAGTCTCGATTAGTGGTGCCAATGACACGATAGGAATCGGTGAAGCTACTTTTATATTCGTATTTGTTTAATTGACCAATATTCATATTCTTATGTTAAAATTTAGTTTATTCGTATCTTACCATTATATGTTGAAATTATAGAATAACGAACAGATAACGATCGATAAGAATAACATTAATATAATATTTTTCAGTTTTATAAATAATCATATTTTGCACAAATACACTTAAAATCAACATTTTTCATAAACACAAACACAACACGAAAGCAAGTAGAGCATATACATTAACTAGAAAATAATATATAATGTGAAATGTTAGAATAAGTTTATAATTATATGATCAGTTTTTTAAAGGATTAAAAAAATGATGATAACATTAAATAAATAATTAGTTGGATAAAATTAATTTTGATAGAATCCAAAAAACAAATGTTAATGTTATGTTGAAAAAAAAAGAGTTTTATTGAAAATAATATAACTAATTAGATGGTCTCTAAAAAAATAAATTACTAATAAATTAATTAATTTTACATATTTTCAAGAGCAAGGCTATTGTACTTTTCAAAACATATGTTTTGTAATTTTGGACCATTGAATTTTGAATCAATTGTAATAAAAATAATTTTGACAAGAAATCTAGCGATTCATAATCACAAAGCATGTACTTTGTAAAGTACAATAGTCTTGCTCTAATTTAAAATAGGATATATATTTATATATATTATTTATATTTAACTTATAGAGTAACAAGTACGAAATAGTCTTTATTTGTATCTTTATCCGTTTAGCTAACGAAAAAAAATCTTATTCACATTCGTCTTATCGAATACGATACGAATCGAGTAAAAGAATAAAAGAATTTCATTGCCAGCTCTGGACTCGATGACCAATTCATATCAAAATTAATCTATTAAAATCGACAAAAAGTTTCTTTTTTTTTGGTGGTGTGGTAAAACTATGGAACTCATTACATAGGTAGGTTGTCATCACACAATATCCGGTTCTGCCGAATTTTTTAATAATTAAGTTAATTAATTATATAAGAATAAAAATATTACTTAAAAAGCTACAACGTTCAGAAATCAATTTGCGATCGAAAGAATGTGCATCTCAAATTTGACATCATCTTCAACTTATGTCTTAATTAATAATTTTTATCACGAATTTGTGTCAGATTCAATTTTAAATCGCTCGTTTCTCCGATCACAAATCAGACTCGACGTGGTGGAAGTAGATTCGAAAATTACCTAAAAAAATGCTAATCATACTTAATATTTATTTGTAGCAACTTCGTCCACGCTCGTCGGGACTGTAGTTAGTTTTTTTAACGTCGCAAGTCATCGAATTGTAGATATTCGAGTCTACTTATATAGCGTCGAGTCTAATTTGCGATCGAAGAAATGTGCATCTCAAATTTGACTACATCTTCAATTTATGTCTTACTTAGTAAAATTTTATCATGTGTTTTCGTCAGAATCAATTTTCAATCGCTCGTTTTTCCGAACGCAAATCAGACTCGACGCGATGGAAGTAAACTTGGATATCTACAACTCGATGGCTTGCGATGATACAAAAATTAATTATGATCACGATAAGCGCAACTGAAGTTGTTACAAAAAATATCTAAATACAACCCAACTCATATATTAAAATAGTAATATTTTTAATAATAAAAAATTCACCATCAGCAAAAAAAACTCAAATTTTGAATTAGACGGTGTTAACAATACCGTCCAATTAGTTTTTTAATTGGAAAGTATTTGCAATCCGTTTATATTTCTATAGTTTTTTAAATAATCTTACCGTCTTTATACAATTAATGAAATAAGTAATCTAATTTCTGTTATTAAAAAATTCGGTTCATGCATCTCTCAGTCGCAGCACTGTTCACACGTGTGTGTCGTTTTGTCGCGTCTAAGTATGCCATATTTTTTTCCATGCAACATGGACAGGTGGACCAATCAGAGGCAAGAGAAACTAGGGGTGCAGCGCCGCACACCTAATGGTTATGCTGCTTATGCATGTGCATCCTTAATATTTGTGGTCCCACCTCAAGATAAACATAGAGGTGGCAAATTGGACGGGTCGAGCGAATTCGGGTTGGGCGAGTCGGATCAGTTTGACTTCAAAAGATTATCGAGTCATGGGTCTGATCAGGTCGGATCGGGTCGGGTTGGGTCATAATGCGTTGATATTTGTCGAATTTCGAGTTCGAGTCGGGTTGGGTTTCAATTATCTAGTTTCGGGTATTTTTTGGGTTTCGGGTCTTTCGGGTTCGAATCGGGTCGGGTTTCAATTATCTCGTTTCGGATATTTTCGGGTTTCGGGTCTTTCGGGTCGGGCGAGTCTGGTCAGTTTGTCTTCAAAAGATTATCGAGTCTGATTAGGTCGGGTCGGTCGGGTCGGGTCTCGGGTCATCATGCGTTGATATTTGTCGAGTTTCAGGTCTTTCGGGTTCGAGTCGGGTCGGGTTTCAATTATCTAGTTTCGGGTATTTTTCGGTTTCGGATATTTGTATTCGATACAGTCTCTTGTTTTTATTCTAGTTCTGTCTTGAAGAGTTCAGAACATGCATTGATTTTGATTCGGCCTTATATCTAATACAATACATAGTTTGATAAGTTGATGTCAAGAGTTTATTTTAGTCAAGACATGTACTAGTACAATATTAATTGATAGGTTGATATCAGTTTGATAAGGCCAAATATTCAACCGGAGTTTATTCTGGTTTGTTAAGTTGATCTTGGGTCTTTGATCTGTTGTGTTCGGGTCATCTCAGATTGCGAGTCATGTCGGATCAGCGGGTAATGTGATCTCGGGTCATTTCGAGTTTCGGAACATGTCGATCCGGGTCGGGTCGGGTATTGGGTCATCTGATCGAGGGGTCTTTTCGGGTTTCGAGTCATATCAAATCAGGTTAGGTCGAGTATCGAGTCATCTGCTGTCGGGTCTTTTCGGGTTTCGGGTCATATCAAATCAGGTCGGGTCGGGTATCAGATTATCTATTGTCGGGTCATTTTCGGGTTTCGGATCATATCGGGCTACTCCGGGTCGGACGAGTTTGTCGGGTCGGGTCGGGTTCTAATCTGATTAGTAATTTTTTTTAAAAAGGGATTATAAATGTCACGGACTCATGGTCATTGAATTTTAAGAAGGTTTTATTTTTTATTCATGCTTTTAAGTTAATAATTGTAAATTGCCACATATTCTGAAGAGAAGGGATGTACTTGACAAAGAATTAATTTGAGAATTTTGAGAATGAAATTACAAATAACTTGATAAAAATCTTAAAAATAAAAAGGAGTTTATAAATACATTTTTGAACTTATAAATTAGTTGATTTTAAATTTGATGAGATTTAAATACTATTTTTTGTTCCATTATCAAGTTCCATATTTTTTTATTGATTAATAATTAATTATCAATTATCGAATATGAAATAATATTCAAATCGCATCAAATTTAAAACATAATCAATCTATAAGTTCAACAATGTGCCTATAAACTTTTTTTCTATTTTTATGATTTTTTATATCGTCAACTGCATCCATTCATCATACAAAATAGTATGAAATTTTAACATAATTTCTTATATTCAAGAGGAGAGATCTTCGATGAACAAAATTTGTTTTTTTATTTGTTAGCTCTAAACATTGATTAAAATTGGAAAGATATTTGTTATTGCATACATAAAGTATTTTTTGTTTTCGATTCATTGCCCGTAGGTAGGGTATAAGTCTAATCCGACTGGCCCGATTAATCCGATCGATCCGATTCGAAAATTTACGAATTACGAATTTTTTGGTTGGTTAATGTTTTTATTTTGCCGAACCCGATATTTAATATGTGGTACAATATGTAAAATTACGAGTGTCAATCTAAATTACTTGGGGTTTGCTTTGATCGATGACTTCACATTTTGGAATTCAATCTCCCATCAAGTCTTCATCAAAAGATTCATGACTTGCATTGCGACTCTCTCCATTCAGACTGTTCCTTATTTTAGAAAAGTAGCTACACCTAGAGTTCTCAAAATCGTGTCCGCGTGTCTAAAAACGACACGAAATGATACAGCACGATAAGGACACGATACGGTACTGTTCACGTGTCGTGTCTTAAGCGTGTCGTGCTTAGGTTTCGTACTGTTGGGCACAACACGGCACGAAACGTTTACGAGGAGAGGCATGGCACGACACGACACGAGAACACATCTAGACACGATACATTTTGGCACGACACGACAACACGGGTAAGAACGAGTAGGCACAGTTAGGCACGGAAGTTAAATTTTTTTTGAAATTTTCCAGCGAGAGTTCTAAATTCGTTCAACCTCTAACGTAGTGTCAAGTGCCAACTGTCAAGGACAACACTAGCATCTATTTCTTTTTCAGATTTTTATATTCTTGTAAAAAAATTATCTATTTTTTAGTTTTTTTTAATATTTTCGGCACGATTAACACGAATAAGGCACGCCGTGCCGAAGCAACACGGAACGAACACACACGTCACGATTAGACACGACACAGTTAAGATACGATACGTTTAGGCACAGCACAGTTAAGACACGGCACGTTTAGGCACGACGTGCCTAAACGTGCCGTGTCTTAACCGTTCCGTTTCTATCCCTTCTAATTTTTGGCACGGCACGAAACTACACGGTAAATATAATAAAATACTAACTGTGTCGTGCGTTCCGTGTCGTGTTTGGAATGACACTAAACGACACGAATTTAAAACACTAGCTACACCCACGATGATTAAAAAAATAAAATTTGTACTTATCTTTCATTATTTAAGAATTGTAACAATTATGAATATATACTTACACCTATAATACAAATAATGTTCACACTGATATAATTTACCATGATAATTTATATCTATTAGATAATTGCAAACATTATTATTACATTAATGTCCGTGTTGTCATAAATTGGATGGAATATATATATGTATATATATCTTCTTAATTTATAATTGACAATCATCAATTTGTTACTGACATTAATGTAAGGCATATTTTTTATGTGCCACTCAAAACTGAAAAAATCATAAATTTGTCATTTAAAAACAACACTTGCACCTTTATTTATCACTATTTTAAATACAAAAATATTCATGTCGATATCATTTCTTCTTCTACTTGTCCATTCGTAAGTTCCGCTCTTGATTCTCAGCCACCACGTCTTCCTCCTTCTTTCGTTGTGACGGGGGCTTCACAAGCTCCGACAATTATGTTTTAGAAGGGAAAAAAGATCGACATGAACATTTTTATTTTTAAAATATTGATAAATGAAATAGCAAGTATTATTTTTCGATGACAAATACGACATAAATTAATTTTGAATGACAAATTCAGGCTTCAATTATTTTGGTTGGTCCAAAAAAAAAAAGTTCTCCTATATAATTCGTTGTAATCCGTTTAATTGTGATCTTTTAATAACACCACTAGTACTAGATGCAGACTTGAAGCTAAATGACAACTGTATGTCGATATATTCTTAGGGATATGCATCTGTTGTCATCATTCTTTTGTTATTGTTTCTTCGTTATTGAATCTGAATTCATGTCTTCAATTTGAATGACTGTGATTTAATTTAGAACAATTATGTTATTTTATGAGATTCGCTGACCAATTTCTCAATGACAGAACTATGTCATCGAAATAATAGCAACGGATCCGTTTCCTGATTCTTAGATCGCAGTACTACGTGTAAAATATCAAAAGTAGGCATATATACGTGTCAAAGTAATGAGACTTTCAAACCGATCCGTGTCTTGTAGCTCAATATAAAATTTATAATGGGCCACAACTCACAACGCTAAACCCCAACTAAATGGTTTTAAACCAAATATATACTATATTATATTATGCATTATATTATTATATATATCTAATAAAGCATCTAAACAATAATGAATGCGTTTATTTGATCTTACTTTTTTATGGACAAAAATATCCCTCTCATCTATACTATCTAATAAAACATCTAAACAATGAATGCGTTCATTTGATCTTTGGTCTTATTTTTCTCTATGGACAAAAATACCCCTCTCAAATATTTTAGAATGCATTTTATTGTATTCACCACATGAGCATAAGCGGCATATTTAGAATATTTTAATAAATAGGTACATAACAGGAGAGATTCTATCTTGATTATTTTCCGAATTTGAAACTTTATGTCTAATTTTTTTTCATGAGACTTAAGTTCGAATTCCTTGACCGACAAGAAAATTGTTTCAATACAACTGCGTTCTCCGTACTCCGCGAGAAATCATTGAAGTTTATGCATGCACTTTATAACAGTTTTCTCAGAATAAAATGTACGATGCCATCATTAATGAAATATTTTAATAAAAATTTAAGTAATGTGCTTCCATATTTGCACTAAAAATTAATTAATAAAAAATAACATTTCCTTTTTTAATTCAATTAATTTATCAGATGAAAACACCGGAGCAAAGCCAAAAAATTAAATCATGAATGAAAGAAAAATTACATTTTCCATCTTCCACTTGCACCGAGAAAGTTAGCATTGATGCTTTTGCAAAATGCAATATTGTTTTGTACCTTAATTGATTGGGCCTTAAGAAGCTTTTAATGTGTAAGTTACAATTGCATATTTGCATGAAAACGCTTGAAAAAAATGAGATGGGACACTACATCAGAAAGAAGATTTAGCAATCTTCATAAACCAACGGTTGTTCAAGAAATTGTTAGACATCGTTGGCAGAAAAGCAAAAAAAAATTTGAAGATACGACAACGGTAATTTTAATAACTGTTAGCATAGGTGGAGCTATGCCAACGGTTATTTAAAGTTAATGTTGCCTTTTATTTTCATTTTTTTTCAAAACTCAAGGACAAACTTTTTAAAAATAGTTGTTGATGTAGTTTCACCTATGCCAACGGTTATTTAAAATAATCATTGTCGTATACCTAACACCAGCTTAAAATGAGCAATTCGCGATTCTTCTCTCTCACTCTCTTCTTCTGGTCGTCGCCACAACTTCTCAAACTTTCTCTGCCCTCTCTCCCTCACTTGGTTGCCTCCACACCTCTAGGTGATTGATCTACTAGAGGTGTGGAGGTTATCAACGATCTCTATCACACACACTTCTTGTTCTTCTGCCTCTCACTGATGTCTGGGGCAAAGGAATGATCGACTCCGCCAAATCATCCATGCCGACCACCAATCTCATATTTTCCTCTCGCTGACGCATGACACATGACACATGACGCATGACGCATGACGCATGAAGCATGAAGCATGAAGCATGAAGCATGAAGCATGACATAAGACGCTGCAAGCCGCATGACGTAAGACGCCGTTGCAACCTGCATGATGCAAGACGCATGATGCATGACGCATAACACATGACGTCCGACGCCTGACGCATGACGCGTGACACATGGTCCATTACGTATGACGCAAGGCACATGACTCATGACCTATGACACATGATGCATGACGCATAACGCAACAAGTCGCATGTCGAATGACGCAAGGCGCATGACCCATGACGCATGATGTCGCTCTGTCGCCGCAAGCCTTATGACACAAGACGCATGACACACGACGGATGATTCAAGACGTTGCGAGCCGCATGATGCAAGATGCATGACGCATGACACCGCTACAAGACACATGACGCAAGCTGCATGACGCATTACGCATGACGCATCACACATGACACATGACGAATGACGCATGACATCGCTGCAACCCGCATGACGTAGGACACCAGACGCGTGACGCATGACGCATGATGTCGTCGCATGATGCAAGACGCATGCCGCATGATGCAATACTTATGACGCGTGACGTCACTCATGACACAATACGCATGACGCAAGACACATGATGCGTGAAGCATGTCGCATGACACAAGACGCAAGATGCCTTGTTGAAGACGCATGCCGCATGCCGCATAACGCATCACGCGTGACGCAAGACGCATTGTTTAAGACACATGACGCAAGATCGAAGGCGTCATGCGCCATGCGTCAAGCGGCATGCGTCATTCGTCATGCGTCTTGCGTCTTGCGTCATGCCGACTTATAGCGACTTGCGTCATGCATCGTGCATCTTGCTTCTTACGTCATGCCTCATGCATCTTGCGTCATGCGTCATGCATCATGTGTCATGTGTCATAAAGCGTCTTACATCATGTGTCTTGCGTCATGCGCCATGCATCTTGCAGCGTCACGGGTCATTCGTTATGCGTCTTGTGTCATGTGTCATGACGGCTTGGCCTTGTGTGATGCGTCACGTGTATTGGGTCAATGCATCATGCGTCATGGGTCTTGCGTCATGCGTCATGCGTCATGCGTCATGCGTCATGTGTCATGCAGCTTGCAACGTCCGGCATCATGTGTTTTGCGGCATGCAACATGCGTCTGCTGACCGCTACCCGCTCTCGGCACCCTGCTCCCCGCTCCCCATTCCCCGCTCCCTGCATCTCGCTCCACGCACCACGCTGGCTGCTCCCCGCATCCCACACATCCTTCCCGCTTCATGTTGGTCGCTCCACGCTCCCCGCTCCCTGCTTCACGCTTCATGCTTCACACTTCTTGATTCTGCTCCGCTCCACTCTCTCGCTTCCGCTCATGCTCCCCGCTTCAAGCTCCACGCTTCTTGCTCCTGCACCACGCTCAATGCTCTATGTTGCACGACGCTGCTTCACCGCTTTATGAAAATATACTTGAGTAAATTTTGTTTTCTACTACATTATTTTCTCATGTTCCTGTGCACATGTACGATTACTAGTATTGTTATATACTCAAAAGGAAATCAATTGTGTGATTAAGAATATACTGAGCGTAGGGAGAGAAACAAATTGGCGGAGTTTTTTTTTTAAGAAAAAGCATTGTTCTTAGAGGAGGTTATATTACTTAGAATAGATTATTTTGTAATTTTGACAATTGAAGTTCAAATAAATGAATAAGAAATTCGAAAATTAAAAAGTTTATAAATGCATTATTAAACTTGGTTAATTGTGTTTTAAGTTTGATGTGATTTAAGTGTCATTTCATACTCCATGCATGAAAGATCATCAAATTTAAAGCATTTTAACAATTAATTATTAATGCTTCATGGAGTATCAAATGACAGTCAAATCCATCAAATTTAACACACTATTAATATATAAAATTAAGAATGTGTCTATAAATTTTTTATTTTTATTTATTTAAAGTTTCATTATCAAGATTGTTACAGGGTTGTCAATGGATAGGGTACCGATGGGTGTATTTTCATACGCGTACCTGTTAATTCTTTTACATATAATCTATCCATATCCATTTACATTTTCTAATTCATACGCTATTCATATCCATTAAAAGTTTTGAATAACGAATAAAAGTAAAAGTTTAATAAAAAGTTGCATGACTTTGACAAATAAGTATCAAATAAATATATACTAATAAAATGTAACAATAAGTAAGTTTTATATATAACAAAAATCATAATTTTTTTCTCATGTAGCTTGTCATTAAAGAAAGACATATACTAATTGCTTATTAAACATTATGAAATGAAATAGAATCCAAATCAACTTCTTCATCGATATATGCATATTTATATGATGTAGATATTTATTATTATAATTTATTTAATTGTTACTAAAGTATGAAATAAATTATTATAATATATATATATATAGAGAGAGAGGGGGGGGGGGGAGGGGGCTAGAGTGCTCCATGAAGCACCAAATTGCTCGTGCTCAACATTTTTTGCCTCTAATTCGAAAATTTCAACGACCGATCCAAACCATTAAACATGATCTACATGTTGAAATCTTATTGAAGATTGAAAAAAGTCATTAAGAAATTTTCCATCTCTCTAAAAATAAAAAAATATAAAATTTGATCTCTTATAAGATTTCAATATATATAACACATTGAACGGTTTGAATTTAAAATTTTAAAATTTAAAGTAATGTTAAAACTTGAAGTCAAACTTGCACAATTCCGAAAAACATGATTAAAAAAAAAACTAAAACTTAGAAACAAAACTTACACATGATAGCACAATTACTAGAAACAAATTAAAAAATAGAGTTATATGTCCAAGTTCCAAACACAGATATAGTTGTCTAAACAAAGCGCACAGATATAGTTGTCTAAACTTACAATTTGAATCCGACACAAACTCATGATAAAAAAGACTAATTAAGATATAAGTTCAAGATGGAGCTAAATTTGAGATGCACGTTTCTCCGATCGCAAATCGGACTCAACGCGGTGGAAGTAAACTCGGATATCTACAGCTCAATGATTTGCGACGTTAAAAAAAGTTTAGTTATAGTCTCGACGAACGCAGTCGAATTCGTTACAAAAACTTACCTAAATATAACCCAACTCATCAATTAAAATATTAATATTTTTATTATTAACAAAACATGCGTCAATCCACTCTCTTTAAGCGTCATTTTTTTATTTTAATTGAACCGGATTCTTAGTTTCCGGTTGGGAACCGGATTCTAAGATTCCGGTTTGCCTAATTTGATAAATTTTTTTTTTTTTGTCTATTTTAATGTTTTTCTATTTTATTTTGTTTATTATTAAAAATTTCGGGTAGTGTATGTAGGGATTAAAGCTCGGAAATGGCGGGAAGCAACGGTCGCCTCAGTGCACGACCAGGCATGAGGCATCCTTTTTTTCTGCTAAGTAAATTTGTCAATTGAAAAATGCTACTGGTTATAATATCTCTCTCCAATTTTATTTTACTTACAGAAATTGTTGATATTGCTAAGATGCTACGCCAAAATTTTCTACGCGAACAAATCAATTCTCAAAGTAAAGATGTTGTGCCAGAAAACCAGCAAAGAAATGGCCTGTGAAATCCTGGAAATTAATCTATTTGTCATATCATTTGTTACATGAGAAATTAATAAACGAAGGTACATTTTAAATTAGTTTCCGTATAAATTACTAAACTACTGTGAATTATAAAAAATTAATTTTGTATAATGACATTTTTCTAATCGAGTAAACACATTGTTTAAACGATCAATTTGGAAAAATTGTAAAATTTCTGGAGTTAATTTGCCACCTCATTGTTTTTAACAAAAGTAGGTATGAGGAAATAACACTTTTCGTTGCAGCCAATGACGAAGTCAGAATTCATAATAGAGTAGGTCAAAAAAATTAGGATGAGATTTTTTGACAATTATTTAAGGTTGTATCTATATATTTATAATTTTTTTCCAAAAAATAGTTAAAATATAAGTATATTTTTTTAAAAAAATTATTCAAAAGTGGACAAGTGCCGCACGCTAGACTAAGGTGGCTTCATCCCTAGTTACATGTACGTATAAGTTGCAAAAATTTACAAGATGTTCAAATAACAAAATTTGCAAAATTTTACAAGATGAGCAAATAACAAAATTTGCAAAAATCAATTCAGAAAAATCGTTACTTATAATTTGACATATTAATTTACGTGTTCAACATGTATAATTAACAATTATGATATTTGTTTTATGGATCTTGGTTATGGTTGGCTTAGTGTACTAGTTTGTTTGGTTATTAAATTAAAATCTTCTGCTATTGTTATACTAAAAATTACATCGCGGCGTACCGTTGCTTATTGTTTTTTTTTTAGAATAAATATTTTGTATTAGAAAAATAACAATATAATTATACTAACTTCAATTTTTTTGTTAAATAACATTGTTTCACTGAAATTAGAGTTATATAATAATAAATATCATACATTTTTTCTTAAATTATTTTAAAAGCATGATGATTTATATGAAATGAGGAAGTGTGAACATTAACAACGTAAAATTAATGTTATTAATAATTTATACTGAAATTAATGACGTGTCTCATTAATAATGTGTCGTGCGTTCAATTATCTAAACACTCGTATCATTTTATATTAAAAAGCAAAATAAAGTGTCATAGTATAAAAAAATGGAATAATAATAATAATAATAATAATAATAATAATAATAATAATAATAATAATAATAATAATAATAATAATAAAACATTTTTATATTAGTCTACTTTAGGCACGAGCCTAGGGGATAGAGTCCATAATGCTACGTCTTCTCCGGACCATTTGATGCGTGCATTTGGTGACTTTTTGCTATTTTTTTTCTTCTTCAAACGCAGTTCTCACACCAATTTTATAATTTCTTTGTGATCCCTAAAAGCGGATTTCTTAAAATATTGAACAAAATCTAACAATTTTGATATCGACCACCTTTACATCGGATCGCTTGTATAGTGATTTTCCTCGTGAATTATTGCATTAATTTATTGTTTTATTGGAAGAAATTAGGTACAGAATATTACAAGTTCTCAATACCGATCAAAATGAAGTTAAAATGCTTAATTTGTCACTTTTATTAATGCGTAAAATAAAAAAATAATGTGATGTCACGTAGAAAAAAAAACACTGCTTGAGTCGGTCTCATAATATAATGATTTTTTTTACCATGTAAAGATAATGTCAAAGATATATATCATGACGAAGCTATATTGATCAGAGTGATGTCAATTGACATCACTCAATTTTAAATTTGCTTAGACATGTATAGAAATTTTAATATATTTATATAAGTATGTGAAACTTGTTAAATATGATACTAGTGTAATGTTGACACTAGTGTGATATATTTTTGCCTCCGTCACTATTGCACAGTGGCGGAGCCACGTAGCTTCAGGGGTGCAGCTGAATTCCTGGAAAAAAAAAATTCAAAAAGGACTATATATTGAAATTTTTTCAAAAATGACCATGTATTTGAAATTTTTGCTTAAATGACCATGTAAAATAAATTTTTTCTAAAAATAACCATCATTTCGAACCTAAAAAAAAATGTAAATCTTGAACCCCTTGGCGAGAATCCTGAATCCGGCCCTGCTAATGCATATAAATATATGATACAACAAACATAAGATAACATACAGAAGACATACAATGTCTATGTGATTTGGTGACATGTCATGACGTGAAGACACATCACGCTAGTGGCATGTCATTTAAATGATTCTTTGAATTTTATTGGAAATGAATTATTTCACAAATTTATTTAATTAATTTTGTTTATCATGATTCAAATTTAATGTTCTACTCATTAGCATGACAGTCTTGTCTCATAACATATTCTCTGTCAAAATGCAGATACGTGATGTGTCTATTTTTTTCGTGTGTCATGTCGTGTTATGTCAATTTTAATTAGGTGATGACACGTTGTGCGATACAAAAGATATGTTTTGTAACAGTGTCACTTGTCGTGATGTGTCGCTAATATGTTGCAAGGTTGTGTTATGCGTCGGTAATAATGTGTCATTTGTTGCTCTCTAATTATTTTGTGTAAACAAAACGTTATACATGACACAGGGGATGAGAAACCCCAATTTAAGTTTAAGATAATTTTTTTGAGTATATTACTGATATACTCTTATTTGTAATTTTGTAAAGACTTTGCTTTCTAAAAGAAATGAAAGCAGGCTATTCAATTCGAGTTAGCTTTTTTCTCAAAAAAAAGTTTAAGATAATTTCACTTACGATGTTTAAATTTTTGAAAAAAAAATAATATCACTTACCAATCCCAATCTTGCAGTATATGCAATCAATAAAATGATCTCTTGTGTTAATAATTTGAAGTTGTAATATTCAAATTATTTTCAAGTTGTTACGATTTTAAGTTCCATGATATGCATTACAAATCTGGTATTAATAGTACCCTGTATTTCCTTTTTTAAGGTTCAATTGTTATCAATTTTAACTAGAACAATTTTGAAAGTTGCAAATGCACTAAATGGAGGGAAAAAAAATATCCTTTTAATTAGTTCCCAAAAAAAGAAAAATGAGCAGCGGTGTCTCTCTCTCAATTCAATGCAAATTGGCATAGCAAACATATCTGGCATCAGTGCGCTACAACTATTCCTTCACATGCCTGAACCCGCTCGTTTTAAATCAGGCGGTCGAAACTAACCCATATCGAGATGCGATCGCGTCAGGACGTAATCACCTTGACCACCAAATAAGACAAGAATCGTGGGACCCAATAGTCGGTGAGAAAATAGAGAGAATTCCAGGTTCTTATTTCATAATTGAGAGGGGCTTCACATGGCAAGCATTTATTGGAAGCTATTTCCTTTTCTATCTTTCTATCTTTCTCTTATCTTCTCTTCTCAATTCTCAAACCCATTTAATTACTTTTCGAAACCTATTCCCTCTCCTTCCCTCCTTCGCCTCCTTCGCCTCCTCTCTTTTTCTAATTTCGTTTCTTTCTTGCATTGAGCGGCACAAACAAACCTTTATATAACTCTAACCAACCCCCACATAGGTCGAGATAAAGAAGCGAGAAGTGAAATAATTGATAAGGAGAAGAGATGGCGCTTGAGTCTCTGCCATGGAACCATGGAGAATTTTCCATGGAAGGGTTTAGTTCTGTTTGGGGACGCCATCAGGATGTATTTCCTCAGGTTCAATTTCTCAGTCTCTCTCTCTCTCTCTCTCAATCTCTCTCTTCGTATATCTCTCTGTAGTTGGGAGATCTCTTGTTGTGCACTTGTTTCGGTATTTCTAGCAATATACTCGCCAATTTTCATGAATTGCTTGGCCGAGATGCATGGTGACAGAGATGGTAATTCCAGACATTTTGTCCACGTGTCAATTTGTTACTTGCTAGTGTTTGCTGTTCATGTTAGGGGTTGCAAATTTCTGTTGGGTTAGGCATGCACAAACAGTACTCTTCTTTGGGAATCGCATTGATAAGACTTAAAAATGTTGATACATAGAAAAAAAATTATATACAAGTTTTGTAAATTCTGCTTTCCTTTGATAGACGACAACGAGATGTGCTTGTCAGTTGTCACGACTGTTTGTTGGGTATTTTAATTCGGCTATGTGACTAATTTTCCATTAATTTGACTATTTTTTTTAGACTGGTGGGTTGGAATATTAAAATTTATCTCATATAATGGGAGCTTAACATATTTATACTGGTATAAGGAACGGTCTTCTACTTAGAGTCGTTGTTCTCTAGTTTATTTGGTTTCATTCACAGTTTCACACCTATACTAGTAGGTTAGTGTGAAATATTGACCTATGATATTTAGGTTCATGGAATTTAAACAACTTGGTCTATTTTGATCTTTTGATTGTTAGTCACTTAGGTTACTATATATCTGGTTACTTTGTAATTATTATTGTAACAGAGTTTCAATAATTTCAGCACCAATGATTGATATACTAACAAAAACAGTGTTTTAGTCTTTTAGAAAGAACTTTTTTTGTACTACATGTAGTATTATTTAAAAAAAGTTCTATTTATTTTAATTTTTAGCCTAAATAATATAAAAGAGTTGATTCATTTCCTCTGTATACCCTTCTTATATTTTTCTTATAAGAAATAGGAATTACATAGCCTGTTTAATTTTCCGCAAATGATTCTTTCCCCCAATTTATTTTCATGATCCTCTGCCATAAAGATTTAATGAACTTACTAAATACAGAATGTAGATGAACTAAATTAATATTCTCACTACCTAGATCTAAATAAATGTAGGTGAATGAGTTTTTGTTTTGTAAAACTAACTTTTCATATTGCATTTCATAAACAGAATGTTGATGAATTAAAACAGAAGCTACTTCGTGCGACATGGGAGCTCGAAACCTTTCAAACAGCGGCTAATGAAGAGCTACGAAAGAAGGATGAAACCATCAACAAATTGGTTAATCTTCTCAACTTAACAAGAAAAGAGCGGGATGAAGCGAAAGAGCAACTCAACAGTCTCCTCACCTGTTTCCAGTGCAAAAACCCACAACAAACCGGAGCTGTGAATTCGGGTTTAACAGAATCCGATAGCCTATCTGACACCCAAACCCGCAACAACCACCAATCATATGTCTCCTCTCCAGTAGAATCATCATTCTATCATGCCGATTCCTCCAATATTACAAATGCCGGTAGTTATGATTACAGATCAGTTATAATTGATGAGCTGGCAAAGCATCGGCCGTTGCCAGAGAAAGGAAAGTTGATGGAGGCTGTGATGAATGCAGGCCCGCTACTTCAAACCCTTATGGTTGCGGGGCCACTGCCTACTTGGCGAAACCCGCCACCTTTTCAGACGTTTCTACCCACTCGTTTCTCTTTGCAGTGTCCAAGTGTACCCTTCAGATCACCTTTAAGTTTCGGAAACGAATTGGGTCTTCACGTTAAAAGACCAATTGGTTCGGGTTTGGATAGCATCTCCGGGGGATTCGGTGCAAAACGACTCAAGAATGTTTGATCTTATCAATGGAGGTGCTTGGTAGCTTGCCAAGAGATATCTTTTTTCCCCACTTATTCAGTCATAGAATATAGTACTAAAGTGCTTCCTTGCTAATTTAAAGTGAAGCATAAGCTAAATTTTAATACAATGCGATAATTATGTGTAAATATGGAGCTATGTAGTCTTGATCTAGGATATTAATGTTCCGGCTTGATTTCATCTTTGTATGGTAAAGTTTCATTAGGCTCTTTTGTAGTGATATTTTTTCTGTTCTATTCAATTATTCTATATTGCATTTCGGTAAGCATCTCTTGCTTTGTTTATGATATGATATGTTCATAACTTCAAATAATATTTAGGTTTAAACAACTCACCCATAACACACAGAATTACACAAACACGCACATGAAAAATACAACATTTGAAACATGCTAGATACGATTCGGACCAAAGGTTAGATAATTATTTAAATGCAGCTAGTTGTATAATAAATCCTTCATCGATAGAATTTGATCCAGTGCAAAAGGAAACACTAAATTTTTTGTGCTGTAAACTGGACCTCTTACAAAACAAAATTTGGGCTGTTTTGAAGTGTGGACCAAAAGTTTAACCAAAAAATCGATGGAAATGTACACCGGGTTCAACTTTCAAATACTCGCCTATTACAGATCTTTGTAAAGCTTTTGTCATCTAATATCTAATCTAATCTAGGTGCAACAATTGAGTCATTGTTCGTTTTCACGTGCGAATGAACATTATTTTCACTGTTTACTGCTACAGTAAAATCAATGTTTTTTATTTCTCCCTCTCTTTTTATTTTATTTCTTTCGCGCGAAAGGTTGACTGTAGTATTTTTTATTGGTGCTCTAATTTAGATTCAATATAAATTTTACTGTCGTAATACAAAAGTATAAAGTTTAACTTCTTCGCGCGGAGCGCGAGCCTATTTAACTAGTATTAATCACATACCGAAATGATTTGAAGGACTTAGTTCCAACTATTTTTTATTCATTGCTCGTAGGCTTACAACACACACATCCACAAACGAATAACTGAAATCATAAAATAAACTCGAAAAAAACTTCCTAAAAGTAGCCTCTGACGGAGTTTGAATCTCAGATCTTCTTCATGAAGACCTTGTGTCTCATCACTACACTAGATAGAACCGGACGTTCCAACCATTAAATATTAGAAGTGTCCTTCAACCAAAAAAATATGAAGATGGGTACATACATTATCATCACACCAGTAGCCGACCAATATAAAAGTTATTTATAAATTAAATTTTCTTAATAACCCGTTTTAAATTTACCTGATATGCTTCAAGAGAAAAAAGGTACGAATATGCTTGGAACTTTATTAAAAAAAGTTAGAAGTATATCAAAAAACAAGAAAATTGGAAGTCCTGAAGAAAAATGTTTCAACTATCTTGAAGATGGTTTCAATGCCAGTATTTTTGTATGTGTTTGTAGTGTCTTCAAATCAATTTGAAATTAAAATTCAGATATATTAATTATCAAAATTGCATTATTTAAGTATAATTATTTAGATGAATTTTTTTAAATAAGCAGGAAGCGTCTGTTACTTCTATTTTCAAAGAAAAAAATACAAAATTCAAACAACAAAATCATCAGTCACATACTCACTATCTGTAATCTTAAACTAATATACACCCTCTAATAACCTTCGTTAATCTAAAATGCATCAAATTTTGCAAAAGAAAATAGCAATAAAACCCAATAACTTGTAGCAATCTAATCACAATTGCTAATTATCCACCAGGTTCCATAGAACTATCTTCCATTAATATCCTATTTTTTGAGCTAATTAAGAGACAAATGAGTATTGACGTATCTTTCATTTGCAAACAAGACTTCTTGTGCCTCGAACAACTTCCGTAGTCATTGCTTAGCATTTACAAGGGATGGTACGTGGGAATGAAAATTGTACATCAAAATGAGTTTAGTTTCAAATTTTTTTAATTGATCTTATAACTTATAAGGTAATGTAATTGGGGACTTGGGGTATAGTTTTGAATTACGAATACTTGTTACTATTCAGTGACAGTGCTAGCAGACATTATTGCCAATTAGGACAGAAAGTGCAGAGAAATTGAGGAAGTAGTGCTTAGAAGTATAATTAGTGACAAGGCGGTGGGCGGAGTCGCGGAGAGCGAGAGATGCAGGCACGAGCTAAGCGAAGGCAAAGCCAAGTGATAGGAAGCCAAGCGACAGGAAGGCGAAGCGAAACAAAAGCACAAAGTGAAGCGACGAAGCTAGTGGCGGATCTGCAGAAGTCAGGGTGGGTCAAGCGATTTATTTTGAATTTTTTTTTTTCAAAATTATCATATTATATATTTATTATAAGTATTTTAAAATTTATATTTATAGTTTGAAAGAATTAAAAATATGATTCATTCTAAATTGTTTAAACAGTATATCTCTAAGATTATGAATTTCAGCAAATAAAATTATATAAATATATGTATGACTAAAAGTTTGTTTTTTTTCTTTCGAAAATTCTAAATCTCGATTCATGACGAAAATTTTGAATCCGCTCCTCAACAAGAGAATACGCATTTTCTTGTTTGTGCTGGAGCGAAACAGTGGAAGTGGGTTAGTGCCTTAGATGCTAAATCCTCTGTCTCCCACGAAGCCTAAACACAATATATATGAATCATGTATATAAGTACAGGCACTAATAGTTACTGAGCTGTGTTGCATGGATGCTAGTGCGGATATCGTATCGGATATGATACGGATGCAACGATATGGCGATTTAAAAAATTATTAGATACGAGTGCGGCTATATATATTAAATTTTAATTAAATTATTAGATACGAGTCCGTCGAACACGAATTAGACCACGAACGGATCAACCCGTGCGTGTTTCACAACTCTAGATTGAAGGTGTAAATGCAGCTTATCATAACATGTAATTGTAAGGTGTAATATTTAAGGGTTAAAAGGTTAAAAGCAAAACTAGGGTCAACAAAACAATAAATTCACCCATCCAATTTGGTCATCGCACAGGGGACAATTTTCATAAAGAATAAAAAAACAACTTGTTTAAGGATCAATGAATTTTAAACTTCACATAGAGTCAAGAGTTCAAATATTACTTGCGTGGTTGCGTTTCTAATAAGATTCATTGTTTTCTTGATTCTCATACACTTTTTCACTGCTTTTGTAGGTGTTAGACACAGTAATCTCCTAGAACTTAAGAGCGTAAGTATTATTTGTACCGCTAATTGCAATTCTGAAAAAACTTGATTCATGTGTATTTATGTAGATAATAATAATATTAATAAAATTATAAATAATGATTAAAAATTAAAATAGTAACAATACTAATAATATTAAGAAGTTCAAAATTTAAAAATAATAAAAATTATTAATATTATTATGAAAATATTAATAATATTAATAATACTAAGAAGTTTAAAATTATTAAATCAGTTTTTTAGCATTTATTATCGTTTGTTCTTTACACATGACCCCATGTCAGTGATAAACTACTTAGGAGCACATGTAATAAAAAATAGGCAAATTGTTATGGTATCATAGGTATAAAAAGAGACAAATTATAATTAGATGTGACAATGAACTAGAGACGCAAGTATTATATGCGTCCGAAAATGTTACTCCCAATGACATGTGGGTCTAGTTGTGACCAAGTAACACTTTAAGGGTTCCAAAATTAAGTGTATACTTTAGGAGCGCAAGTAACACTTGCGCCCCAAAGAATAAAAAGATGGTCCAGCAGGGAGAATCAAACTCATGACATTTCTCAAACTCAACGCCTCTAACACAATCTCCCTACCGCAAGATCATTCTTATTTCTCGTAATGTATGGAACAAATATTCTACCTATACATATTATAATTTTAATAAAATACTATTAGTTTGGAGTATTATTATTATACTTCTCTATTTATTGTTATTATTATTTTATTCTTTAGTATTTACGTATATTATTATTTCTTTTATTGTTTTTGTATTATTATTATTATATTTATTATTTCTTCATATATTTATTTTATTTCTGTAAATGCTTTTTATTTTTCATATTATTATTATAATCACCACTATTTGTATTATTAAAATCATGTTTACTAATTTTATAAATATTAGTGCTTTCATAATTATTATTAATATTATCAAATTTGGAGTCATTTCTTTTCCAGAAATAAGTTTATGGGTGCTACAAGACAGTTGGACCCACACCTGCAAAAGAATTGCAAAAGTGCATGAGAATCAGAAAAAATGAAATCTAACTAGAGTCGCAAGTAACGTTTTTGATTCTCTGTGAAATTTTTAAGATATCGTTGGTCGTATCTGTTAAACAAGTTGTTTCTTTGACCTTTTATGATTTTTTTCCTTCAGAAGTAATGTTCAGTTTTCCTCCATTAATAAATTATGTATATACCAGTTATCCATCTCGGTGCATCATATCCGCCTGGAAATTTTCAGTTTATTAACTGGAGTCATAAAGACTGAGAATTGACCTCAACGAAATAATGCAGGAATTCTTATATCGTTAAATCAAAACCATTAAAACTAGATCGAATCGTTAAGATAAAAGGATAATGTTTCGTAGATACCACATTTGATACCAACTATTAATATCGATTTTATTATGCATCTTGAGTTGAGTTATCCTGCACATTATTTGAGTTATTATGCATGTTATACTACAACTATTTCAGTAAAAAAAATAACATGTATAACTATTTCAATACAAAAAATAACGTGCATAATAACTCAAATAATGTGCATTATAACTCCACTAAAAATACATAATAAAATCAATAACATGTATAACTATTTCAATACAAAAAATAACATGCATAATAACTCAAATAATATATAAAATAACTCAACTAAATATATTTAATAAAATAACTCAACTAAATATATTAAATACGTATAGCTCCCAAGATAAAAAATGCATAATAAAAAAATTCACCATACGGTCCCATAAAGACTAGGTCAGGTATGGAAATAGCACAACTCCCGACGCCATGCCAGGACAGCCGGAGAAGGGGAAGTTGGAACGTGACATTAACGACCGCCACGTGTCGGTCTACACAACACCATATGTCCATATCGTTTACCTCTTCTAGTCTTCTTTCGTGGCTCCAAAGGATGAGGTGTCGGTCAAAGGAGTTCTAGACCTCTACAACCGGTCCCACGCGCGACCTGCCCCCATGACATGGCATCCGAGCCTCAGGTTCGGACAGCCGTTTTCTTTTCCGAACCAAGTGTACTGAAAAGATATCAGTATTTATTCGTACAAGACCTTGATTAATCAGAAATTCTGTACATTATTTTCCTGTTTAGTTGAAGACTAATATTACAGCTGGAAAATGATTATTAGCTGAAGTTATCTTTAACATATTTTTTTGTGTATCACTCATAATATATATGATCCCAAATATCCTATTACCAAATCATTTATTTTCTCATTATATTGCATACATAATTCAATTAAATATCACACTTCAGCGGGGCCTTTAAGATAATAAATATGATGAAGCAATAGGTGAATAGGAGGGTATACATGCAAAAGTGCAAAAATAATGAGAATTACTAGGCTAGTGAGACACTAGAAGCAAGAAATGAGTACACTTAGTACATCGCCACCTCATTTCGCCTTCTCCACCAAGCTAACATCATGAGCCCCTGAATCAAAACCCAAAACGATTTTGGTGAGATCACAGCAAATCTGAGAAGAAAGAGAGAACCAACAACATCAATAAAGACATAGAAGCTTCTATCTAAAGCCTCCTCCTCCATTGATATCTTTCTCCTTTATCCATCCCTTTTACTGTTGAACGCAATAAAAGCTCTCACGCCTATCTTCAAATTCCCGAATTCCCAATCCACCTCTCACGAGACACAGCACAAAAGCCTACTACGTCATTCTCTTTTCTCTGTCAGTTATCTCCTTTATAACTCTTTCTCTTTCTCTGTATCCTCAACACAACACAAATGCCTTTGTACAGGAAACGAAGGAGAATGGAGCTCACTGCCGCAACGGTTCTTGTTGCCTCTCTGTTCTTCTCTCAGCTTTTATCATGTTTTGCCATTCTCGACCCGGTTGATTTCTTGGCACTACAGTACATCCGCAAGGCTCTTGATGATATGCCGGGCTCGAATTTCTTCGAGTCCTGGGATTTCACCGCCGACCCGTGTGGCTTTCCTGGTGTGTTCTGTGCTGGTGATCGTGTGCAAGCTATTGCATTGGGGGACCCACGTGCAGGTTCACCTGGTCTGACGGGCAGGCTCGACCCGGCGGTAGGCCGCCTATCTGCTCTGACCGAGCTGTCTCTGGTACCGGGTCGGGTCACTGGTCCAATACCAGACTCGATTTCTTCACTTGCTAACCTGCGGTTTCTGGCACTGAGTAAGAATTTCTTTACCGGGTCTATACCTGACTCGATTGGTTCCTTGTCTAACCTACACACACTTGATCTTAGCTTTAACCAGTTAACTGGTACAATACCACAATCAATTGCAAACCTCCCCTCTCTTGCAAATTTGGTTCTCTGTCATAACCTCCTCTCTGGTTCAATCCCTCAATTTCCTGATTCATCACAACTTCTTCGCCTCGATTTGAAGCATAATGATCTCACTAGCCAAGTCCCAAACCTTCCTTCTACTTTACAATACCTCTCTCTCTCCTCAAATCAGCTGTCAGGTCAAGTCGATTCAGTTTTGGTGAAGCTAAACCGGCTCAATTTCCTAGACCTTGCCATGAACCAACTGGAGGGACCCATCCCTCCATCCATTTTCACCTTTCAATTGAACGCCTTACAACTACAGAGGAACTTATTTGATGGGACTGTGGATCCTGAGAGCGAGGTGCAGATACCATTGGTGGATTTAAGTTTTAACCGGTTGTGGGGCCCACTCTCACCATTGATGGCATCTGTGGGTCAGCTCTACCTAAACAACAACCGCTTCACGGGAGAGGTGCCAGCACGGCTGGTACAGGAGCTGATGGGTTCAGGCCGGTTACAGGTACTGTATTTGCAGCATAATTTCTTGACGGGTATTCAAATTTCACCCGCATCCGCCGTGTCGCTACCAGCTAGTGCATCACTATGTTTGCAGTTTAATTGCATGGTGCCTCCTGTTGGTACACCATGTCCGCTTAAGGCTGGGACCCAGAAAACCCGACCCATGGATCAGTGCCCTGAATGGAGAGGATGATTTGGCCAATAGGTTCAGTCTCTGTTCCGTAAGTGTACATTGGATGAATGCCAGCAAACTGTATTGTTGCCTTTTCACTGTTTTACTGGCATTAGAGACTGTATTTGTATGTTTACAGTGTGTGTATGCAATGGAGATGGGACAAATTCAGGTATCAGAGAAGGGATTATTCTTTGATTTGTTTTGTTAGTAGAATTCTTTTTGTGGTTGGGGGGGTGAACGTAGCGATGGAGGATTAATAAGCTGATATAGTTATGTTCTTTTCTTTTCTTTTAATTATCGTAAAACTGTTAGCATCTCTGAAGAAGATGTTTTATAGAAGAACATGGTCTGATTAGTATATGTCATGTTATTACGTTTTATGTATGGAGGATGTGAATAGCAGAATTTTGTCTCTCTCTCCAGCTTCCATAGTGATATTTTGTTATTCACAACAGCAGAATCTGTGACCGTAGTTTTGAAGGTTGGATTTAGTTTGCATGAAAGTGGAACATATTGATATTTTGTTATTCTGTAGATGCTGGATATCCTTTCGTAAATTACCTAGGATTTTTTTTAAAAGAAGCTTTATTGTCATTAAAAACATATCTTGGAATTAATCAACAATATGCATTAATAAAGATCTTGATGAAGATTCCATCTTTAATGAAAGATCTGTATTGTGCTACTTCATCATCAAACCAGATCTTCTACTGCGCACTACAAACATTGTCCGTGCTATGCGGTAAATCTCAACCTTTGATTTGCATCGAGATTCGTGCAAGTTAAATTTTATAATATCAGATATCTCTGAATCAAATCTGAGCCGTCCGTAGCCTACAACGCAAGAAATAGCCGTCCGTAGCCTACAACGCAAGAAATCACGGACGTCCGTTAGTGCTGCGCGGCTGAGAATTCGCTTCCCTTTATCATAGGTCTTGCTGGCACATATGCTGTGAATAATTATGGATTTATTCAATGAATTTAATGAGCTTTTAATGGGACGTGTGAATTCATGCTGGTCATTCACATTCTAATATTTATGCTCAGACGATCCTCGTTCCAAATTTGTCCGGAATCTGGTTACAGTTGCAACTGGAATAATAATACATTATACATTAAATGTTTTCCATAATGCTTTTGTAGTCTCTTTAAATAAATGGAGAAAAAGAACATGCAGATGTATTTTGCATTTTTAATATTGAACATGTTGCTTCCATGAATAAATTGTTAATGATAGCAAGTGACTACTATTTTACATGCAGAGTACACTAAATTGTTAATGTTTCCTCCTCCAAAACTATCGCCACAGGCACAGTCGACACTGCACTTTGAATATTTCAATTGATTAATACAACTAAAAAATATAAAGGCTAATCCAAAACCTCACTAAGTGACTACTATTTTGCCAAGGTGCTGCTTCGGCCACCTATTTCTCCCACCACGGCACCACCGATGGTTGCGGATAGACAGCCGAGGAAATAGTGGGGCAAACAGGGAGCTTCATATATTTATCCTTTTGTAAAATGTACATGAAATGTGTAAATTTTACCTTGAAGCTGTGTTTTGACGTAATTCACAGGCTTTATGCGGACATTAAGCTCTAATTTTGGGGTTAAAGTTCATAAATCATAGTCAGTCAAGCAGCTAAAGTTCATCAAGTCAAAAGTTACTGGATAGACCCGGAAGAATGTTGAGAAAATAAATTGTTTCCGAGAATAAAGGAATGCTTGAAGAGTACAGAGTATGGGACTGTAAAAAAGTAAACCTAGGTTATTTCTAGGAAGAAAACAAAAGCTAAAGGAACGGATAATAAACACTTAAACAGTCTTTTTAGCACATTACCAGAAGCAAGATCATAAACACATATAGAGGCACCAGCGTTCATACAACTACAACAATACATATTTACTAAAGAAACCCCACTAATATAAAACAAAATGCATTTCAACATGGCATGAAAAGACACCAACAAACCTACTACAAGTGTACCATCGTCAGAAAAATATATTGTGGTCCGATTAGGTGCCTTGACGATTGAACTTGACCTAGAAAGGGATAATGTGTATGGCATGGTATCAGACCAAAAATTTAACAGGGAAATAATTCTGATCGTTTAGAAGTTTTGACCATTACGTAATGGATTAATTTGTTTCGTTTAACCCCAAAAAAACTCTGCACAGTTTTGAAAAAAAAAATTAACTTTTTATCGAGTGAAATTGGAAATTTGGATTAAATTTTAGGGTGAAAGTAACAGCTCTTAATGTAATGCACTTGCCATTGTAGTACGTTAGTTCAGAACTAAAAACCAGTTTTGTCTAAGAGACGGCTAAGAATTATGATTGATGATTGATGTCGTTTGTTTGTAGATTGCATGGTGACAGACTGACCGGAGATTGTTTCAGATGAAAAAATGTTATGCCATTTTTTGCATCAATACTATGCAACAATTTTCTATATGATGTTAATGTAATACAAGTGGTGGCATTCACACACAGAATCACAAAGGCTTACAATTTCTTGTGCATCTATGTGCCAACTACATCAGTGAATGCCAAATCGTCTAAGATTCATTGTGCTTAGTACCTAATCCTGGTACAGCCTATCTCCAAAATTCAAAACTTCTGATAAATACAGAAAAGTTCAAACAAATAACATTTACACCCATAAACAGGCTAAACAGCTCTGAGAAGATTTCTATTAAAAAATAAAAACAACACCAGCATGAGCCTTTTCAACTGCAGATTTGTACGAGATTGCATGCATTTCAGTAACTTTTGTGGCCTCATAAGCTCAGGTCCTCAATACCTGATCACATGGTGCCTCAACCACAACTCATACATGGTCATATGGAATGTATCATAGGGAACTGGAGGTGAATGCCACTCGAAATGCTTCTGAACCTGATTGTTTTTAAGAAAAAACTAAATTATGATAACTAAACCTGTTAGGTTGACATATGAATTAAAACTAGCAAACCATTGTTTTGCAAGGACAATACCTCAACCAAGTTCTTGTGCAAGGCAACAAATTGTTCATGAGATACTGATTTGAGAATGTCCTTTAATTGGTACACATCTCTCTCCTTGAGTATCAAAGAGAACTTGCTCCAGTCTAGGATGTCATTAAATGGCAAGTCATAGTAGTCTGATAATATCACTGACGAGGAGAAAAAAAGAAGATGATTAATAAAAAAGATTCAAATATTGTCATGTACCAATAAAAAAATTGTGTCCATATATGGGTCGTATTTTTTGTCATTTCTGTTGCAATTGATACATGCTGAACAGTGCGGTCTTTGTTTCTCTTAATTTCTTAGACTGTTACTCCATCAGTAGAACAGTAGGACTTGAAGTTGGTAACTGGGTATGCTAAAATATGAAATTAGGCATAATGTTGGTGCATTGGATCCAAGATGTGCTTCTCAAATCATTGGTTAGGCTAGAGCAAGTTTTGGGTTGGGTAGAAAATTAAGAGTTGTGGTAGTAATTGACGAAATTAAGGTAGAGGTGGGTAGAAAATTAGAGTTGCGAAGTAAGACTCTAGAATCAAAAGATTTTAAACATAGTAGGACTAAGACCGAGTATATGAAGTGCGAGTTTTGCGATGTTTGATCAAAAGATGGAGATGTCAATTTAGATGGACAAGTAATGCCTAGAAGAAACACCTTTCGATATTTCCGATCAATGTTACAGAGTGACAGTGAGATGGGTGACAATGTTAGCCATAGAATAAGAGCAGGTTGGATAAAATGACGACAAACATCTAGCATCATATGCGACAAAAAGATTCCACAAAGGTTGAAAGGTAAATTCTATAAGACGGCAATTAGACCTGCAACGTTGTATAGAGTTAGAACGTTGGGCTACTAAAGGGCAACACATACAAAAGATGAGTGTGACAAAGATGCATATGTTATGATAGATATGTGGACATACAAGAAGGGATCGCATTAAAAATGACGATATACGTGACAAGATCAAGGTTGCGTCGATTGAAGAGAATTTGTTTAACATCGTTTGAAATGGTATAGGCATATCCGACGATGGTCTTTTGATGCATCAGTACGTAGTGAAGTTTTAAGCCGCGTCAAAAACACGAAGCCCAACTTAAAGACATGGAATGTCTCCAAAGAGTTGGTGTCATAGTACATGGAAGTCAGCGATTCACGTATCAGAAGTTCAGAACCGTGAGAGACTAGAATTTAGTAGTAATATAGTTGTACGACTTTAGTACAGAATTAACGACTAGTCTAAACTTCTTACGATTTGTAATAGTTTATTATTATTATTATACTTTTATTTTTACTACGATTTTGCTATTTACTATATTATTATTTATATTGATTTTTCATTTTAGATTGGTTTCATACCCCAATTTATTCGGGAATAAAGGCTTTGTTGTTGTTGTTGTCAAGTGTTGGGCTGGTCAGGTTTGTCACCTTTGCTGGGGTGAACTACCGATGTGTTTCACATGCCTGTTCAATTATATTTATTTCATGTTGATAAGGTTTTGTTGGGTACTTTCAGGTCCTTGACATTTCCAAATTTCAGGCCAGATTATGTACAGCCGATGTTCAGATACTGTACTACTCAAAATTCTCATCTCAGGTTGGGTTTAGTTTCAAACAATTCCTTTAGTTTGGGTCAATTTCCTCTTTGTAATATAATGCTCTGCGAGGTATCAATATGGACTGGCTTAGGTACTTCCTGCCTTGTACAGTACCTGAAGCATTCCAAAAGGTACAAAAAGATTCAAGTTCTCACCTGGTATACACCCATAGTGAATAGAGTCCATTATACGGGCGCTATTGACCTGGGAGCCACCAGGACAAATACAAAATTTAGTGTGATAGAACCGCTTCTGATAAACCAATGGACCTGTGGCACGGTTAATGTGGTTATTGCTAATGGAAAGCTCAGTGTCATTCTCCCACACACGTGCCAAAATAACCCTTATTTTCGAGTTTCTATGGCCGGCCCAAAATCCAAGAATAGTCCTGTTCCAACACAAACAATAATTCAGTAATGGCACATACTATTGCTTTCCAATTGACCATAATCACCTATTATTGGTCCCCTTTAATTCCTCTTTCCTGTTTGTTAGTTTTTAGTTCCACAATGCATATTGCTTGTCAACATTCAATTTAAGTTGTGTTTAGTAGAGGGTTTGTTCACAGAATCAGAGAGGTTCACAAATGATTGAGTGAAAGTTGCAGAAACCTCAGGGCTGAGTTGTTAAGTAGGGGAGTATTATCATAACATATTAACAGGAGAAAAATTACCACTTTGTTCCAGCTGGGTTTTAGCTTTGTGAGTTAACAAGCCCAATATGGACTGCTAAAAGCCTAAAACTAATAAGTATACAAGCAGCAACATTACTATGCTATATATATCCACGTGAAAGGTCTAAAAGAAAAGAGAAAACAGAAACTAGAACAGTAACAACTGGATTTTAGCATAGTGAGCAAACTAACTCAGTTGTGGAAAACTAAAGCTAACAGACAATAAGATGCAATTACATGTATAGCACGTAAAATCACAATGAGGAGCTGTAATATCATCATTCCTCTACTAAAAGAACAAATACTTTCCATAACCTACCCATGCAAGGCTTATTCTTGCCTCTCTCTCCCATTCACATCACAGCATCTCCAGAATATCCCTTCCTCACTGTCTATGTATGCATTAAACATATGTATGTCTATGTATGCATTAAACATATGTTATATGTTATATGGTTTTGAAGATAAATTAAGACTGGATGATATGCAGGACATTAACATATGTTATATGGCATGTGAGAGGCCCATGGAATAATTTCAACTGCTTTATCACTGCAAAACACCAAAAGACTAAACGGTTCTCATGCAGCCAAAAAGAACTAAAAGCTATTGGATCCCTACATTCTTTTTTGAAGCATATGACATTTCTGTATTTCCTATGGAACTTTTACTTATTTTTGTTTGGGTCATTGATAATTGACCAATGGAGGTATGAATATAAGGCAGAAATTGATATATCCCTTCCTTTCTGAAGCAAACTCGAGGGAAGAAATGGCATAAGTTTAGTGAAAGGAGTTGGCAAATAGTGATCGTAGGGATGTTATAAACATTTAACTAAATAAATGCCTTCAAAAAATAATTATTTAACTCTGCAGCAGCATACATACATGATTTTCAAGGTCATTTTGTTCATTCTCACATTACATTTCGCCTAATAATGAGCCAGTGTCAGTTCAAACCTGTTCTCTATGTCATTCCCTCCTGCAGGAAGAGCAAATGGCTGAAGAATCTGAGGCAATGCCACATCCTTGTGGGGCACATACCCAACATTATAACTTGGTGAGCAGACAACCCGAATCGAGTTCTTGACCATCATCTCCAGTCCCTCAAAGGCTCGGACACCCACATCCTGGCAAGCCACAAAGATATGGTTGGCTCCAAGAGTTCGGTTCCAGTAGGGATATTTCTGTATCAACCCCAATACATAATCCCGTACTATGATTGTCATATTCTCATATGATGTACCCTGCACAACTAAAGGGTAATTCAATAAATAAATTTTACTATTGTAACGGTTAAGGTGTGCATCAGATTATTCCAATACTGGCCCATTCACTCTTTCTGGTTTGAAGAAAAAGATAAAGGCGTTTTGGCAAGCAAATTTCAGCTTGAAAGGTGGAATCCTGATGTTTTTGTCTCATCCCAATGGGACCTGGTTTGGGTAGATTCTCCTTACAGGTAGAACCAAATCTGCACTAGGAACTGGGAGTTGCTTTAAGTTCGGTGTCATGCCAGTTAGGACCTGGTAACAGTACTGGTACTGTTTGTCAGACTCAGTATCAGCATGTAGAACATAGCATAACTCTATACTAACCAAACCTGCTACACTACAGTTTCAAATATAGCAGTAGCCATGTTATGTAACGAGAAAGAAAGGAACAAAAAAGAAGATGCTTAATTACCATTCCTCGCATCTTATGTGGAGATATTGGCACGAAAAAGAGATCAGCATGCTCAGGGTCGTTGGTACGAAAGTGAGTCTCTCTGATATTCTGGAAGAAGTACCCTTCACTACAATACTTTCCAGTTAATTTCCGAGGTGTCTGATAGTATGTTTTGGGGTCTCCATCAGGATATATATACACCTTGAAGTCTCTTTCCATTGCTTGATAGTTTTTTAAGAACACTTCAGGATAATGGTATATTGATGACCTATCTATCTTGATATCTTCAACATCCTTAACCTTAATTGAGACGAAAGCAAGTGGTTAACAAAGATACTTGCTAATATACTGATAAAAGTTTGTCAAATCAGAAGAATTATCATTAGCTGTTTGGTTTCTTTCCATTTTTGTAAAAGGGGCTGGAGGTATGCCTGACAATAAAAAATGGCACCAAATTAACTCCTGATGTTGTGCTTGGTTGGATAACTATGTTGCACAAAATCCTACAAAATAAAAGTAAAAGTACACTTGCAAATGAACAGAAAACTACCAATAACAATTCCGACACCCTAGAATAACTAATACAATTCATACTCATGCCATCAGCTATTGACGTAGGTCCCAATTCAGAATCCAGAATTACATAAACGAGACAATGAAACTCCTTTATCTCTCCATTCAAAATATAGTAAGAAGTACCTGGGCATTGGAGAAGCTGAGAGATGGAGCAGAGTAAGAAACGGAGGCACTGGTGGGGCTGAGGGATCGTAGGGAGAGATAGGTGAGACAAACCAGCGCCACACAAGCAAGGCCGAGAAGAGAGTGCGGGAGAGAAGGGGAGTATTGTTTCAGAGCTGCGATCCTTCGTTGCGCCATTGCTGGATTACTGGAGATCCACCTTGTCGCCATTTTCGCAAATTAAGGTACTCTATTGGTTGCTCCTTGCGAAATCGCGCCAAATGAAGTCGCGATCTCCCATTTCTTGTTTGATCTACCAGTGAAGTGATTCAGTGTAAGAATGAAAGATTTATTTATTATTTATCTAATTCAAGAAGATGAAAGGAATTGAGATTATTTTTTAATTTTTTTTGTGATTTTTTTCTCTCAGCTAAGTTTGTTTACATGAATCTGCATTCACACGTCTTACCTCATACTGGATTCGTTTGGTGTGACCGCAGTCTTCTAATTTTAGAACCCAGCCCAATTTACTTACTGGAAATATGAATCAAAGCCCGATTTCTAAGCCTAAAAAAGCCTTCAATTAGATTTAGGAATAATCTCTCCAAAATGAATTCGGCTTTAAACCTCAAAGTGATGCTAAATGGACATCATTATCAAGCTGCGTTTTGAAGTAAACCCTGGCTCTATGCGGCCATTAAGATATAATTTGGGTTAAGGCTAAAGTTTATCAATTCAAAGTTAATGTTCGGAGGTGAACAAAATATGCAGGTACAGACAGAAGAAAAGCAAAAAAAGTTAATATTTCAATGAAATAGGTGGGAATACCTCACTTCTGCGTCAAAAAAAGTTAATGTTCGGATTGTGAAGAATCTTCCAAAAGAAAATATTGTTTAATGGAGAATAAAGGAAAGCTTGAGCAGAGTATGGGACAGTAAAAGGTTAACTTTAGATTATTTCCAAGGGAAAAAGAAAAAGGAATGGATAGTAAACAGCTTTTTAGCACATTACCTGATACAAGATTCTAAATACTTAATGGTCAATGGATGCATTCAGCATTCACACAAGTATACAACAGCATTTACATATTACAGATCCATACAACAACAATACACTGATGCCTTACCCATGAAATGTAGAAAACTTCTATTTACAGACTATACTCTTAACATGCAAGAACTGTATGGTGATTTAATCAACTAAACAAATGCTTCAGTTGCTTTGAAGAAAACCAGACAACATATCATTAACTTCCATGATGTCTTCATTGGAGTTACCCGCAAATTCCCACCTGGCAACCTGCCCATCCCAAGAACTGTTTACGAGGGTTGGGTAGTAAGGATGCCAGCTACAGTCTCTTACTGCATTTGGACTTGTTCCGCTTTGCAATTTTGCAACCTGAGCTCCTGTAACCTGAGTGGCAAGCAAATTTGCATATATTATCATATCATGTTCAATGTGTGCGCATGTGGACAGAGAGAGAGAGAGAGAGAGAGAGCATACCACATCATAAATATATACGCAAGAATCGTATGATCCAGTATATATGTACCTCTTCCCGGTGCTGAATCAAGAAAGGAAACTATTTGAGAGTTCGAAATACACATCGAGTAAACAAAATATTAAAGACAACAAACTTCCCAAAAGAACCCAACCCTACTCAGAAACTGCAACTATAGCTCAAGATGCTAAGTTACTACATCTTACATGAAAATTACAATAAAGCCCTTTCTTTGTCTAGAAAAATTTGCAATCACCCTCCTCACAAAAAACCTACAATTAGATATCTATAAGAGTTTATTACAACTTTAGTAATTTCTCACATAGTTGTCCTGCAGATCTACTTTTAAATTCAATTGAAAACTATAGCTGATTGTTTATTTTATAAAGTCGCAGAAAAGTGAAATTTGAACCTGAACTTTCATTTTTAATGCAAGAGGGTACTAAAAGAAAAAAAGAGCATATATCAAAAGAAATAATAAAATTATATACACTTTGACCAAAACTGATGAAAATATTTATTTCAAATGAAATCAAGGGGATTTCTAGCATGTTTCATTCAATGAATGATTTAACAAGAATGTAAACATCCACCCCTTCACTAATGTGACAGACATACAAAAACATGATATATAGAAAGAGTGGTATGTATCAAAAAAAATTATACCTGTATTCAGGTGAAAAGTAGCAGCGTACGAGTGTACGCAGAACTGCATGACCTCTATATGTAGCAAGTGACTGGTCATATGGATGCCTATGAAACTTGTACTGCTGCGGGTACGGTGTGTATCTGTAATCCCAATTAGGATACCTAATTCTGGAACTGCAAGAGAGAAATGTACTATTTAAACTATTAACAAAACAGGAAATGGTTTGGGGCTATAACTATACTGCCAAGTGCCAACGCATCAGCAGAACACTTTCAGTCCTAAATCATTTGGATTATTTTCTTGTACTATTTTAATTTCTGTTTATCAGCTTGATAGTTACTGAAAATGACATGATTTCTGCTCGCCTCGTAAACCTGAGAAATTTCATCCCTCCAAAACAAAATAATATATATGCTTCTCTGAGTAAAATCCTTCCAAGAAAGCTTGTAAAGGCATTCTCTATTAGATTTTTGGACCATTAGTCTTTTTCCTATCTTTTCCAGCTCATTTCTAGTATAAGCTAACAATTTCCTACTTATCCAATTTAGCGAGATTACATAAGTATTAACATTATCTAATTAAATAAATGAAATGTTTTCCATTTTGGTGCATATTACACATGTAATCTGAGATCAATTTAAGCTTCACCTGCAAATTCTAACCAGGATGATATGAACTTGACTAAGTTTAAGCACGGTATATGCAAACATGAGTAATGGATGAATAACTTCAAAAGTTCAGTCTTTGGACAGGTAGGGATGAGATTTTAGGTTTTCTGCAGGAGTCAATATAATTTCTTTAGTGCCAAAAATACAATCCATACATATATTGTATGTCATTTGATGCCTCACTAAGCCATAAATCCATCTGCATAGGCAAAACGGAACATAAATGAAATACCAATTACTGTCAATAATAGAACTTATTACATACCGATCATTATTCGAGGACATTTTTCTAATATCCCATAATTTAAGGGTTTGATCTTTTCCATTTGAAATGAAATAGCGACCATCTCCACGGCTATCAATGCATGTAATGCCTTCCAAGTGACCCAACAGAACTCCTGCCACTTGTCCTTGGTTAAGACACCGCCTATCCCAGACCTAACAGTCAAATCATCACAGCAATTTTTAGCAGATAAATATCTCAAAAAAGAGATTTTTCAAACACATAACTATTGCTACCTTGCATAGACTATCATCGCTTCCGGAAAATATTAGATGACTCGTCTCATCAGCAAATGCCACTGTATTCACATCAGACTAGCAAAAGGAATTAACGGATTAGAACAGAAAATGTTTATGCCATCACACACAACACAGTCCAATTTTTGTTGCCGGCTTTTGCTTTGGTTTCTGTTATCATTTGACATGAGATAATTTCAAAAGAATTAGATACACAGAAACAGGATCAATTACTAAAACTAGTGTTTCAAAAAATGTGATTAACAAAACCAATTTCCACAGAATTGTAAGAATTATGCAAGTACTTTTTCTTTCCTTTATTTATTTCAATTAAACATAAGATTTTTACATAGTTTTGCTAACTAATCCCTTTTGTAAATAAAATTAGCAGAAATTCAAAGATTTTCACAAAATAGTTCATCTAACAAACAGCATTGCTTTCACAAATCTGTCATCAATGTAGGTTTCAGATTCCTCTTCTTTCTTTCTTTTTTGTGCAGAATGGTAAAATTATGATCTTCTGGGAATCTGAAACTTCCAGATTATACCATATCAGCAACAAAAATGTAAATAAATAATCATGCAATTATGCTTGCATATAAGCTGCAACTGATGATGTGGTGAGGTCCAACAATTGTATTGTCTTCTAGGCACTTAAATCTTACTTTGACATACCGTATGAGCTTGTAGGCGCAACGACACTTTATTGGCATGGAGATCATACACATATATCGAATCATCATTGGTACCTGCGAGAACCTCTCGTCCATCAGATGAAAACTTGACAGAGAATATTCCAAAGGCATATACGACGTCTTCATGCATAGAAAAATCTAAGGACTCGTGAATATCCTGATAAAAAAAATAACAATCCTCATCTGTCAAATATGAATAATTAAAAGAGAAGTTTGTATATGGGCACAAAGCATCAAATATCATGCATACAAATTGCAAAACATCACGTTTAACCCTTGTAACATGAAAATACCTTACATATCCCTTCCGCACATAATATCTATAGATAACTAAGAATAAAATGTGAGATTTCATTCTTTGTCATTGTAATGGATGACATTATCTGTATTTTTGTAAGGATAATGTATGCACGAAGTTTCTTATTTTGGAATGGTATTTGAACTGTTGCAACATTTTGCAGGGTATATGTGACAATGCATCCAAATAAAAAGAAATCATGTAGGAGGACTGAGAGTATACAGTAATATTGGCATGTGATTCTGCTGCTGCCGAGCCTATGTTCACAAAATTAACGATAGGTGACATGCTGGAATAAACCTACAATTTGAGCAATAATCAAACACAGTTTGTTATGAAAGAAAGGAATGCAATTCACATCATGACTGTTGCAAATACCATTCTTTTGAGACACTTTCTGGCCACAAGGAGAAATAAATGATCACTCTATCCTTAGATTATTAATTCCAAAATAATTTAAGACTGTTGCATACCTCTTTCGGTTTAAATTAAATGATTTCTTATCTGAATCGAGTTCGTATACTCTGACTATTCTTATGTTCTATTCATTGTTCATCATAGTTTCCTACAAAACTCTCCCTGATGACATTCTGACAAGAAACAACAACAACAACAAAGCCTTTTGTCCCAAACAAGTTGGGGCAGACTAGAAATGATTCATGAAGCCAATATTGGATTTCATTTCCATAAGATTGGCTAAACTTTTAAGTTGGCTCCCCCAAGCCTATCACAACCCTCCTCCTTTCCGGGCTTGGGACCGGCTATGTAAAACATAGGCGGAGTTACATTCTGATAAGAAAAATGAAATAAAATGGTATGGTGCAGCACACACTTACTAGAAATCGTTGATCAGGAGATAATGAAGTGTCAGTAATAGTCCATCTCATGCTCCTAGCAAGTATATCTTTATGGACTTTCCAATCATGTTCAACATCATATATTCTAACATGACTTCCCTGGTTAGTAAATAATGGCAAGTTAAATTGACGTGCAAATATCACCCATATGTTTTACTTATTAGTTGCCAATACCCCTGATATTTCATTAGAGTAATCAGCATCCATAACTTTTTCTCCAAATGTAACTTTTACCAAGAGAAAAAAAAAATCTGAATTAGAGTAATCAACATCTAGCAAAAATGACTAAATTTATGTAAATGATCGCAAGAACCCAATTTAAACTATACAAAAGAAGTTTGCATAAACTTACAATACAAAAATCTGAATTCTGGTTTTCTAAATTAGTTTAATATATATGCTGAAAAGTATCAGAGCTTATTCCCAATCAGAAGAGCCATTATGAATATTTAATGAATGATAGCTATATCATCACACTAAGCTAATGGTTGGATGCTAGTATGTAGTCTCAGAAATGTAGGTGATAAGCAATGATGGATCTTATTTGCATAGTGGTTGCATGTCTCTACAATATTAGGTTAGATTTGCAATGCTGGCATTTATTTTCACTGTGTGAAAATATTGGGTGCTAATTACAAGAGTAACTAGAGTATCCAAAAAAGAGAGCCGGATGGCATACCTGAAAAGCTGTAACCAAAAGGGAACCATCATCAGAGAACCGGGAAACATATGCACGTGTGCTCCGCTTGTCAATCATGTACGGGCCATGAAGTGGCAAACACCGTCCAAGAACACATGAGCTATCAGCTTTTGAGAAGCCCCCGTTTTTACCAGAATTAATTTCTCTCCCAGACAACATCATGAATGTTGATATGTTACTCTTCCTGGATCTGGTGGCCTTGCGAAGGCCTTCGCTGGGCCTTGATCTCAGCATCGTTGTGTGAAAAATCTCATTGTCTAGCTCAAACATTTCACGATCCATGTATGATGCTTGGTTCTGACTAGCTTGTGCATGATTGCTTGTTTCATTATCCATTTTCAGCTTGCTGATACTATATCCCATCTGCATACGTAGTTAGAAACAAAATGAAGCGGCATACATCAATGCACCTGGAAACTAAAGTCGATGTAACACATTTAATTCTAGGAAAGTCCATAATTAATGCTCGTGAGAAGCATCATCATCCAATCACTGCAATTTCCTAGCACTTGCAGATGGTAGCTTGTATTGCCAAACTAGCAAGTTTAGTGATTATCGCTCGAACAATTTCAAATCATCTTTACCTCAAGAGCATGTTCCATATGACCTATCGTAGAGTACAAAGCCTCTAATTTTCAGTTGGAATTTATTACGCGCAATTATAATTTTGTAAATTCTGACACTTGGAATCGAAAAAACTGAAGAGTTCTACACCAAATTCAACTAACACAAATGATGCCATTGCAGTTCTCAGTACATGAGTGTGCCGAAAATGGTGCTGGAGAACTCTACTTACAGTTGGAAATTCACTAGCCGGAGATAATTGAGTCCAAATGTCCAATTATTTTAATTTCAACAACTGAGAGTGAAATTGGGGATAAGGGTTGGAAATGAAATATAAGAATTACCCAAATTATAGCTCAACAAAATAGCTTGATTTAGTGCGTCTGGGATAGAGGATTGATTCCAAACCGGTTCTTCTTCCCCAATTTACAGTTCGGACAAAATATACGGCACCGTATCAACTGTTCAGAGAACAAGCTTCAAGCTTGTTAATGTCTGTTTCGTTTCGAAACTCGAGCTTGCTAAGCCTGAATTGATTTGTATTGTACTTCGGAAAAGGATAAGTTTTTACCTGTCAGTGAGAACCAAGTCTGCCTCTCATATCTTCTCTGACGCTGGTAAATTGGTGGTTAGGTAGCAATTTTGTTTCTCCGGAAAAAGCAACGGAGAAATTCGAAGGTACTTATATTATGAGTTATGAGTTTGATACAACTCGCGCCGCGTCGAAATGTTAAATTTTAAATTTTCATATTACAATAATAAAATTATAATAAATTTTTTAAATAAAAAAACAAAATATTTAGAAAAAAATTTGAAAAATAAGCTACGGTGATTTTACTGTAGCGTAAACAGTGAAAATATTGTTCATACTACTATGGAAAATGAACATTGCAGCTAATGTCGCGCCATGAGTATATAGAATTTACTCCGCAAATCATCGTTCAAACAGTACATCCGTATCTAAATCGTTAAAAATATCCAAATCGTTTAACTTGATTTTCACGTTAAAATCTACTAAAATAATTTTTTTAAAAGATTTTTTACTATTTTCGAAAGAAAATGAAAATTAATTGTTCTAATTATTTTTGAATCCTCTTCCAATATGTATGATATTTCACCTCTCTTAAAATTAATAAAAAATATCTAAAAAATATAAAATTGAGTCTACAAGAGATTTAAATATGAAGACCATATTCAACAATTTAAATCGATAATTTGAATATTGAAACTCGAAATATGAATGTAAAATATTGCTTAAATCATGTTTTGCAAAATTGAATACCTCAACTACTTATATTAAATATCAATATAAATCTTCAGTTTTCTCTATTTCATATTTACAGTTACTTTTTTTAGACATATGGGATTTGTTGTAGGTGCAAATAAGAGGGAGAATAGAGAATGAACCAAAGAGAAGGAAAGAAAATATTTACAGTTCAACTTAAAGATTCCATTAAAATTTATGGAGTAACCTCTATTACTTATCTTATCCTGATTAAGAACCAATATCAGTGGTGTATCATGTGCTGATGTGCCTTCGATGCGTATCGGATGTATCACGTGTTGCATCTCATTATTTTAATAGATTTGACTGGCCAATTCGATCTTGGATGCGGCTAGGTGCTCATTTGGTGCGGTTGGGTGCTTATAATTCTCTCAAAGTCAACCAGAATTTATTCTTGGATGGAAATTGAATCCAAAATCTTTTGCTTCCCAATAAGTCAAAGGACCATTATACCAAATCACACTTGTGCTTTTATAGAATTATATATGGTGCTTGATAAAGCACCAAGAGGTCGGTGCTTGATCATCAAATTCAAAATAAATACTTACAAAATTCTAAAAATAGAAAATTTTGGTATCCCACAAGATTTTGATACAAAGAAATTATTGAGCATGATAAATCGAAATTTTAACGGTCTGTTTGTGAGATTTGATGATCAAGCACCGACTCCTTGGTGCTTGATCAAGCACCATAGCCCAGTTCAATATATATATAGAGATAGAGAGAGGAGGGATCCGTAGCCGCTCGCAATCGCTCTATCATACCAAGTGTAAATCGTCGATTCGGGCCGTTGAAAACATTCTCCATACTAATGTATACTTGGAGACCAAATTTTATATTTTTTTGGAATTTTTTACTATTTTATCGAAAGAGTTGAAAATTAGATGTTTGTAAATCGTTAGATAAATAAATTTTCAATCCATTCGATAAAATAGTAAAAAAATAAAAAAAATGGAAATTTTGGTTTCCAAGTCTATATTAATATGGAGAATATTTTCAATAGTTCGGATCGACCATTTACATTTGCTATCATGGAATGGTTGCGAGCGGTTAGAAGTTTGGCAGCTACGGATCCCTCCTCACACATATATATATATACTTAAGTTGTGGTGATTTTTTTAATTTATTTGTTAATAATATTACTTATTTTTATATTTTAAATATATTATATGTAGCCTCACTCGTATTCAAGATTGTTTGAAATTGACGTATTGTTGCACCCGCATCGTATCTGATATGATACTCGCACCTGCACCCGTGCAACATAGTCTATTACTAAAGGGAAAATATTTCAGTGAAACAATAATCGATACCACCATCATACCAATGAACGAATCCAGTTGCATTCAATTTGCACATTGTTTAGTTATTATGCACATTATTATTTTTTTATTATGCATCTAATTGACTAAACGCTCAACTGAAAACGCGCCTTCCGACACGATTTTTCTTCTTCATTTCTCTTGAATTGTTCTCTCCAATTTTTCATATCGCTTCAACTCAATTCGAATAATAATACAGTTAACATGCATAATAATACAAATAATATGCATAATAACACAATTAACATAAACCATAACACATTTAATAAGACAATCCGAAATAAATAACACTGATCAACATGCATAATAACTCATTCCGGATAACAAAACAGTTAACATGCATAACGAAGAAGGGGTCACGAAACGAATCAGTTAACTTGTTATGCACATTATTTGAACTATTATGCATGTTATTTGAATTGTTATGCATATTATGAAAATAAGTGCATTTAGATATAAATAACTGATATCGATGGTGATACTGATATCGCGATACAATAATATGCATAATAATAAAAATAATGTGTATATTAACTACAATAACGTACAAATTGAATGAGCTGAAAGAATCCAGTCATACCGATGGTTCATTTAAAATTTTTATAATGTAATTATTTAATAATTTGATCGGTTCATAATAATAAAATATGCATCGCTATATCAGCTCCTTACTTATTTATATAACTCAGCAATATATTGTTATAATGTAATTATTTAATAATTTGATCGGTTCATTTAAAATTGCAGACATTGCATAAATAGTGATGAGCATTTCTGGCGAAGTGGCGAGGATGCTGATCAGATTCTGCGAGAAATATTTAAAAATAATAAAAAAATCTTTTGCATTTAGCTATTGACTATCCACTATATTTATCATAAAACTGAATTAATACATCAACTCTAATCAATTAATATCATCAAACTTACGCCGACCATGTTTTTCTAACGTTATTTTAACTTTATTTATCTTCTTAAAAAAATAATTTAAGATCTTCAGGTGGTCCATCTCTGATTATATTTGTTGAGATTTAGTTTGAAGAGCTTCTTTGAAATATGTATGTGATAATTAATAAGTTTGTGAAATATATGTAATTATTTCTTGAATACTACAAAATAATTTCAGGAATGTATATTTATGATTTTCAATTTAACACAATTTCATCGTTACTATATAAGAAATCATTCGTCAAAGTATAAAATAACGAAATATGAAGTGTAAATTAAGAATATGAAGAGAAGGTAGAAACTGAGAAAGCCAAAGCGGAAGCAAAAGTTAAAACTTAAAACAGAAGCGAAAACTCATCATTTTTTAATGTGCTGGCTGTTTAAATCATTTGATTTTTTTTTCTTTTTGAACTTATGGGAGAAGATAATAAAAGCTAAATGTATGGAACTAATCATCCGCTCTTTCTCCGAATAATTAGACTTATAAATCATTATGAAAAATCTGATATTTTTTAGATGTAATGTTAACAGTTTACACACATAAAACACTTCCATTTTGAACGTTTCAACTTTCAACACTGTAAAATAAATTGTAGAAAGGTTTGTAATTATTTTGATTTAAGATGAGAAATAATATTTTTTTTAGAAATTTGAGATACAATCCGGAGTTCCAGTCTTCCAGGCTACTCCAGTGAACAAAACGGGAGAGGATCCGCAACCGCCGTAACACGAGGATCCGCAACCGCAACATAAATCCCAGCGATTCGACGGCGGCGCCTCCGCCTTCTCTCCTATCTTCTCCTCTCCTCTCCTCTCCATGTCAAGAACCCCTCTCTCAAGATCTCGTTCTTTCTACTACCTATACACTCGTCGCCATCGCCGCTCCTACGACCTCTACCTTGCCTCCTCCTCTCCGAATCCCACCCCCGACCTCACACCTCTCAACCCTTTCCCTTCCCTTCTTCTCCACTCTTCTTCTTCTTCCAACCGCGGTCGCAATTCCCTCTCTCACCTTTTTGGGAGCAGTTCCGAGCTCACTCGCTCCACGGTATCATCTCTCGCGAAGGAGATCCTTTCTTCATCCGACGATGATGATCTCGCGTCCGTGCTTGACTCCGATTCGGCCAGATCGATTATTCGCCTCTCCGCCTATCGCGGTTTCTCTCCATTCCGTCAGTTGTTAACCCTGCTTAAACCTCGACCTCAGCTCGCTCTTCAGGTACTTTTTGTAGTTCACGCCTGTTTCTTTTCTTATCTAATTGTATGTTACATTTCAAATTTCAAATAGGATTGGTTAAAAACACAGTGCGAACTGAAAGACTTTATGTCATAGGTGAACGCTGGCCAGTGTTTAGTTTATTTAATCACTCTTGGTTGGGAATGATCTGGAATTGCAAAAGGCATTAGCTTTTCTTTACTGAAAACTTCAGTTTCCTTACCAGTAGTTGAGAAGTACCTCTTTGAATACCATTTGTGCAAAAATTTGTATTCAAATTAAGTGCATTTGTTTTCCAGATCTTTTATCGGAGAAGAAACCTGCCAGATTCTCCTCCTCTTACACAAGATGACTATTCATCACTGATACCTCTGGCTGGCCGAGCCCACAACCTTGCTCTTGCTGTCAAATTATTTTACGAGTCTATTTCTACTACTTATTGTCCCGTCCTCTACAATGCATTCATGTCTGCATTCATGTACAATGGTGATTTCACCAATACCATATGTTTGTTTGATAAATTAAAGAAGGAAACAAAATACGGACCAGACAGTTTTTCATATAACATTCTCCTATTCCTCTATAGCTCCCGCACCTTAGTCAATCAGATGGAGGCAGTTCTAAATGAAATGGATTCATCTGGCATACCACGTACCACTTATACCTACAACATATTGATTTGCGGGTATTTGAAAAGCAAAAGGTGGGATCAAATGGAGAGAATATTCAGTTCTTTGAAGAAGCCTGATGCTAGAACACGGCTATTGATGCTTCGTGGCTATGCTATTGCTGGCAGACTGAACAAAATGGAGAGGATGTACAAGTTGGTAAAGGAGGATGTGCACACTAACGAGAGGTCATTAATTTGGGCCATGATTTGTGCGTATAGCAAAGTGAGAGATCAATCTACTCTAAAAAAGGTTGAAGAATTGCTTAAATTGCTTAGAGCAGAAGAGTACTTCCCATATCTTCATGTACTTCTAATTAAGGCTTATGCTAAAGAAGGATCAATAGATGAGATGGAGAGGCTCATTGTTGATGCATACAAAAGGAACATAGTCATAAGCTCAGTTAAAATTATGAGAACAATTCTTGCCGTCTATTTCAAGTACGGTGATGTTGACCGGCTAGATTTTTTCATCAAACAAGCTGAGAAAGCAGGGTGGAGTTTGTGCAAGGATTTGTACAGGTGCAAGATGGTATTGTACTCGCGCTTAGGACGGTTAGGGGAGATGTGCTGCGAAGTTGATAAGATGGATTCATATTGGCCTCTTTGGGATAGATATACTCTTAAGATACTATATAAAGGATTTTGTAATGTGGGGAAGAGGTTGGAGATGAATATGGTTATTGGTTTGATGTTTAAGAATGGGTTTCAGTTTCCTAGAGGTGCAGTTGTGCAGTAAATTTGTAGCAGGGTTGGTTTGAAAGAAAAGCATATTAGATCCTGTTGATTTGGGGGCACTTAGAAATTTGCTAAGGTGAGCATTTCAGCCATTGCTTAATTAGTTTTATGATCTCAATGTTTTCATTTGCATTGCCTCGATATTAGTTCAGCTATGATGTATTTATTTAGAGAGAGAATTTATTATATGAAGTAGTGAAATTAACCAGACCTACTTTAATTAGTTTATCATCAAACTAGTTGTGGTTTGCAAGTTTTGCTATAAGCAATGTTCATGTTTTAGCAATCCATTATCTTATTTTTACTGCTGCATGTTACAGCCCACTGGAAAATAAACTGAAAAGGGCACACATGATGGTTATTTGTAAATGAAAAAGGTTGAAAGGCTGAAGTATACCAACACTGGTTAAAGCGCACACAGAAAAAAAAAAACAAGCCAAAAACTTGACAAAAAGAGGTAATAGTTTTGACTTCATAGTAATAGTTCTGTCGGTAAGTAGTCTCCTTTGTTGGTTCTGTGTTTTTAATTCTTCTGACTTTTTTTTTTTTTTGGCAGTGTAAAACCATGAGATTTTGTAGAAAAACAGCATCATGGAGGGCCTGATCTAGTATGTTTTTCTTCCTTTTTACTAATGTATATCTGAGTTACCTGTACTATTAGAACACAGGAAAACAAAAAAGATTCATTCAATCCCTGCTTCATTTTCTTTTATATTGAATGCTGGCCTCAGTTTTGATAATCTAAAGGCAGAGCTAAGAATTTTTTTTCTGTTTTTTTTATATAAGGGCTCTAATTAGTCATGACCTTTCTTGCTTTTGAAATCCCTTTTAGTTGATATGTAAATTAAAAAGAGGTGAGGTTTTTAACCTCCATCTCTCCATGTCTTTTTACCTACTGTTTATTTACTTTCAGTTTGTAATCATCAGCAATTTTTCATCGCTCATTTGAGCAAAGCTAATTTCTTAGTTGTATATTCTTTATTGATGTACAAAAATAAGAGAAAAATAGTGCTGTTTCTTCAATGTTTTGCTTATAATACTGCTCTTTCAGAATGCATTCTGGTCTACTTGTACTGTTTTGCACCTGTGGTTGTGCATATTTGTGAAGCATATGTTCTCAGCCAAATTCTGATCAAGTCAGAAGAAAGAGTCAGAAGTTCTGGGTTACATGTAACAGGGAGCTCCTTTATGACTGCTTCACTGACTGGAGGTAGAGTTGTGAAAAAACCCGCATGGCTTGACCTGCCCGTGACCGACCTGACTCGGGATTCCAACCCGCCCCGACCTGTGGAAAAGAAATCCGCGGATCATGGCGGGGCGGGAAGTCTCATTTTTCCGGAAACCTGTCCCAACTCGTGACCCGTCAAACTCATGAACCGACCCAACCCGTCTCGTGGCAAACCTGTCGGAAACCCGACTCGTGCCAACCCGCCCCAAACCAATGCGAACTTGTGCCAAGCCCGCCTCAAACCCGCCCGAACCCGTATGAACTCGTGCCAAAAACTCGGGTCTTTGAATTTTTTGGATTTTTTTGGAAGTTTTACCATTTTTTTCAATTTTTTCAATTCAAAAATTAAAAAAAAAACCCGGCGAGAACCCGCTCCACCCCGCACCGACTCGCCCAAACTCGTGCTCGTCCAACCCGTGCGGGTTTACCATGGGTCGGGTTGTCTCCTAATTCACCAAATTCGTGCTAACTTGCCCCGTCCAATCCGTGGATTCATCCGGGTTGGACTCGCGAGTACTCGTCCCGATTCGTTGTCAAAACTCTAATTGGAGGGATGTGTAACTATTTATTTTGATCCCATCTAGATTTCTGACAACGGGTTGGAACGGGTACTCGTGGGTCCAACCCGAGTTGTTATAGTGTCATTCGGTAAAATTGTTCATTTTTCTTGAAAAATTCAGATCATTTCAGAGAATATGGATCCTGCAAAAGTGCTTACGGTTAAAACTTGTTTAATCGTAATAGAAATATAGATTAGCAGACATCAGAGATTAACTGAAATTGGAATAGATTGACTTGATGCAACTTATAATGCCAGCTTGGGTGATTTTTTTTTTTTTTAAAGTTAGCATGGCAAAAGTTTGCTCGGCAATCTTTGGATCGCCGTCGCTTATCAGAGCATTTCCATCCCTCAAATTCTTGGAGTTTCTAATATGACATGGCAGTTTCTAAATGAGTTTCAGAGATGTAGATGAGTTTCTTATTTAGAAATTTTGTTCAAGAGTTTCTTATTTAGCAACTATGCTTTAGAGTTTATAAACTGTGATGTGGCTTACTCATTGGTTAAAATTGATCCGTCTTTCATGATATTGGTAATATTTGCTGACGTGGCAATTTAGAAATTCTAACTTTTCAGTTTTAGGGATGAAGAGTTTAGAAACTAAAAAAAATTAAATTTCTAAAATTAATGTGACAATACTTTAGAAACTCCAAAAATTTTACAAATGGAGATGCTGTCAGATGCTTGTCATACGATTTTGGTTTCAATTTTACCACCCAAATTCATCATAGAGCCTTAACATTTCACACTTTGCAATTTGCCACCCAAACCATGACAATTAATTATATTTGCAATTTGTTTCGATGAAGTTATTTCACACGTTTTTTTGGTAAAAAAAAACAGTGAGAGTTACGACAACATTGTCCATGTCAGTGAAAAAGTACAAATAAAATAATTGGGAGGGGACCTCTGAACAATGAATTAATTTGTCAATCATGACAACTTTGTTGGTTTAGAATACAACCTTAGGCCTAAAAAAGCGAAATCGAAAAGCTTAAAATTCTAATGAAAATTATGGAAATTGTGTTTGTGTCATTTCAAAGGAGAGAAATTGTAAATTTGTCATTCCAAAACATCTTGTCACTCTAAAATACAAGTTGCTTAGCAAAATGTCACAATTTCCATTTAATTATTTTTTCTAAAATAAAAATAACAAACTTATCATTTCTCCTTTATGAGTGAGTGGTAATGGTTTTGATCAGTATATTGGTGAATCCATTAAGACAGGAGAGAGTTGAGGGTATTATCATCATAAGAACAAAATTTGTTATTTTTATTTTTCCAGAAATTAATTAAACGTGAATTGTGGTATTTTGCTAAGCAACTTAGTTTTAGGATGACAATTAAAAAAGAAGAAATTCGTGGATGACAATTCACAATGTGACACAAACACGATTATAGGTGGTAGGAATATTGAAGGGGAAAATTCAGATGTGAAATATAGTTTTCCTTGACGACATAATAATACAGTAATATTTTAATTTAGAATATAGAGGCAATGCGATTGATTTTTTTTTTTTCCGTCTGATACTCAAAAAAATAAGAATTATATTCATGATCCTGCTTTCAAACATATGACAGTCATGGTTCTATTTTTCTGTGTTTTGCTTTCAGACTAAACGCATGTGTTCACGCTGAAAAAATAAAAGACAAAAATGATTAAGTATGATGCAAAATTTCAAATCCGCGTTCACGTCTGAACGTCGAGTTTGGACGCTGCGTTCAGACAACGTTGTGAATGACACGTCTGGGCGCACGTTCAGACGTGAACGCAGATTTCAAAAGTACTTGGTATTTTTTTTGTTTCGTAAACTCGGATGACCTCTATTTCTGAACGCGTGTGTCTAGAAAATATTTCTGAACGCTGAAAAGTAAAATCATGACTGTCAAATATTTAAAAACAAGATCATGAATGTAATTCTTATTTTTTTAAATAGATTGAAAAAAATTCAATGCGATTGGCAAACTTAAATTCCCAACAGGAGAAAGTAATTGAATGAATGAATCATCCCTGTGATAGTTATCCAAAAAAAGTATAAATAGACAAGTTATCTCTGTCTAGTAACCAAGATGCACAACACTGGATCCATTGACACATATTAGATTGTAATTATTATAAAAGGCATGGTTTCTACCTAAAAGAGGATAAAATATTTATTGTGTCGTGATAATCCTCTAGAGGAAGAAGTGCTTACACATGTCAAGTTAACAAACAGATAACTACAGTTTACAACTGCCTTATCCAGTATCTGTAGAGGTGGGAGAATTCTATTCGACTCGATTCGAATTCTATTCGATTCGATATTTTGATAAAGTTAAATTAATTCGATTCGATCCAATCTGATTCGAGATGACATGTAATATGAGACGAAGCGACACATGAGCGACTCGAATCCAACACGACCGATCTGAGACGATCTGTAACCTGAATAGCACAACACATGAGGACCTCAAGCCCGACCTGACCCGATCCGTGACAGTTTGTGATTCGAGATGAAGCCACACATGAGGATTCAAGCCTGACCGCCCCTACCATGTTTGACCTGATATAACTTGTAAATCGGTTACTCTAATTTTACTAAAATAATTCAATAATGCAACCCAATCTTGTCCGATTGAACTTGAAACTCAAAATAATACTCAAAAGTTATCGGTGCAGTGCAACCTGACCCAAAATCAAACCATCTCGTTCGACCCGATCGAAGACCTAAAAGTTGTCAATGCAGCCTGACCCGAAACCAGACCCGACCCGACTCGTTACCTGAAAAAGACCGATGTGACTCGACCCAAAATCTGACCCGATCTTGCCCGACCCGACCCATGACTCGAAAATTGTCGACACCTGACGACCTGAAACCCGACCCGACTCGCAACCCGAATATTGTTGACAGTCAAACTAATCAACCAGATCCAAACCCGCTCGGCCGACCTGATTTGCCACCTCTACTTATCCGGATAATATTGGTTCAATGAATTTTTTTTAACAAAAAAGAAACATATTATTCCTACAGCCTAGAAAATTCATTCTTAATTAAAAGAGAGAGAATGCTAATGCTAGTTAGGAAATTGCTTAGCAATGTCACTATCACAAAGAATGACAAAAAACAAATATTAACTCTATAGCATATGGGAAAAAAAAATCTAACTTTATGAGTTGATTTTTTTTTGAAGCGTCGACTACTCGCATAGACAAAATCTAAATAATTATTTCTTCTAAACAATAGTTAGCAAATTCTAAAATAATAGGTAAACATTTTACATTCTAACAAAACAAATGTGGGTTTATGACCTAAATCACTGTATTTAGACCGAAAATTATTTGAAGTTATTAGGTGTATCGATTTTGCTAATTTATTCTAAGCAGAAGACTTTGATAAATATATATATATATTTTTGTATTTATATTAGGATTGTATAAAGAGGAACGCATGAATTTGGCAAGTACACTCCCCCCATTTCGTCATATGCATTTAAAGTCACGTAAATGTATATGTATTCAAAGATTGTGCATATATAAAATTTGAGAGCATGAGTCGTCGTGACCTTTTCTTCACAAAAAAAAAAGACTATGTGCATATATATAATTAAATTTTATACAATCGTCAAAACGTGACCTTAACAATATTATACGGGTTCATGTACTAAATTATAAATAGTACATGGGAAAATGTTGGTTTCGACAACATCAACCATCCGTGTCTGTACCATATATAATTTTTTTTTTATTGAAGAAGAAGCAATACCAACAACAACGACCAAAACAAATTGATAAAGAAATAATAATAAGTTTCACGCTTTGGTCGATAAGGCTAACATTTATTGAACCAAAATAATTGTTTTAGAGTATTTTTATTCTTGAAATTTTTAGGATTTCTAATCTGACGTGGCAATTTATAACTTAGTTTCAGAAATGTAACAGAGTTTTTAATTCAAAAATTTTGATTGAGAGTTTCTTATTTAGAAACTTTGATTCAGGATTTATAAACTGTGACGTGTCAATATCATTGGTTAAAAAAATTAACAAAAAAATAGTTAGTTAATGATGTAGCGATTAAGAAACTCTAATTGTAGTTTTAGAGATGTAAGAGTTTATAAACTAAAAAAGAATTAAGTTTCTTAATCTGATGTGGCATTATTTAGAAACTCAAAGAGTTTCACTGATGGAGATGCTCTTACGGTCCCCTAATCGACAATAATTTATTTTGTTCTTAATTGCTGAAAGGTAGTTTAGGACTTTCGCATATTTTGCAGTATGTCAGTAATGTTGGCCTTAGTTATAAAAGAAAAAATTAAGTCTAAAATCCTTGCTCTACCCAAATATATCGCTAAATAAAAAATGAAATAATATGAAATGAGTACTTGAACTTGTCCCAAAAATAAATTTGATTTCTGAACATACACTGGTACCTAATTAGTCCTTTCTTAGTAGATTTTTTTGCTTATTTTGTATGCTTGAGCAGAACCAGTTAGGCCCATTAAATGGCCCGTTTCTATTTTCCGTTTCTATTTTCAAGTCGAGAAGAAACCGGAAAAAAAACCAATAAATTGTTGTCCTCGGGTGTTTACCAAACGGGCAGACACGGGTGAGCACGGACGCGGGTTGCTCGGGTCACGAATTGTATAGATACGGATGAGACGAGTTAAACGGGACGGGTTGGGACAGTTTGAATTTGGGATGATGACTCAAACTCGTCCATTGACCCGTCGGGTTAGGCGGGACAAGTAGGGACGGTGCGGGTACGAACAGGTCACGAGTTGGGAGGGTTGTGGCGGGTTGGGGGAGGGTTATGACGGGATGGGGACGGGTTGGTGCGACTTATGGGTAACAGGCACGGGTGGGGGCGGGTTAGGAAGGGACGAATTACCATGGGTGAAATTTCGAAGGGTGACCCAACCCGTATGAAACCTGTCCTTGACAATGGTACGGGCGGGCACGGATTGGATCCACGGGCGAGCACAGACGAACGACGAGGGCGGAGGGTGCTAGTCGGGTTGACCCGTATGGGTTTTGTCATAACACTAGTCATTCTATTTTTCTTAACTATTTATGGATGATTGTTTTGAATTTTTATTGTTTAGCTTATTGCTACGGGAAAGTTTTTCTTTTTTTGGGGTAAATTACAAATGTTGTAGTCATACTTGTTTTTCTCAACGGTTGAACAAGGAACTCATTATATCTCACAACAAATGTATCACTTGTCACTCTACAACAAATACAACTCTGCAAGTTTACATGAGAGACTTGATAATCAAAATGAGTTCAACTCAATGGTCCGGACCAATTGGACTCAACAATTCGAGTCTTGGAATAATTGCTCTGACCCCACCGAACCCAAAGCTTACATGAGAGAGGCGTAAGAATGAGTTACTCAACTCAATCAAGAGGACAAACTTCATGAGGGTAGTGAAGATGAATAATAGTATATTAGAATTGCATTTCACTTTTGTTATGTTTCTTGTATGAATTTCATGTTTAATATGATGTTTGTTTGCATTGAATATTGATATGATCTTTTATGAGTTGTTTTATTGATATATGTCTCTTGATAATGTCTCTCCTTATTCTAAATTTAGAAAATTTTGATTGAACTTGATGGATTGTGCTGCATTTGGAACTTTATTTCATTAAAGGGGAGAAATATAAAATTTGACTTGTATGAATATATGTATTAAATTCAGAAGGGCTTATTTTGTTTGAGCCTTTTGCCATAGTTTGCAAAAAGAGGGAGAAATGCATGATGTGTATCATTTGATATGCACATCTCATATGGTTTTGTAAATTACCAAAAGAGAGAGTTTGTTGGATTAAACTCATCTCTTGTTTGACAATTTGCAAAACAAATCATTACTAACTTTGCATATGAGCTTTGGTGAAGTTGCAGGTTAAAACACATACAAACTGATGTTGTACATGCTCAAGACAAGTCAAGAATAGCAACTCGTTATAACGGATCTGGCAACGCGTCATACATTGGTCCAGCAACTCGTTATAACGGGGTATGCTCAACGGGTCTGGCAACTAAAAAGGTTGAAGAGATGGAAGAATAACAACTCGTTATAACGGGTCTGACAACGCGTCATAGTCTTCCTATAACGCTACAATTGATTTTGAAGGGATCAAGACTCCAAGAAGTGTCCAACTTATAAATATGATGCAGAGACGAACCAACGAGATATCAAACACCCCCCACAAGCTTCCAAGTATCAAATTGAGCACAACAAAGAGCCCAATTACCTTGTCCTCCAACTACCTAAACAAGAGAGCATTAGGATAGCACATATATTCTAATTGTCAATCCGAGAACTTACCTTTAGCTAGATTTTAGCCTTTGGTGCATCACATTTGTGTTGTCAAGTGGTGCATCATTTGTCCTTGATTGTTTTGTCAATCGGACCGTTAACCGTGTAGAGTGACGTTGCCTCATACATTGGTCTAGGAGATGAATATTGATTTGCTTGTTTAGAAGAAATCAAAGATCAGCTCCGAAATTGTAAAGAACATTTGTTTTGATAGTGAAATCGGTCCGAGAGGAAGATTTGATTCCGGGAGACCCGTGGACATAGACCTAGTTGATTGATAGGCCGAACCACATTACATCGTGTGTTCTTTTTGTTTTCTTGATTGCTCTTGCTCTCTCTTTATTACTTTGATTTTTGTTGATTTGTGAATTTCTCTATCACTTTTAGAAATTGCTTATTTTAACTCTTGGCAAGATGATTAAGGTCTAAAAAATTTTAATTTGAAATTGTCGATTGAAAACGCTTTCGCCTTGTAATTTGACCTTAGTTTTGTATTTTAAGTTCCAATTCTAATTCTAACAGATCGGGTTTTTATAAAAATCTTTGACCGCTACCTGTCTAATACATTCATTGTTTTTGTACAAATTCGCACGAATTAGAGATCGATTCGGACCGAATCGGATCGCGAACTCAAATTTTGCAAGCCTGGTCTAACCGGATTTTTTTCAAATCACTAAATATAATTCACCGTTCACATGGGTACTAACAAATTAAAGCAGAATAGCTATTGACCTCACAAAAAAAACCTAAAGCAATTACACAATTTGCAACGAATGAATTTTCGACAAATATAAAGTTGAACCCACTTAACAGTGCACCTATTTGGAAGCTTGTTGTTAATGCATTTGGAATTGTGAAAACGTGCAAAAGGACACATCTTTCTTTTCTTATATTTTTTATTTAATTTTTTTCGATAGGCTTGCATAGGTGGTTGTTGGCATGTTTTTTTTTTTTTTTTTTTTTATAGAAAAAGCCCGTAGGCAGGTTGTTGGCATGTTGCATTGCAAATTGAATAGGATCTCTGATTATTAATTTGTATAGATGTCATGTCAATAATAATTAATCGTTTTATTCCATAAATCCGATACTAGTTAGTCTAAACTCTAGAGATTAGAGCATCTTCAACTCTGTTTCTAAATAATTGTCAAGTCAGTTTTAGAAAAAAAATTCTATAATTTTTAAACCTTACATTTCTAAAAGTAAAAAATTTCTTAATTGCCGCATCAGCAAATATTACTAGTGTTGTAAGAGATCGATCAATTTTAGCCAATGATTAAGCCACGTCAAAATTTATAAACTCTAGAGCAAAGTTACTAAATAAGAAATTTTGGAGCAAAATTACTAAATAAAAAACTCATCTACATTCCTGAAATTTATTTAGAAACTGTCACGTCAGTTTAGAAACTCTAAAAATTTCAGAAATGAAGATGCTCTTAGTTACTATGTTGCCACTATAAATCAGGCACAAGTTTTTAGTAAAAAAAATCACTGAAAATTGTTCACTTCAAAGAAAATATCAGAAGCAATTTTTTTAAATATTTTAAATTTATTTTTTGTAAAGCAAATCCAATCATGAAATTAAAGTAATACTAAAATTTTAATTCATTCAGTCAGAATATAATCACTAGTTCCAAAATTGTTATTTATAAATAATAACTGTCCTTGTTAATACTTAAATTCTAAAATTGTTCTGACCAAATCCGCACATAGTATAATGTCAGAGCTGAAAATAGTGAAACATGTGCAAAACTATTTTCTATTTAACTATTTGTTTGGTGCAAAGTGGAGAGAATTACTTGAAGATTAAATTTATCTAGGTATCCAGCTAATGGGATCCGAATCTGCAGCTTGTATTTGAGCCGAGCAGAATTCTATTTGTTCTGATTCGACCGTCACGAATCGATCGATCATTACGGACGACTGTAATTTTATTCAGGGAGCATGTGTTTTAACCGTTAGATTAATTTTGAACGGTTCAGATCGAAACAAGCAAAGAACAAGAGATTATACGAGCAGCAGAATTGATTCTCAGCTAATGAATGGCTGACTTTTGAATTTTACAACCAAGAGCGGCTTTTGTTTTTATTTATCTATTATTCTTAGATTTACGACACACCAACACTAAGCAATCAGAAATAAACTTGAAAATCAAGAGCAGCTTAAAAAAAAAATAGCAAGTTGTCTTATACAAATCCTCATTAATTTCTGCATTTATTAAACTTTATTCATCTTACAGAATTTAAGTCTGCGTTTTTATATGAGAGACTCATTATCATGATATCATCTATGTTAAATCTTTATAGTTTTCGAATATTGAAAAAAATATTAGCATAAATATAGAGCTTAAAGCTTTGTAAATGAAAGTGAGAGAGATCATATCAGTGATACTTGTTTTTTTTCTTTTGGAAATAGTTGAGCCTTTCAAATTATGTACTCGACAACGTTAGTTGCAGACAGTAACCGACGCTATAGCAGTTATTGTGCAGGCAGAAACCGGCACTGTTCAACTGTGAGAATGCACGAGACCTTTTTCATTTAGAAGTCCTTGAAATAGTAGTTGTAATAATAATAATAATAATAATAAAGTCGACATACAATGCAAAGAGATAAGTTTGTTTCTATTCAGTTATTTTTTTTAACTATTTTTTGTTTAAATTAGCTCCCTGGACTATGAAGTTTTAAATTAATATGTTTTTTGTACTCAATTAATTTTGATGATGTGTGTACTTAAATTGACAACGAAAAAACTAATATTTATTTTGCAATATCAGTGTTGATCATATCTATTTTCAGTTATTGATTGTGCCGTTCCATTTTATATTTTTTTTAATCCACGTGTCAATTCAACATTGGTCAAATTAATTTAAATGAACGCATCACCAAAATTAAATTAAATATGTACGTCAAAATCAATTGAATTAACATAAGAACCATATTGAAACAAATTTAATAGTTCAAGGAGCATATTAAAACAAATTCAATAAATTAGAGAGCTAATTGAACAATAAGGCCTTGTTCATTTAGATCTCACGAGGTGGGTTTGAGTAAAATTTTCATTTCAAATAGTAAAAAAATTTCACACCTGTTCGGCTGCATATTTTTCTTAGTTGGATTTGAGTTTAATTTCCTATATTAATTCTCACTTCTATGAAATTTGATTCCCACTTCTATGCAATTTGATGGAAAAAAATTTATTTAATTGGACTCAATTTTTTTCCCACCATCTCTAGATTATGGTTATTACTTAATTGAGCATGCAAATGATACTTAAGCTATATCAAAAGTAATATATTTTTTAAGGTAAAACTTGTGAGTGTTATTACTTAATTGACTTGTATTATTTCTTTATTTTCTATTTATGTTGGTATTTTTAAATTATAACAGAAGTAATATTCAAGAATGCTAATTAAAAACTAGAAACAAAAGTATATATATATATATATATATATATATATTTTAATTAATTTAATACATCAATTAATAATAACAACAACAACAACAATAATAATACTTCAAACTAATATACATTTTGAAGGTAAAACACAAATTTCCCATGAAAATTCCCGTCGTTCAACCGAACATATATTTGCTATTTTCCCATAATCATTTCAATAACATGAGTTTCCACAAAATTAATTAGTAGATTCCCACGCTCGAGGGATCCCATCCCACGTAAGTGGGCAACAAACGAACATGTCCTAATAGTTTTCAGAGAGCATATTAAATCAGAAGATCTTGCAATAGAGCTCCGTACTTTTTCCTACAGTGCCCCTCCATCTATGATCGTGAGACCCACCATATGAGTAGGACCCACAAGTGCAGAGAGTGAAAGCATGACGGGAGACAAATCATGGGGCATTATATATATTTCCTAAAAGAAAACCCATAATCCACCAAGCTAATTGAACGAAAAATTATAGTTAAAAAAACTAAATTAATAAAAGCAAACTTTTCTCTAATCCAAACACAATGGTCTGTTAAAGATTTAATTCAACTTGCATGACAAGGATTTAAATATTTACTATTGAAATGATAACAATACTAGGTATAGGCTCAAGCTCTGCATGTAAAAGTTGAATTCTAAACTTCTATATTATGACAATAAATTTTATATTAGATTTAAATTAGAGCACCAATAAAAAAAAAATCTATGTTACAATTTTCAATAAACATGACATTTATTGAAAAGAAAATATTAAGAAAGATTGGTTTAATCATTTAACAATGTTAAAAAATGAAACTAAAATAGATTAGTATTTTAAAATAATAAATCGTTTAAATAAGTCCAGTAAAAATAGCGAACTTAGTAGCATATACCTCTAAATTTGTACTCAACAAATTTGTAACCTTCAACTTATAAATCCTACTCATTAAAAAGACATAATTTTGTAACCTTTCGCAAGAATTACCTGAAGCCGTCCGATCACCACAATAATAAAAATAATGGGAAGAAATACATAATTATGCTCAAATATGAAAATCAAACATAATTATGTTTTTTTTTTTTAAGAAAACATAACTTTCTTTCCTAATGTTGCAATTATACATACAATATTGCCCTCTATACATAAATTGAGGCATATGAATTTCGAATTTCATTTTGATTTAAAGTTGATGCAGGTTGCTAGACTGTGAGTTGACATTAGTCTTTCTTTATAAATTGAGGCATATGAATTTCGAATTAAACAGTTAAAATCCTGTTTGGCTCTCTCTTTATTCATACAATTACTTATGAAAAATGTTTAATTTTAATAGTGTTTTATTTCAAACTTGTTTGACTTATTTATAATCTTTGAATATATACTTTTACCGAATAGCTTTGGTGTTACAGGTTTATGTCATTTTCGTCTAGTAAATAGTATTTATACTGCTTATTAAATTAAAGATATAATTTTACTGAATAGCTTTGTGTGTTATAGATGTATATCACTTCCGTCAATTAAATAGTATTTATATTGCTACTATCAAATTTTTCATTGTATAAAAAGTAAAAACTTAAGTACATCTAGATAGGTGCTCTCTAGTTACTTCACTTAATTTTTATCATTTGATTGAAATCTATAGTGTAAACCTCAATGCAATCAAACAGAATGAATTGAGTAGAGTATCTAAAGAGCACCTATATCTAGGTGTACCTAAGTTTTTCCCTTGTATAAAAACGTAATAAGTTCTTTATTCCTTATAGTACATCTAGAATTACACATGTAATAATAATTATTTTAGCTAAGTATACATAATTTAGAAAATATTAAAAAAAAATTTGCTCATCTATACAGATCAGATCGAAAGGAAAAAGGGGAAAAATCAGCAATAGCGATTTCACTGTAGCAGCAAACAGTTAAAACACTGTCCATTTCACTGTGAAAATGAGCAATGACGAAATGTTCAGACGTTAGTATATAGAATTTTTGGTATAATATTTATGACTACAAATGAATCGAACTCGAGAGAACTAGTTTGTATTATAATTTGATTTGAAATCAATTTCGAACTAGTTTGATTTGAAATAGAACAACATCCGAACGAACTATGTGAAGTTCGAGTTTGATTTGATAATGATTCGAATCAAACACCGTAAAGAAGTAAAAGAAGTGAAGAATAAGAGTATTATCTAATATAAGAGAACATAAAAGATGGTGAAGTGGAGGATGCTCACAATGAAAAGAGTGAGTGTGAACTAACTAAAGAGTATCTGAATGATGACAGAGATGATGACATTAAAAAAAAATGAACCAATTATCTCTAATGGAAAGAAATGTGAAGTAGATAATGTAATTGAGAAAGCGAGAAAAATAACGAAAAGATTCGAACTATATATATAGTTTGTGAATAACATTCAAACGAATCGTGTCAAGTTTGATTTTGATTTATTTTTAGTTTGAACGAACTCACAGCACATACTATATATATATATATATATATATATATATATATATATATATATATATATATATCAATAGGCTCGATATCATATGACGTTTTGAGACATCCTCAAGATTCAAACTGTCTCAGTTCACGAACAGTTTCTAACGAACTAGTCTGGTTTGAGTTTGATTCAAAATTATTTTGAACTAGTTTGATTTGATTTGAAATTAATTTCGAACTAAAATCGAAAAAAACTAATTTAAAATTTTTCTCGAATCAAACTAAAAAAAAATTACAAACTACGATTTTTTCATGAATCCCTAATAATATTAGTCTCGTTTTTCATGGATCCCTAATAATTAGTCTTGTTCTAACTTCCCTTCGTTTGTTTTTCTTCCTATTTTTTTTTCAAGTCATACCTACTGCTTCCCTTTTATCTTTGACCTTTCTTAGGTTACTTTATCTTGTTACTTGACATGAAACATTGAACAATCTAAATAAAACCAAAATAGTCAAAATGCTCACCAAATGTTGGTAGGGTTTCTACCTATTAGTCGAAAAATATCTAAATTTTCAACCGTACAAAAAATGGTGACCATGACAAATCAAAGATAAAGATAGATTTGGTTGATTTTATGCCTTTTCCCCAACCCCTCTTAGTGACCCATTACTTTATTGATTTCAATTTTTGTGATGTCATTATTAGTTAATTAACACACTAAATACTTGTTTGTTTGGGGTGTTTTGTTTTAATTTCTTTTGGTTGTACGTGGTGAATGTGGCCACCACATATGATCAAAATCAAAATCAAAAGCAAAAGCAAATTAATAATTGATGTTTGTGCTTGAATGATGACGCAATTTATTTTGTTATCAACTTTAATTCCAAGCTCATGCATAATCATTTATGAGCCATCACATCATCGCATGTGAACAAGTTTATGAAGTCTTGCAAGAGAAAATTAAAAGCAATGCCAAATAGAAACAAAATAATGTTATATTTTAGTACATCAAGGCTCAAGCAAGTTTACAACTGCCATCTTATTATCTATAAATTTGACAGATTATACAATATAATTTTATCGTATATAGTAAAAATAATGTCAGTGTTAATGTGAATTCATCATTAGGCAATGAGTTGAATTTTATAAAATTTATATTTAACGATATTTTGCAGAACATCAAATTACATACATGTGAAATTGCATCAAATTTTAGTATTTAACTTGCAATAAATCTATAAAAGTATAAAACCCATCATGTTCTTTAAAAAAATTATATTTGAGTATTGGACTTACTAACAGCCTCTCTTAACCGTTCCTTACACGCTTTTACCAGAAGACAAAAAAGAAAGAGGAGGAATAGGAATCGGATGATCATAACTGTAAATAACCACAATCACTTTTTTTCATTTTCAAAGTCTAAACTGTTGATTCAAACCGTTAAACATGATCTTCACAATAAAATACACTTCCAGATCAAATTTTATATTTTATATTTTTTACTATTTATTAAGATGGATGCAAATATATGCCAAAGTTACAATAACGTGAACCATTGAATTTTGTATCCATCTTAATAAATAGTAAAAAAATAAAAAAAATTGTAAAATTTGATATGGGAGAGTATTTTATTGTGGAGATCATGTTCAACCTTTTGGATCAACAATTCGAACTTTGAAAATGAAAAAAATGATTGTTCCTAACCTCCGTGGCAAATGTGGGAGGTGGAAATGTGGAATCACACTCGAAGATATAATCATGGCGATCATAACAAAGGTATATACCGTGTACAAAAAAGAAGAAGAAGGCAATTAATATTATATGTCATTTTAGTCAAACAAATTTCAAAATAACATTTTAAGCAAAAGAACAATTTTGAACAGTTCTCTTCTTTCCAATATGAACTTACCTTATCTATCTAGTTTCAAATATTTTTTTTTATTCATATCATTTGTAACCTCAATACAAAGAACTTCTTGATAGACACAATTTCTGTGATCCACTAACAAATTGATACACATGTTCAAATAATCAAATTAGACTAGCTAATATTTATTGAGACAGGTATACACTGTTTGAGAAAATATGACAATTTAAAATTGAGACAGGTGTGCTCTATTTGCAAAAAAATAAAAAGACAAAAATTATAATTTGTGAAAAAAAACTGTGATTGATTTTGGGCATACAAGATTACTCTTCAAAATTCCAGCAAAGAATTAATTACAATTAATTAAAACAAACCTAACTACTTAATAACACTATTCAATTCTCTTAATTCTTTTATTCACTGCATGTAAATTTACAATACATCTACAAACAAATTAGAAAATAAATTTAAATTCTTCTTGAAAAATTACCGCAAGCGTGACTTAAACACATTATCTCCTCTTAAAAATCTAATGTCTTTAACTCTTAACCAACTGCATCAAACATTGATTGATAGCTTCAATCTCTATTTTCAAGAATCTTAGCAAAAGACAAACAGAGGAGTTTATAGCCTGTAGCTTACTAGCTTGTATATTCTTCTTCTCTTACATAAAATAAGAAATCAATTATTTATTTTTTCTCCAAACGAAAAGTAAACAAACTGGCCTCCACGACTAAACAACTTAGGAAACGACAAGAACAAAGTCTAGCACAAACGACAAAGCAAGTGCCTCAATTATGCTCTTGCACTAGTAATAATTAATTAGTGTAAACATGATTATTAATAATTAATTAGTGTAAACATGATTATTAATAATTAATTATACTCACGGCGCGACAAACTAATAGTAATACATCACCATTTGGAGAGAGAAAGTCAAAAGAAGAGAGAGAAACACAGCACTTGTTGTTGGCTCAAATTTATTTATTACTATGTAAGAAGCTCCTCCGATCCTCTCCAGTTGTTGGTGTAACTTGTTGAACTAGATCTTAAGATTCTTATTGTTCTTTTTATAAACTAAACAAGCGTATATGATACATGAGACCAAACTTTAAATGATTTTGTAAAGATAAAATACAAAATAAGATATCAAACAAATGAGCACTTGTTCAGTGATGGTTTAGCCTTACCCCCAACGGAAGGAAAAAGGACACGTCCAGTTATGGGTCAATGGAGATGAAAAACAGAGATAACGCAGAGGCTGTTTTGTCCCATTGCAGAGGGAAAGGAAAGAGCACCATAAATTCCCAAGAGTAGGTGGATTCCTCATCACAAGAGAACAAAGCTCATGTGTCTTTTGATTTTTGAAGCATCACTTGGTTTGGGGTTCCAATTTCATACGCTACTATCTTTTACAATTTACACCTTTCAACTAAGGTTTTTTTTTTGGCACAATTTGGTTTACGGTGCATTTCTTTACTTTCTTTTGTAATTAGTACATTTTCTAGCTTAATATGTCCCATCATATATGGTGAGTAATGAGTTAACAAAATTTTGAAGAAATATAGATATATTTAGATGTGAAATAGTAACAATTAAGTTCTAAATTTTTATGAATTTAAAATGAGACATCATGAAGAACAAATCGTCCTACCACCGAGATTACAAAGTATTTTTTTTTTAGATAACGATGGAGCTAAATTCAGTCAAATTTAAATGACTTAAAATTTCTCGAACTGAATTTCAAATTTTCGATCTTCCCCACAAGAGCATCACTACAATGTAAATTGTGATAATAACTATTCATAAGACGATCATACATTTGACATATCAAATATTATAACCTTCATTTGAGAAAACAAATACTTCAATCTTATTAGGCCTCAACAAAAAGATCAATTAATATGAAGGATCCTAATAAAAAAGTTTGAAATGAATTGCAAAGTCCAATATCCCTTGTTAGAGGGGTTTTCATATGAAGCATATAAATTGAACATAATAGATTATGTTTTCAGAATGATTTATATACAACCATATTGATTTGTAGAAGCAAGACTTGTTTTATAAAAAATAAAAAAATTATGTTGGACCAAAGAACCTTGTTCTTATTCTAAGTTAACACATGTACTGCCTCATGATTCAACTTATGATATTGAAGGTCTCTCAATGTTGGTTCAATGAAGAGAAATTAACAAGGTTTTAGTGGTTTTGGAACAAATTTAAGGGGTTGTAACTTGTAAGTGGTAACGAGACAAAATTGTGAACAGTGAATTTTCTTGGTTCTTTGAAAAAGGGCTTTTTCGACTGGAAATTTACTTCGGAGGGAAAAGTTGTAATTTTTCTCAACCATATATTATATACATCGATTAGTTAGAGAGAGAAACACGCGCATCTCTCTCTCTCTCTAACTCTCTCGTTCACATTTCGAAAGCATGAGAACAAAAATCCCTCCAGCTAAGCTTTGCCTGAAGTGGACTGACTGTGTCTTTATTTTATAATTTAATTGGAAAAGTTCTCTCCATACCTATGCTTTTTCTTCAATATTAAGCCTTCTTCTCACTTAATTATTATTGCTTCTGAAAATACCACTTAACCAAAATTTTCAAGAGTTCAAAGCTCTGTTGCACCTAGCATACAATCAACTTTTGTTGCTTTCCTGTACAGTATGCAACAGTAATGATTGTTTGAAGTTTGAACTCAGCACATTTTGATTTAGAGTAACCCAGAATATAATTAATTTGCTCTAATTGTTTATACATGTTTTTGTTATTTTGCAATCAATATTTAGCTATGTTCTCAAATAAATAAAAATTACCAACACTAGGGTATAATTTGTTAAATTGCAGTACTACAATATGCTAGGGATTATAGAGCTTTCTCTTCTGCTTACCACGATTTACATGTCATACATAGATGATACAACAACATATTTTGGAGAAATTTCTGTTCATGTATAGTTAAAACTTAAAAACAAACAAAAAAAACATGGACAAAATACTCAGAAGAAAAGGCTTGACAAAAACTGTATTTTGAGACCCACTTCACAGTAGTCTATAATTTCTAGAATTGGCGTAGAAAACAACATGGTTCCAAAAACAACCATGGAGCTGAGATTGGAACTATATCAGATTATATAATTCTGAGTGTCTCCCCACAGCAAAAAAAGGTTAACACGGATCACATTCATTCTGAGGCGCTGTTTGTGCAGAGTTACCAAATCAGGCAAAATAGAAGAAAGGTATACACAGTTCAAGACAACAGATCACAGTTGCCATTTCAATTTCATTTTCCAGCCAACTGGCACTGGATTGTGATCTTCGTATTAGCAACAACGTGTGTTTTTATCAGCAAAGACCAATAGTACATAATACACATGAGATAGAAAGTGAAAGAAGTGTCAGAGATCCAAATGAAGAAGAGATGACATAATAATTGTACTGATAAACCTAGAAAGTATAACACATGAATCTTTGATTTCCATTTCACAACAACATGAACTGATTTCACCAATTTCTCCTTCATTAAGTTAAACAAAAAAAAAACTAATCCTAGAAACACATCAACACTGTACACAATTTCATATTCTTGTTAGATGGGTCTTTGACCGAAACACGACCGAAATAAACAGCTGATCCGATCCGATTCAAGCAAACCAAAGGAGTCCTCTGTACTTCTTTCTCAGAATCACCAGGAAATCCTTGTTAAAGTTCTTCATCAGTGCAATACAATACAACTGCCCCCTTAGATTTGATAATGATGTGATATGATAGACTTCTCCAGAAATAAACATCTCTAACGAAATCTGAGCAAGCTGAAACTTAACAATAGCACCACTGACTGTTCAAGTCAAAGGCAAACAACCTGTCTACACCGGTACACCCTTCCTTTTTTTTACTCGTCTGTATGGAGTCCTGTATGGTTTCTATGTACTAGCAGTTAGAACTAACAAAGCTCTTAATCTCCTCCATTACTTCATAGTAATGGTTTGTGTTTGGCAATAAATAGAACCCGATCGTGGCTTGCTCACGGTACACCAATTTTACGTCATGCCCTGACTTTTTCAACCAATCAGCATATGCCACCTGTCTGTCAGATGTCAGATCAAGACCCGAAACTATAACAAGACTCTTTGTAAAAGGTAAACTGTCCAACGGGATCCCATTTGGCCCAAAAGGATTGCAAGCCGGGTGATCCCTATCAGTCCCCTCGGGTAGGTATGCTTTCCAGTACCAGTCCCGGTCTTGTAGTGTCACAAAGTACTTCCCATCGAGTTGTCTCTCCGACTCGGTTCGCAGATTGCCACCAAACATGGCATTTAACAGAATATTACCAGAAATTGTGATACCCGACTCAGCCGCACGAACAGCCACATGGTGTGCAATATTACCTCCTGAACTGTCACCAGAGAGGAAAACCCTTAGACGGGCCGGGTCGCCACTATGCAACCATTGCTGGGTCAATGCCCATTTCAATGTGGTCCAGCCATCATCATATGCACAGGGATATCTGTACTCGGGGGCCCGTCTGTAGTTGACTGAGATCACAACAGCCCCACATAGCAACACAAACCGCCGGCACAAATTATCATAGATGGCAGTATTTGACGAGGAGTGAGCAAAGCTGCCTCCATGGAAGAAGATAATAACAGGAAACGGGTCCTGGGAAGCAGGTCCTGATAAGTCTTCAAGGATTGAAGGGATAGAAGTTGTTTCCGGTACCGGGTTTGGTACGAGGCGGTATGTGCGAACCAGGAGGCTGGTGGCCTTGTCAATTACAAGGTCGAATGAGGAGACCCCATTTTGAGGAGAGGCATTTGCTGGGACACGCCGGTCGAGGAACTCGGCGAGATTTCGATCAAAGGTGCCATCGGGACGGCGCAACATGTTGTATGCAACTTTGAAGTTGGATATGAGGACCCATGTGTTTAGTGGCACTACCATCTGTTACCATACAAGGAAAACAAACCGCTATTAGTTATTAGAAGTAGATTTTAGGAGGTTCTGTGATTTATTATGTTTTTTTCCTTGGAGGTGGAAGCAAAAAGGAGCGAAGAGAAAAATGAAGGGGAGCTAGAAGGGGAAAAAGAAGGACAAAATTGAAAATTAGAGGGATCAACTGTGCAATTTAAATCAAATCAAAAGGGATACACGAAACGCCCAAATTACAACTTTATAACCCAAAACCCCCAAAAAGGCAGTTCTCGAAACAGCACAAACATAGCAACCAATAAACACATCAACAAATGAAGCACGAATAACGGCGCACAAATTGAACAATCTCACAGTCACAGCACGGTAGGAAGAAGCGCCGGGCGAATAAGAGATTAGAAGAGAAGGAGAAAGATAGGAAGAGCAAGTACCTTGCATTCATTGGCGTTAACCTCGTTACTCCCAGCCATGGCGAAGAGGGGCAAACCGAGACAGAAAAAACTGAACAAATAAGGAGAAATTAGTCAAAGGGGCAGATAGCGAGATTTGTTGTTGGTCGACCAGAGTAGAAATAGAGCGCCTTTTCTCATGAGCAGCGTACACGAACCAAGGAATCAAACTGAATCGCAGGTTCAAACGCTGATCCCTTATTTCGCTTCAATGGTAAACAACTCCAAAAGGTCAGAGTCAGTGTTCTTTGTTCAGAGTTCTATTGCGAGAAGGAACTCTTTGCAGAAGAGAGAGTGAGAGAGAGAGAGGAGAGTTAAAGAGAGAGTACGGGAGGAGAGGGGAGTCAAAGGCAAAGGCCAAAGGGGAGGAGAGAGAGAGAGAGAGAGAGAGAGAGAGAGAGAGAGAAGGAATGCGGGAAGAGAGGAGGAGAGAGAGACGACGGAAGGAGACGACAAATCGGGCGGCTCAAAAAGTAAACTTGTAGAGGTGGGCCCCACGGGCATTTCGCTCTCGCGCTTTCTCTCTCTCTTTCCCTACTTACATGGAAGCGGATTCTCTGCCGCGCAGCACAAACGAACGCTCAGGATTTCCTGCGCTGTAAGATATGGACGGTTCAGATTTGATTCATGGAGATCTGATATTATAAAGGTTAACTTGCACGAATCTCGATGCAAATCAAAGACTGAAATTTAATGCTCAGCACGCACAGTATCTGTGCTCCGCGGTAGAAGATCTGGTTTATAGTTACATTGCTCCCCCTCGCCGGATTAAAAGCGTTTAGTTTTTCCCTTTACTATTTGGCTTTTGCTCTTTACAATTATATATGCTATTTTATAATTTTAATAGCATTTTTAGAACCAACTCTTTGCGCAGCAGTCCCTGGTTAAAATTTGACCGTGATTTCAATCCGACGATCCGTATCACGCCACGTTTACGGAACCAGCGACTATTACCACAGCATATAGTATTACACAAGCAGTTGGCGAATGGCGATAGTGTGTTTTGACCAGAAAGAAAGTCGCTCGTGCCTCGTGGTCGTTTCATATGCACCCACTAATCTGCCACCATCTCCATCTCCCTCTTATTTTATTTTTATTCTTCTTTTTCTTTTCTTTTTGTTCTTTTTAAAAAAAAAGGAGTTTGTATTTGTGAACTTTCATGCTCGCTGGTTGGTTCAGGTTTTGCACTTGGCATTATTTCTGGCGCTTTTTGTCTTCAAATTAGGGGGGTTTGCACTTTGCACATCCGTAGTTCTTTTTTTCTTCTCCTTTTTCAGAGGAATAACGAATCGGATACCTCTCTCGACCAATCCGGATCCGACCCATCATTAGGAAGTACTAGTTCTGACTCCTCCATAAATTTGTCTGATTGATTGATAAGTGCATGCAATACCTGATTTTTCTCAAAACAAAATGCAGAATAGAATAAAAGGTCCTGATAAAAGGGTCCCATTTATCGTATATGCGGATAATTCACTGTCAAAATTGACCCAATAACGTAACAATTTGTGTTGTGCAATTCAATTATACAAATGTAACGGACAAAAAAATTGTTGTCTGCTTCACAAAAAGTTGACTGTTGCGAAATAGTGTGGTATGTTTGTTTGTGGATTTTGGACCCATTTTGCCAATTTGAACAGTCCATATATATTGATTTTGCATGACAAAAAAAAACTATAACTTGTTTGATTGAAATCACACAAGTTGAGCTATTATATAAAGAATGTTTTATTTTAATCAAACATCATCTCGAAATATGCAATTATGACAAATATTCCCTAAGGAAAGTTTATGTTATGATATTACGTGTTTTAAAAGTGTCAAAACCCGAAAAATATAATTGTTCTTATAATTTTACTTTCACAAATCTAATTATTTTGGTCATTTCACACTTAAAAAAAAAATAAAATTATAGATTAAATATACTACAGAAGGATAATTGTTCCTACAATGATGTTACTACTTGTATCAATTTGTAAGCTTATTTGAATTCAAGTCTAACTTACTTGATGAATATATGTATTTTTAAGTGAGGGAGTAAGTTTATATTCATGATTTGATACCCATATGAATGTATGATATATTGTTTACTAGTAACGATATGAAATGAATATTTTGGTGATTCTTTATATAATTAAGGAGTTTTTTTTTGAAGAAATATATAATTAAGGAGTTACAATACGCAATGACAAAATTCAAGATATTCTAGGATTATCATCAATAAATTATATCGAAATTGTCTTTAACATTATATGCAAAAAGTTTCACATGTAGCAAAAGGTGATAAGTTCAACCTTAAACAAAATCCTCAAAATGACTTAGAAAGAAATGATTGAAATGCTTTCTCTAGGTTTCTCTCATTGAAAACATCATGTAGGCACAAATATGCACGATTACGAATGTTATTATTGATATGTTGGAGAGGTATTACCTCGGGTGTGGAATACTTGAAGACAATCGAGATGCATGTAGCACTCTAGATACATAAAGCGAAAAAGATTTACATTCTCACGTATCAAAAATGAAGTTACCTCGAGATTATATTATGTAATGATTTCGATTTGTACTGTATGGTTTTGTTTCTTTTACTTTAATATTTAAAACAAAACCATAAAACTTTATTAATATCACAAATAATTCAAAATGATTACCTTAATGAAAATCTTAGATGTTAGAAAGATAAACACAAAAATTTAGTAATTCTGCATCAATTTAAGTCTATTTATGTGTGTGTATATATATATCAAATCATTGTTATTTAAACGAAAAAAATTTCTTTGATCGTAATCATTCCATTTGTCATGAAACAAAACGAAAAACGAGTAAACGACTCATCATTGACAGATCTATATACGACCGATTAAATCAAGCAACTGATTAAAATGGTTATATTGACATATGATACATTAAATATGCAATTAATACGGACAAAAGTGGTATTAAGTGCCAAAAGTTAATCTTTGCTTTCAAAATTACAACTTGTGCTCTCAAAATAGCACCGCCATTAAATTTTTTAAAGCACCAATAGAATATCTGGTACAAGTGCTCAACACGTCAGTTTAACTATAAGTCAATTGCAAAAACGATAAAAAAGAAAAGGAAAAAGGTTTATTTATAATGATATATTATTGCCGACTATGGTTGCAACTTGCTGAAATGTGAGACTGAGATCTCTCTTAGACTATTTCTTAGTGTCCCATTAGAAAGTTCAACTCAATTGCCTATTTTTTTTTTAATTACCATCCAACGATTTAATTTCATATCAACAGCCGACATTTATTTCTTAATTTTATTTATTGGGTTTTTGCTTGACATCTCTCTCTGTATTTGAAACCAGATAACTACTCATTTATTCAACCATTCTTCATTCGTTCAATAATTCCATATAATAATTTTAGTTATCTTTTTCTTGTAAAAATTGCAGAAATAAAATATTTCATTCAGGAGTAAATTCTGAATTTTCAGCAGGATAGAACAATGTTTCGATATGAGACACATTATTGTAATTATTTTGAGTCATATACTCATACGTAAATTTGTGTAACCTTTTTACTGAAAATCTTAATTTTTAGATATATTTTTGAAAAAAAATTCAAGATGGAACATATTTTTAAAGTTTCCCCAAACTATAAGTATATTTGTAAGAAATAAGCATTTTGTATCATGTATATTTTGAAAAATAATTTTTCAAGATAGAATACTTGTTCTATCCTGCCATTTATTAGATCCGCCCTTGAATTGTTCATGTTCTTTACACACAGAGGCGGATTCACTTTAGGACAAGCTCGAACAAGTGTTCGGACTTGATTATGATTTGATTTTCAAAAAACGCAAAATTTGATGTATTTTTTATTATTTTTTTATTGAAAAAATTGTAGTGAATATTAGTGTATTTATATTCGAATTTGATCTCAAGCTCAATGCTCGAACTTAACTGAACCTCTGAATCTGTCAGTGTTTATCTCTGAGTTGCTGAAGTTTATGTACACATAAAAGATACTACTAAATCGAATTTCTTGACTTGATGGTATACTCAAGAATATTAATCCATACCTCGCCTCTCTTTCTTTGTATGTGTTTCTAACTTTGTGTATGATAGAGAGTGATTGCAACAGGAACCGAGTGCGAAAATTAAGACTTATCAATCACTAATTAAATGTCATCAAAAGATGCATAAAATCAAGAATTGAGATCACTTCAGAAATAATTAATTAATCTAAAATTTCATAATAATTAATTATTTACACTAATTGCTTGTTTGAATTATGTGCATCTATGTTCATATGTTTGAATTTTACATCTGCATGATATATTTGTGTATAAATACCAGGGGCAAGTTCTTGAATTACAAGTTTTTTGTTTGTCTTATAATTAAAATGTCAACACATTTTGGTTCTCAAGTAAGAAACATTTACAATTGTAGTCAAACCATAAAAAAAAAAATTATTCTAGGACACCCCTACCTTTAGAGTTTAGACTATATTTATCGGAACCGAATCTGCTGCTTGTAAAATCGCACCTTGTTTTCTGCTTGTTTCGATTTGGACTCTTCAAAACTCATCCAACGATCAAAGCATCTGATTTCTAAATCAAATAACAGTCGTTCGTGACGGTCGGATCGAGACAAGCCCAGCAGCAGATTCGGATCCATATTTATCATGCTTATTGTTCAAAGGTACAGTACTAACAAATAATCAACAGAAAAATTGTACAGAACCTGCTGTCTTTGAGTACATTTTTTTCACCAATAAACAACATTGCTCACACAAATTTACAAGTGCATACTATTGTCAAGGGCATATTTGCAGAGACAAAGACATGAAATCGTCAAACCAAACATTGCGCACAAGTACTTTTTTCCACCAATAAACAACAGATGGTCCTCAAGTTATGGTGCAGCTGCTCATACAATTAATACAAACCAACTGTAAAACTGTAACAAGTTTCAAAACATTTTGTTTTCCTCAAAAAAAAAAAAACATTTTTGTACAATTGCCAATAGGGTAACAAATAACAATAACAATAGACATATATATCTTATGGGTCAACTAGTGTAGTGCTAAAATTCGTTCGGGTTCCGCCCGCGTCTTTTACCCGCCCGTTGACCAAATCCTTTGAAATCTGGACGGATCGTGGGTGCGGGTCTAAGGGCGGGTTTGGATGGCGTCCTTGGAAAATCGCTCGTTCTAAACTCGTGTCAGAACCCGTCTCGCCCGACCCGTCTACCCGACCCGCCCGCCCGTCAACCCGACCCTCCCGTTTGACCCGCCAACGGTAAAATTAAAAAAAAAATTGAATTATTTAGGAGGGAGACCCGTTACCCGCCCGTTTTATCGGAGGGAGACCCGTTAAATTCATTTGTACTTTGTCAAATATGATTTTTTTTAGATTTTTTTGTGAATTTTTTAAGATTTTTTTGGTGTTATTTCAATTTTCGGATCAAAACATACCACATTTTCATATTTAAAAAAAACCCGTGCCTGCCCGCCCGTTTGACCCGACGGGTCTAAGAGCGGGTTTGGGTCACCCTTCCCAAACCTACCAGTTCCAACCCGCCCGTCATAATCCATTCAACCCGTCCACCCGTCGCCCGTCTCACCCGCCCCCCGTCCCATCCGTTCCCCAAATCCGCCCGCCCGTCCCGTTAGCATAACACTAGGTCAACCAAGTGGTCAAAACTGAAAAGTAAATTTTCTTAGAGAAGTAACATTTACCTACGGGTTTTCATCAAAAAAAAAATAGAGAAGTAACATTTTTTATTTTTTCTTTTAGATAACAGTTATAATAAAATGAAAAGGTAATAAATAATAGGGGAAAGAAACTTTTACAGTGAGGTTTGGAATTTCTGGAGGCCAAGGCCTTGACTTTCCAAACTGGTAATGAAAAATCTTGCAAAGACAAACCAAACAAAAACAAAATAATAATAAAATATGAAAGGAAACAGTGAGTTAGGGACAAACGACAGAAGCCCATCTAACAGTACTTTTGTTCCTTTGTAGCGCCAAACTGTACCAATTCTGTACCGGAGACTACTTCCCTCTATGTGCCAATGTTAGGTACTCTTTCTCTATGACCCCACCTCTTTCTCTAAGGGCTTGTTCGGTTTCATCCCGCGATCACAGAAAATGCACTGTTCACGTGAAAATTTCACTGTTTTCTTTGAGCGAATAGTAAAATTCTCACGTGAACAGTACATTTTTCGTGAGCGTGAAATGAAACCGAACAGAGACTAACATTGCTAGTTTGGTATTTGGTTCTGGATCTGATAGGTACGTGTTAACCAAATAAGATTGCAAAATCAATGTACGGTACAGGAAAACATGCACAGATACGGCCACACATCACCCAAACAAAAGGACAAAAGATTGCTGCGTGAGGCGGACGCCAGCACTCGCTCTCGGAAGTCGCAACAAAAGATAATTAATTATGAAAACTTTTTACAAAGTTACAATAATGAATCAGATTATATAGATTATATGTAATAATTCAATCTCCCTTAAATTCTTTACAAAGGATCAAAGACTTTATTCTTAATCCCACTTCTGAGCTCTATCATTATTTTATTTTTTCTTTGCTTTTCTATGACTCATTTATGGACATAAATCTTATTTCATTAAAAGCTCTATTAACACTAGAAATTGCATCGCGGCGTACCGCCGCATCTTTCTTTTTTCTTTTGAATTTTTTTGTAGCATTGATATATTTTTTTGTTCCTTTTGTCATGTTTATTGGTTCGTTGAGAAAAATAATATAATCAAATCATCTCGAATTTCATAAGAACACAACTATCAAATATATGAAAATTAAATAACATAATCAATTCATCTTAAATTAAATAACATAATCGATCATCTCAAACAAATTATCGTTAACAAATAATATTCATTATCCAAATAATATAATCAAATCATCTCAAATTTCATAAGAACACAACTACCAAATATATGAAAATTAAATAACATAATCAAATCATCTTAAATTAAATAACATAATCGATCATCTCAAACAAATTATCGTTAACAAATAATATTCACTATCCACGTTGACATTCATCACATAAAACAAATGAGATTTTTTTTCATAAGTTCAATTCTATGATAGTCATTTCATAATTTTCAAACATACATTTCTCCTTATATAACCAAAGCTCTGATGCACGTTTACATGAAACATTTCTTGAACCCAAATATTTTATTGCTTAGCATATTATACTCTCATCTTTTGTAATTTAGAACTTGCACTTTGAACATTGATGAGCCCATATATTCGTTTGCTTCAAGAGTGGAAACTTGTGAGCATTATATCTTCCTCAATTTACTCTTGGTTGCCATGTAATATATGCTAATAAATATTCCTGAATTAATTTCATAAAAAAAGTGAATGAAATGAAACAATAAAATTGGGTAAATTTTCTAAAAAGTCACTAAACTTTAAAATACATTTTTATTCATTTTTAGTCACTTAACTTTGAAATATTTTAGAATGTTGGAACAAAAATCATAAAATTCGGATAGCAATGAAATAAATTAAATATAAATTATAATTGAATTACTCGGATCGTGAGAATTCACTGTCCTAAAGCGTATTTTGTCCCGATCGTGCAAGACAATGAAATCGCTCCAAAGATAATCCGGAATTGTCACTCCTTGAGACACGTCCTTGGAAGTGACAGATGAAATGTCCTCAATATCCAGCAATAATTTTATTTGAAAATAATATAATAGTAGATGGTGGATGGAATGAAAATTATAAAAGGATACAGGTGATGGAACTTTATTTGATAAACCAAAGAGAAGATGTAACAGAGGAATTGAGTACCTTGTTTTCTATTTTTCGTCCATATTTATAAGAAGATATGATGCAACATATAAAGGTTTAATAAATCTAATTAAATTATTTAAATTAAGTATATACGTTATAGCTCAAAAGATGTAAGTGAAATTATTTGCATTGAATATTATAACGTTAATGAAATCAAAAGGTGTAATGGACAATATTTGTAACGTATCCAAATGGATTTAATCAAAGGATGTATAAATATTAATGAATTTAATATCATCATTACTTTTTGCTGAACGGTCGGGCCCACTTCCAATCTTGCCAGGGATGCAGCTCATCTTTAGGGTGGAAAGCTTGCAAGCCAAGAGATGCATTTATCCTTTACTATGGAAATAATCACACCTTGATTAATTGCCATTTCAGTATATTAGTATTGATTAAGTTGATTTTTCAATATAAATGTCGTGTCCGCGTGTCAAGGAGAAAGGACACGCGGACACTGATGAAAGTTTATTTATAGTATTGATTAGTATCCTTAGTGAACATGTTGTTTTTATGCCAGACTCACTTATCTACTAGCGGATTTATTATCGATGTCAAGAATAGAGTACTTATCTTGCAAATTGGTAATGAATAGGTTGCTTTTGATGTCATTGACAACGTTTCCGAATTTGTTCAAGAAAATTATCATGAAAGGAACAATATCAACACGAGAGATAGCTCTCTGAAGAACGATTTTAGTGACACCACGGGCACTAATCCATCATGAAAAAGAGCATCTTGGGACGAACTCATGTCATGCACACAATTTGAAAACAATTCAATCGAGTTCACTAACTCCAATGTTGATTACGATTCAGACGATTTTAGAGAATGGGAAACCATGAACGAATTGGAAGAAAATTGTGATCAACCCGAAGTTATGACCCTTGAGGACAAGGAAACGTTGCGAAACGATTTCAATTTAGTTGATGTTGATGCATTCATTGTTAAGATGGAGCAACTAAAGTTGGAATTTGAAAGACAATTGAAAGAAACGCTGATATCACATATGATCGTCAAGCTGATTTCACATGCGGTTGAAGGGAGTAGAAACACCTCTCTTATCGATGACAAAAACACGTAGAAAAAGAGTGTCGAGCTCGAGCCACTAAATACGAGCGCTTTTTGAGAGACAACCCAAGTCTTTTATCTTTTTTGCACCTCTAGGTTAGGAATCTTTAGAAAAATACAGAAAAATCACAAATTCCAACAAAAGCACAAAAATAGTCGTTGCACTTTGTTTTATTTGCATATTTAGCATCACATAAATAAACTTCAAAAAATTGAAAACCAAAAAATATTCTACCACTACAACCGTAAGTCATGTACCACTACGGTCGCAGTCTACCTCTCTATGGTTTGCAGATTTGGTACTTATAAATTTTTTGGGAGTTCTGCAGACCACTACGACCGTCGTCCGTGACCACTATGGTCATAGCCATCAGACAGCTTGGTCAAAGGAATAACTATTGAAATATTTAAGGATTACAACCGCAATGAGCCTACATTACGATCATAGGGCATTACATTTTCTCGGGAATTAAACCCAAGCAGAGGAAGGTTCAAAATTGAATTCCCTACGGTCGTAATCCTTGTCAAATACGATCATAGTAATTAATGCTCAGCCTCGAAACTTGGAGCAGACATCATAACAATATGAAATTAAATGCCTACGATCGTAGTCAAGACCCATTACGACCGTAGTGCATTTAATTTGACCTCGGGAAGATCCGTAACTGTTGGGAGACGAGAGATTACAGTCGTAGCTACGTGATATTACGACCGTAGTGATTTTAATTTCCTCGAAAATTGGAGCCAACGGTCGCATCCTTTACTTCATTCTGGGCATAATGGACCTCAGCTAAACTCTATAAATAAGGGGTTTCATTCCAAAATTCATCACCCCTATTTTCAGACATTTTCTCTTTTCTCTTCCAGAACTCCATTGCTGGTTATTTCTTCATAAAATACTTTCAAGATTTGATCTTTTCGACCGATCCATCTCGCCATTACGATCATTCGACTCGACACCGACACCGCCTCGACCCGACACATTTCCCTCCGGTACCTCTTCCTTGACACTACCAGACCACAACCACCCTTGTCCACTGTCGAGACCTACTTCACGACAGAAAATCAGCCAACCAGCACTTTCTGCTTCGACCACTACGATCTTAACAACCATCAGTTACGGCAGTAGTCAGCAAATCCCAATACCATCGTATCAACTCTCAGTCCACTATGACCGTAACCCCTCTCCTGTTACGGTCGTAACCCATGCACCCCAAAACCTGCCAGAAACCAAGTCTTGAACCCATTCTGATCGTAGCCTTCTTTGCTTACGGTCGTAACTATCTCTGCCATAACCCATCCGAGACCAAGTCAAAGACTCAATCTGATCGTAGCCGAGGCCAGCGACGACTGTAGTGAGGTTTCTAGAAGGCAGGAGTTCGTTGTTGCTGAGATTGCTGCTGCGAGGATTAGAGCTTGGAGCGCGACGACTGTTGTTGTTGCATCGCTTCTCATCACTACATTTAGGTTGTATCTCTCTACCATTCTTTTTATTGTTTTAGGGTTAGGATTATAGTTGGAGTTTGGTACTTGATCTGTCGAGTCCAGTTTTTTACTTGCACCACCCATGGCACCAAGAAAGCCAAGACAATTGACCCATAGTAGATGTGAGGAGGATTCCTCCTACGAGCCTCCTCACAAGAGGCGTGGCACCTCCTCTACCGCAACACTAGGTTCTGGTGCTCAAGATGACCCTGTGACCGATTGGCGACTGCTACCACCAGAGAAGTGGTCGGAGAACCAAGATGACAATTTTGGTCTCCATCTTGCGGAAGAGAAGTATCAGCGCATGCTGAACAAACTCAAGAACTGCAAGATTTACCGGCCCTGCTACGTCCATCCTGAGATCCTTGCTACCCTAGGCATACTTGACAAAGTCAAGGGTCTCAAGAACCGCATCGAGATATTAGAGTATTGTACGACTTCCTATCCAATGTATCATACATTGACGTACGAGTTCCTAGCGACACTGAACTATAATTCCAACCATACTAAGTGGTCGTATTATATAGATGGGACTCATTACATCATGATTGTACGAAGACTCACCGACATTTCAGATTTCCATACAGCGACGACGCGATGACGGTTCATCTGGAGTAGCCAGAGGAGTTTGGTTGTTACCAGTCATTCTCTATTAACTGATCGACGCACCACGAGACTCGTACAAGGCAACACAGATCTCTCATCCCATCCTCCGTTACCTCCAGTGCGCTCTTGCCTTCACTATCTTCATGCGTAGAGAGACAGCTTTGATGATGCACGAGAGCGATATGTTCTTAATCTACGCCGTGCTTTTCGTGGATAGGCAGTCAGAGATCCTTCCGATGGTGGTGTACTTCATGTTCTGCCACACCCTTCACGTGCACGAGACTACTTCTCCAGGAGGGATGATCACTATCAGAGAATTCGTCACACGTCTTGCCATCTACCACGGCATAGTCAGGCCTGACGAGTGACAATTCAAGACACCGACCCTTTGGTTCAAGGGCCAGACTGAGTGAATCGAAATGGCGTATCTCACACAGGCACACATGCTTCGCAAGTCGGGTGATACTCTAGTCTTTATCATGAGGATTGGTGTGCAGTGTTCCATACCTCTTTTGATTCAGATATATTGCGCATATCCTACCAATTGGATCATGCCCATCTACCAGGAAGTTCCACCAGCTCCAGCACCCGCACTTCCAAAGTCGCAGCCTCAGCCAGCACAAGCAGCTGCATAGTTCCATGTTGGGCCAGACAAGCCATCACTCGCCCAAATCTACGACCTTATGCAGCAGATGTCCATCGACTCTCAGCGCCGTTACGACGATTTGCGAGGCTACATCACTGAGACGAGGACCGAGATGCAGTCTTACATCGACACTCGCTTCACAGAGACCTGCGACCACCTCACCTCCTTTATTGATGCTCATTTCACCGAGCAGCGTTAGATTATGGATTCTCAGTACTGCTCCTAGTAGGCCGCCTACACCGATCATATCACACAACTGGGAGCACGTTTCAGCCAGATGGAGGTCATGCAGGACCAATTCGCTACCTAGGGTGACGACCTGATCGATCAGTACCACACCTTCGCCCACCATGCCAGCTCTGTGTATCACTATTGCATGAAGGTCGACCCTCACATCCCAATGAGCCAACTGGAGCCGCACACCTTCTCATGCCTCAGTCGCCAGCAGCCAGACTCCTTCTTTGATGATGGTGACGATGATGGGCAGTGAGCGCAGCCGCTGCTGCGCATTCAGCTCCTTCGCCACATGCATTGTGAGTTTCTTTTTATTCATTTTCTCTATTTACTTTTCTTAGCTTACATTTAGAAAGGCTTGGGGGTAGATAAGGAAATTGAATTGTATCTTTACCTGATTTCAGTACTTGCTTTCAGTAGTTTAGGAAATAAAAATCGTAGTTCGATGCGAATTAGAGTTAAAAGGTATAATTTTTAGGCGTACCAAAAAAATTATACATTCGGTGATTTTAGCGATATAACCTCATAAAACAAAAACAAAAATATTATTTGCATTTAGATTAGCTGCATGTTTACTTTTAGCATTGTACATAGAAAAAATCGAAAACTACAAAAAATTAGAAAACAAAAAAAAAATCAGAAAAAATATTTGCATTTTAGGCTAAGTAGACTTCTAATTATTAGATTTTTCTAGTTTCGCAATATATTTGGTCAGAAATTATTAAGTTTACTTATATTGCCCATAAGTAGTTCAACATAGGTTCCCTAATTGATTTAAGTTACGATCTCTTGTACATGTGACCTTGAATTTAGAACCCAATTTCACAACGTAGTAAATAAGTATCAGACACACTAGGACAAGAGTTTCTGAAAGGCTTTGTGCCCGTAGGAAGCTTTGCGCGAGACTCAATTAATCCTTTCTTAATCGGACCTAATTGAACAAAGGTGTAAATTGCAAAAATGAGCAATATGTCGGGTTGAAGTCCTTAGAACATATACATACACATATAAATAAAAACAAAATACACATTAGTGGAAAAATGAGCGAGCCAAAAAATAAACAAATGTACAATGGAAAAAGTCATAGCATGAGGCACAATTTACATCCTTAACTTAATCATTTTTCTTTTTAAAGGATTATCTTAAATTGGTTACTACTTATGAAATTTGGGCGATAAATTCAATAATTAATAACTCAAGGGTATCACCATAACTTGTCAATTTGGGATAAAACCTTCCTTTGTTGGAATTCTTATGATTTAATAAATGTAAATTAGATAATGACCATAAATCCAAAGAGTTGAGTTAGAGGTTTAACTTATTCTACATGTAGATTAGATTTACATTTAAATTACAAAAAAAATTGTGTTTGTGAGGTGAATAAGATCCCTAGAAAATATTTCGAATACATTTACCACCTTGTATGCATTTAAATTGAATTGTTTAACCCTAATTTACCTCGAGAAGCCGAGTTACGATTTGAGTAGATGACTTGGTTTAGATTTCATAGTATATTCGGGTTGGTTCTCTTTAGTTTAGACTTGTTTGAGGGCGAGCAAAGATTAGGCTTGAGAGAATTTTGATAAGACAAAATTTTGTACCAAAACCGTAGGGTATGTTGTGTAATTTAAGCTATAAGTCCGGTAAATTTAGGTCAAATAACCAAGTTTTAGTCTCAAGTTCAAGTTACTACCGTAGAATTGGTTTACGTTGCAGAATATAGGTAATGAAAGAATATAAGTCTATTTTTGGACACTTGGAGGAGTATGGAGCGCGATTAGACAGCTTGAGGAGTTACATGACTGATTATAATTGTAATCAAGTCACCAGCTTGGATCTAGAGATGGTGCACAGCCACTACGGTCATAGTCACACTTGACTACGATCGTAGTCCTCGCATCCCGAGACTGCAACTCTTCAAGTCTTAGCCCAAACCTCTTCAGATTACCCTATTACGGTCGTAGTGACCCTATCTCGATACACAAGCTACCTGTACTTAGCCACCAGAGGGCTTTATTCCACTCACTACGATTGTAATCCACCTTGGTTAAGACTGTAGTGTGCATCTCCCGACAAGTCATTCTTCCAGGACTTAGCCTTTTTCAGACCAGAAGACCTGGTTACGACCGTAGTCACCCTTAACTACGACCCTAATTAAGACCGACAGTTCCCAGAACTGCTTTCACGACTATCTTATGACGGTTCCCAGCACTTACTACGACCGTAGCCCATGATCATTACCGTCATAGTCAGAGACAACAAAGCGATTTAGTTCTATTTTGGGTAGTTTCTGAGGAGTAATTTCAGGATTCTCTATATTTCTTATATTTTGGGGGGTTCAGATCTGAGAAAGTCATCCATTTTTTAAGAGAGTTATTTCGTTACACTTTTGAGAGAGAGAGAGATCTTGGAGAAGAAAGAGAAGAAGAAGAAGAAGCCATTGAAGACATCATCGCCAACTTCTCCTTCTTTGGTTTACTCTTCCTACATCTCTTTTATTTTCTTTTTAATTGTACTTGTTGTATTATCATTGTCATGTTGGGCTAGTTCTCCATTAGATTTCTTAGGGAGACTTGAAACTTGATTTGTATCTTACTTGATTATATGATATCTTGATTGCTTTTGTCATTATGGCTTGTGCTTGTATTAATTTATTATTATGATCTTGATCAAATTGCATACTTAGGATTTAATAATTGAAATTGAGAAATGGAATTATTAGATCTCGACCACAAGTAACAAGGTAGATGATAGTCTAAGTATCGAAACGTGACGATTATTATCAATAGCTAACTTAATTAAATTAAATAATTATACTAAGTACCGAGAGGTGAATTGCAATTGTTTAAGTAGATTAATGCAATTAGGACTTAATAAATTTAGACTAGAATGTCCAAGTACTGAAAGGTGAATTTGTTCTAGTTTAGATATGATATTAATATAGAAATATCACTTAGTAACAACCTTGTTAATTACGCCTTCATAATACAAAAACAAATGTTTAAATTTACCCGGTAGATATAAATAAGTGGATAGGAACCCCTAAGAACCTAAGTTTTTCATCTTAACCTTTAAAGTTATTAATTGAATTACTTAATCATTTAATCTAAATTTGCATAACATGAAATAGCCAACTTTTACTTTAAAACAAAACACAACTCTCATTTACTTTCTCACTTAGATTAGATATATTAAAATTTGATAACTAAATTCGAATTGTCCTAGTTGGATCCACACCCAAAGTATTACAATAGATGATTGTATACTTGTAACATCTATTTAACAACTATGGTTTATTAAAACATCACATCAGGCGCTATTAATAGTTGCGTCTGTAATGAGATTTGATATTTCTACTAGTATTTGAGTTTAATAATAATATACTCTACTAAAAACACCAAACATTAATAATAATAATAATAACTATAATAATAACAACAACAACAACGCTAATAATAATAATAATAATATACTTTACTACCAATATCAATAATACCCGTACTCGTCAAAATAATTGCCATCACAAATAATATCAAGATTGCATTTATAGAGTTCCATGAAGCAACCAAATGCGAATCAGATCTATCCTTGAATGGCCATGATACCATGCTAGAAAGTACATTATTTTACTCATTGTAATTCGAGTCTTCGTACGGTGTGAAATCCATGTCCATGAAGGCATCATCACCACAAGTGTTACCAATGGGGTGGGATCTTCACTCACTGAAACCTCGACATGTTCGTCCGGATTAATACCATCCAACTCAATATCAAAATTTTCAATACCATCTTCCTCTTGTGTCGAAAGATTTCTATTTGAGGTTGGAATTGGTTCATACGAGTAGTGAAGAGTTGGTTCATTGGGTATTGGAACTGGTTCATATGCGCAACTACTACACGCAAAATTGAAATTTAGTACATTGGAACGTGTTATGGGATCAACAAATAATTCAACCATTGACAAGCTTTCCGATAACACCGAATGATTAACCACTAACCTCCATGCATCATTATTCAAAATTTGTAACTCATAATAGAATATTACATGAGGGGTAAGTTGTAATCCAGCATTAAACCTTGCAGAGATATATGAATTATGAGTTGCGCTCGAAATCCCCAAGTTTCCATAGAGCTCCGTCTTCAATTCTTCAAGAGTAATGTCGTCATGCACCATAAATTACTCGTAGCCTTTTTTGAGTATTGAACATTGCAAGGACCATGTTGGATAGTACCTTCGATGAAGAAACTAATAAAGAACATTTTTTTGGATTTCTTTTGAAAGATGGTGAATATAGAAAATTATTTTTGAGATTTTCAGGTTAAAAATGAGATAGGAAAGAGAGAATAAGAGAAGAAAGGAAAATGTAAGCGAGAAGAAGAAGAAAGTGGTTGAGTAGTAGTATTAAATTTTATTCAAAACTTGGAGGCACAACTATTAATTGCGCCCCAAAATAATTCCCATCACTGAAATGTGGACCCTAGACATTAAGATTGACAAGCAACTAATGCAATAACATGCGCAATTATTGCAAACACAGAAACTAAGGGCGTGACTATTGATAGCGTCCCCAAGTATTTCACTTGGGACTTCTCTGAAAGTTCTAGATGAGTTAAGTCCAATAGGGGCGCTACTATTAATAACGTCCCTATTATTTGCCCAAAATAAATGGTCTAGTGGGATTCGAACTCAAGACACTCCAACCAAACACCCAAACCATTGTGCCTCTACCACTAGACCATTTATATTTCTCGTAACTTATGAAACAAAAAATTTACTTAAGCCATTTCTAGAATGAGAAGATTGCTCTTTTCGTATTACTTTGTTATTATGATGATTATTATCATTTTGATTATTAGTATTATAATTATCATTACTATTATTATTTTCATTTTTTTAGGTTTCATTATTTTCATTGTTTCAAATTATTATTATCATTGCTTTTATTATTATCTTCATTATAACTTATTATTATTATTATTATTATTATTATTATTATTATTATTATTATTATTATCATTACTATTATTATTTGTTGTTATATTTTTTCTTATTTTCATTATTATTGCTATTATTATTATTATTATTATCATTATCATTATCATTAGTATTATTATACTCATTTCTATTATAGTTATTATAATTATTATAATTATTATAATAATAATTATTATTATTATTTTTTAGTATCACTTTTCATTTTGTCTTTCATTATTTTCAATTATTGTTAATATTGCATTTATTATTAGTATTGTTATTATTAATTCTAATTCTAATTATAATATTAATAAGAATACAACAACTTGATGTTTGCAATGCTTTTCTCAACGGTGATCTTTCCGAAACAGTATACATGGAACAACCTCAAGGCTTCACAGATCCATATCATCCTGATTATGTTTGTCTCATACACAAATCCCTCTACGGACTCAAACAGACCCCTCGAGCCTGGTTCGAAAAATTAAGCATCACCTTGACTACCTTTGGTTTCAAACCTTTCTCCTACGACCCATCTCTTTTTCTTGCTCATCACAAAGGGCATACTCTTCTCATCCTGATTTATGTAGATGACATATTGGTAACTGGTAGATGACATATTTGATCATATTTTCATTTAATCTCAAACCGAACTCGCAATTAGTACACAGTTTGTCCATAATTGTCTACAATTAGTTTCGTTCAGTTTTATCAATTGAACTTGAACTGAACTTCAACCAATACCAATAAATAGTTCATTTCATAAATATTCAGCCTATTCTATTCGTGAACCGCCTGTTCATTAACAATCCTAATTCCGATTTATTATAGGACCCTTTATTAAAAAAGTTACTGCAACGAGCCTTCTTGATACGACTTTTCTCCCATAAATTCTGAAACGGAGAAGTCCAGTACCGTGTTCTTTCAAAACTGAATTGATATTCAACCTTTTTATCGGAGAGAATCAGATGAGATCATGCGGAACACCATACCGTTGATCCATCAAACCACTCACATTTTCACAACCAAACGCATTATAAACCGTTAGATTCGGACTTGAATAAATTCAGAGACAATACGAAAACTGTGGGCCCAACACCACTCTTTCGGTCAAATACCGTTTTCCGTAAAGAGGCAAACATCCCGTTTGAATGTTTGGTTGCTTCTAAGTTCTAACTCAGATATAGAGTATCTATGATTGATGTATTTTGTGTGATGGTGACGTGGAAGTCCAGGGTGCTTCCACGTGTACACATCATCATCTCCGTTTACAGTAATTCACACCAGACATTACCACTTTACCAGGGAATATGAAATGGAGAGGATCAAACACAGGATCCTGCTATGCTAAAGATTCCATACCATTCGCCATTGCATAACACATAATTTATTTTCTTTAACGTCACATCAAAATGTTATTTTATCATAGTCAAAGAGTTGCATACTCTAGTGCTTATACATCAATCAATCAATCACATATTCTATTTTATAATAATATATAATAATTTTATTTTTTTAATTTCTTAAATTTAATTTCATCAATTACCACTGACTGACAGTAGATGTACCACTGACAGTAGATGTACTGGCTAGAGCATCAATTTGTTTTTCCTTTATCATATTATTATGTGAGTACTGGAGAAATTACGTGCAAAAAGATAATGTGTCTAACTGAATCAATGAAAGAACTGTTAAAAATATTTATTGTGAAGTGATTGAAAAACCTCTCTTAGAAACAGAAGATTGATAGGCCAGAATGTCATGTCAGTCTCAGAAGAGAGCAAAAATCATAATTTCATCAGATCAGACGCTCAGTACTGATTTTAAAAATTCGCAAGATTCCCTGTGACAATTTCGTCTATAGTCTTCCTTGTATCACATTACTGACGCTAGATTCACCAACAATGCTACAAAAGTAATAGAATAACAGAATACACACTCTGAAATGTTCACAGAAGATCAGATATCTCATGTAACAGCCTAACAGGCACTGTGTAGTGCACATCAAGATTTTGTCACCTTCGGCATCTGTTCTGCAATTCCTGAAGAAGTGAAGGTAATATAATAATGAATAAAAATATTGTTAGACTCGTAGTTGAACCAATCTTTTTTTTTTTGAGAGAGAAAAATAAAAAACTTGAAACATAAGTACCAAGTACATGAACCAATTTTTTTTTTTTTTGAGTGAACCAATCAGATCAAGCACTTGAAACATGTACAAAATAGCAGATTGCTTCGCTAACAGATCGAAACGTGTCTCTCTTTCTGACATGGTTTCTTGTCACTGCAAATATATTTTTGAAAAAAGTGAAGTACTAATGTCACGTTGCAAAATAAAAAGACCAGAATAAGTACCAAGTACTCTCCTTCAGTAGTAGCCGTAGACTACGAGAAAGATAACTTCTGCATTTAAAAAGAAAGAAAGATAACTTTTCTCTCTCAAAAAAAAAAAAAAAAGAAAAAAAGACTGAAAGATAACTTTTGAGAAATTACTGCAGATAAAAATGACAAAAATTTCGGTACTTCAACAGATATTCGACGCATCATTTAATTCATTTGATGAAAAATTATTTTTGAAAAAATAATAAAAATAAAAATTAATCATTTTTCACCTGGGTGTTTTGTTTGCAATTTGGAGTGGTTTATTTGAATGGCCAGCTGTTCCAAAATTGATGCCATTTCGACTACTCTAGGAATTCACATTTTCTGAAATACTTCAAAGAAATGAGTAGCGGGTCTTTCTGAATTTTCACCGTTGAATCGTTAATACATCGTCGTTGTTCTGTCCGCACAGTAATTGCTATAGTAACAACAAATAAAAACTGTTCATTCCTATCTTGAAAATAACTGCTCATTCCAAGAAATACAGATTCCACTCTCAGCAAATGAAAAAACGCCCACAAAACCATTTTTGCCTCTTTTCAATAAATGGGTAATAATTAATAAATGGGGACATGAAATACAACATAATGATGAGAATATTCAAAACTGGGTTGACAAAAAGATTTTCATAGAAATTATGGGGTTATAAATAGTGGCACTTGCTATCCTGGATTCCTGGTCCTGCTCAATTGAGGTAATTTGAAAGCAAAACAAAATTTGATGATTCTTGCAATCATTATTTTTTTGTTCTTTTTGAGTTGGTTCTATTTTTTTTTGGAAGTAATGGACACAGAAATTTGTATTTGTATTTGGATGGCACCCCACCACCTGTATAATAAAAACAAATAGTAGTAGAAATGTTAATTGGTTTTTTCATTTAGTCCCCATGTACAGTTTCCAAGCTAGAAAATGACAAAATTACATGATTTTATGAATCTTCCCCATTTAATACATATCCAGATTAAATTTACTGAGCACTTTTGATATTAGGTGGAAAATTGACGTTCATTTTTAATGTTCCCAGGAAGACTTTGGTTTGCTTTGCACAGGGGCTGTTTGACACTGTGGTTGATTTGTGGAGTTAAATGAAATTGTGATGAATTAATGATTAGATAAAAGTAATTTTGAGTAAAATTGTAAAAAAGTAATTGGATAGAAACTTTTAGTGTGAAATGTTTACGTTTTACAAAGAAGTTCTTTATTTATTCAATCAAAAGATTCTAGCAGCGGCATAATTAAAATTCAAACATAATAACGTCGTCTCTGTCAAAATTTTATTATGCATATCTTCGGTGTATATTTATATATATATAGAGATAGGCTAGGGTGTTACATGGAGCATCAAACTCTTAATGCTTCACATCGTATCTCTAATTTAAAATTTTCAACGACCGATCCGAACCGTTGAACATGATCTACATATTGAAATCTACTTGGAGATTGAATTTTACATTTTTTTTTGAATTTTTTGCTATTTTTAGAGACGTAGGAAAATTGTAATTTTTGTTGGTCCAGAAACCGTTTGATTAGCAATTTTTTCTACCTCTTTAAAAAAATAGCAAAAAAATTAAAAAAAATGTAAAATTCAATCTCCAAGTAGATTTCAATATGTAGATCATGTTCAACGGTTCGGATCGGTCGTTGGAATTTTCAAATTGAATATAACGGATCTGGGACATGAGCGATTTGGTGCTCCATGGAGCACCCTAGCCTTTCTCTATATGTATATATATATATATATATATATATATATATATATACTGTGCCATACTGTTATACCAGGAGCAGAAAGACATCCATTTTGCAATATATGTACAGCATTGCAAACTTCTAACCAGACATTCTAAATTCTCAAAATCCATTCGTTCACACCCACTGATCCACATATACTTCATCTGTACCATCCGATCAGGTACCAACAGTCGTGATCTCTCATCCAATTAACCGGTATACATATCACTGCAGAGGATCCAGACTCATATATCCATTGATCCCATTCCCATCCATCTTTACAGAAGATGAAACCAAATCAAACCAAACCAAACGAAACCAAACGAAACCAAACCAAACGGCCGGATTTTTGTTGTTGTAGATTTGTCGTTTTGTGAAATTGTGCTTCACAAATCACAAATCAAGAACCCCGCACGATTTCCGAGGCACTTGCCACGCTTAATCACTTGTTGCTTCTGAGATCTGAGTTATGGCTCTCTCTTTATTATTTAATTGTCTCTTGTCTGCTTCTCTCCTCTTTCTCTGTCTACATCTCCCATTCTCCCTCTCCATCCCTCCCCTCTCCTACTCTGTACATGTACAGTGTAATTGTTTGTTTTGTATTGGATTCATGTCTTTGGGAAAATAAGAAGAAGCGGCTTTTTGGCGCTGATGTAATAATGTTGTTGACCTTATTTAAAATGCGACAAGGATTCAAGCAGATCACGTTTGTGAACTCCAACAAATATTAATATTAATTTTATGCTGCAAAAGATTTATTTTTATTTATTTATCCATTAATTTTTTCAACTGTTTCGATGTGATAATTGGCTTATTGCTAATTTAAACTATTTAATATATTTAGTTTGACTCTCTTCAATTAAAGTATTCAATAAAAGAGCTAATTTTTTGTAGTAATAGGCGAGTCTTGTACTTGAATATATTACAGTTGATCTAAAATTTTATAGTAGATTTAGAACTCGCGACTTTTCACAGAGGAGACGATGTTTTTAACTACTAAGTTAAGAGCTAGTTCTAAGAGCTAATTTAATTCTAAAACATTAATAATTATTTACAACCACTATTTATACAACTTGTAGGTTTGAAATTAGTAATATTCCTTTTGGAATTAAACAAATAAAAGAAAATTTAATTTTAGATATCTCCAAGTCATCATGAAAATAAAAAAGCACCGACAAGTTTCATGATATCATTTTTCACTACTTAAAAAAAAAATAGAACAGTGTACCATCTGATCGTTAAACTTTATCTGAATTACAAGAAAATATATAAGAATTTTAAGTTGATCTTCTGTAAAGATCTTTTTCTAGCTCACATTTTTTTTTTCATAATTGCGAATCTTACAAAATATTATCACCTAGTAATAGTTATATTGTTTCGGAAGTGAGAGATTGAACTATTGGAGAATAAACCCGAAATGTCTCGTCCTTATTTTTTCTGCAGACATATTAATCAATAAAAAATTCAAAAATTCCAAATTTACCTTATCTATTGTTCCTGTTTACGTCGGTTTGTCGACAAACCATTAATGTTTAAATATCAGATCCATCGTTTTCCTATCAACTCATTTGATCATCTTACATGCATCGATCATATAATTCTTTTCTATCAAAAAGCATCTCACATGAAATCCAATCAAATTTACATCTCAGTATCTCACCAATGAGTCCAATCCACGCAAAAATGGAAAACATTTTTGCATGCTCCAAAGCACGACGATTGCATACGATACATTGTTAATTTTGTCATCTTGTTTGTTTTTAATAGTGTGGCTAATGCCTAATGCGGTGCTTCGGCTAACTAACTGACACGTCTTAATGAAATAATGAAGAAAATGCATGATGTGGTGTGCATGGTGCCATCCTATCCCACTAATCGCCATCAATCAAATTTGATATATAATTCAACAAAGAGCAGTGCCATATTATTTACGCAAGGGACAAACAAATGGATGGTCTCCTTTATATATAGAAACTTCAGTCTTGCTTGGCGAGGAGGGGAGGAAGAATAATACAAATGGAATAAGGAATCTATTCTGATGTAATAGACTGGATCATTGATCTATATATTATATATAGCTAGTTAGCTACTAGCTAGTCAATGAATCTTTATAAATTTGCTTTTTAATTTTCCAAATCCACTACTGAGATAAGCTCAGTTGGTGCAATGCAACAGTACAAAATTTACCACAATTTGTTTATGATTCTACTAATCTGGTTCCTGTTTAAGTAAAAATAAGTAATTGATTAAAATTAAAAGACCATATAATCTAATCACACCAGTATAGAAAGAAAAGGGCATCAAAAAATAATTTCCTATAGAAAAAACTTTCTGAAAACACATATACAGGGACCTCGTACCATAAAAAAATATAGGGATAATGTTTCGTAGATACCACATTTGATATCAACTATCGATACTGATGTTATTATACACATTTAGTTGAGTTTTTATGCATATTATTTGAGTTATTATGCATGTTATTTTATGTTATTTTTGTACTGAAAAAAATATTATGCATGTTAACAAAATAATGTGCATAATAACTTCAATAGCATACATAACTATTTCAGTATAAAAAGTAACATGCATAATTATTTCAGTACAAAAATTAACATATATAATAACTCAAATAATATGCATAATAACTCAAGTAAATGTGCATAATAACATTGATATCGATAGTCGGTATCAATATTAGTATCTACGAATCAGCTCCCAAAATATAAATCTATTCCATTACAAGCTGAAGAAAAAGATTTAGAAATTTACAGTGTAATCAGTTATTTAGTTTTTGAACAGTGCCTATAATTAGGAGAGAGAGAGATATTATATTAGTACCGTACCTGAGAAATAATAAATAAAGAGAAGGTTCACCGACTAATTAAGCCACCCACCACGCAACCTCTCCCCACGATTTTATATTTGGAGCGATGCATGTGCCTTAATCACTCTCCATCAGTGCATCTTTTGTTTGCTTTCTGTGTTCTCTTATTCTCTAGTTGTTAATTAACTTCTTAATTACGTATCTATCTGTCATTACTCATTCTGATCCCTTGACAGTTTTCTTCCATAAAAGAAAGAGAGAGTGGTTAGTGAATCTTGCGTGCTCCAAAATAGGTTCATTCAGGTGATGTAATCATGTAAGAATCTCTTTTTCTTTTTGATTTATTTTGCATGTATGCAAGTAGGTAACTTTCATTAAACACATATAAGAAGCAGTATAGCACAGATCACAGCATTAAGCGAATCGCTTATGTTCATGTGATTTAACAGGAACTTGACAAGTGTATAGACAAATTGGATACTAATGAACAAGCATTGTTTCCTTATATGAGAAATATAATAGCTTATTGGGTTGCTTTATCTTTTTGTTCATTCAATCTTTTATTGGGCCTATTTAAGGTCCCATATCCTGGCATTAGTTCCATAACAGTTCATGACAAAGTGGCCCCACACTGTGCAATCAATAGAATAAAAGTCCAGATGATAAACTGTTACATTCTTTTAAATCATCTGATTTTGATCAGACAGCACAGATGAAGCACTCATCACAAACCAATCCTTCTAATGATAGCACTAAGGCTTTGATTATATATATCAGTGATCAGCACTTGGCTGTTCTTCAAGTTTACCTCACATGGGCTTGTTTATTGACCCCTTCCATTCAATTTTTTTTACACAAGGAAACGAAACTAATAGTTGACTTTATGCTCGCTGAACATAACATCTCTGTATACAGTACTGAAATTATCCAAGATAATAAGAAAGCAAATATATAATCCACTGGACTAACATTAGCCATGAATTAGAAATGCCAAGTTCACAAAGAGATTTGCCTCAATTCTGTTGCAAATTGGCGGTTTAGCTATACAACAAGAACATACACCTGGGTTTTATTCCACTTAATATTTTACCAGCAACAATATTTAACCTGCTACAAAATTTCACCATCCTAGTCGGTCACATGGTCCCACACATGAAACTACTCAAAAACCTAAGTTCCAGCATATGCCTATATAAACAAATTACATGAAGGAGTCGCAAACAAATCAGCTTGAGTTAACTTGCCTAAGACGATGTGTCCAGTGCATGCACCGCCTCACAGGTACGGCAAAAGAACTGGCTTGTGGGGCATGAAATAGCACAATACACGCTGTCACACAGACGAGGACACCTGCCATAACAATTGCTGCAAACCGGGCCCTGGCGGGCCCACCTGGATAAGCAATGGACCAAGTGCGTCCCATTTGCAAACTACAACACTCTCTGTGTGCAATTTTACTCTGTAGTAATGCAACGGCTTCATCATCCCTTTGTGCAGTACTAGATGAGCATTGTTCATCTTTCTCCTGAAATGGATTCACATATTTGCTCATTGTTTCAGAAAGTTATAAAAAAGGGCATTTCTAAAGAGGACAACACAGTTGTTTAAGCACTAAAATGCTAAAATGAATTTAATCAACACCATACAGATTACAATTCCAATAACGGCAATAACAATGATCGCCATTATACAAATTGGCAACCGTGCATAATGTTTTTAAGTACTTCTGATTATGCACAGCTTCAAGGTCCATGGTACATCAACATCAATGAGGAGAAACAGAGAAAAGGTAGTTGGAGTGCCACTATACTAATAATGAATTAAAAGGTGCAGATAATTGTTAGTGCTTAGTGACATAGATGACTACTGCTATGTTGATCACTGTCACATGCTTAACAAACAAAAACTTTGACATGTAACACTACTATAAGGAAAATGATATGTCCCAAAGAGTCCGACATAGAGGGCAATTACCTGATCTTTCCGTGCAGTTGACAATCTGAAATCATCATGGGAATAAGTATCTCTTGACAATCCTATATGGGGCTTCACACCTTGCCTAGTTGTACGTCGTAAGCACACTTTCGCATGGTCCACAATATCAAGAAATTGTGCCACAACAGTATCATTCTTATCTTTCTTCAAGTCAGACAACACCTCATTGCCAAATAAATTCTCCAAAGAGCTCAATACTATTTCAAGAAGATTAACTAAATGGTTGGCAACTAAGAACCTCAATAAGCATGTCAATCTCTGAATATTAGCTGAATTAGGTTCATCATTATAGTCATCTAAATTAGCCTTCCTCTGTAACCATGCGATGTCTAGCAGAAGTTGAGAGATGGCATTTTGTTTTGAAGCAAAGTACTCGCAGAAAGGGCTGTCAAAAGACGGGCTAGCACTAAGTGCCTTTTCTTGGATTTCTGCTAGCTCCATACAAATCTGTTTACTACCGAAAAGGACAGGTACAAAATTGGATAGCCCTGATGCATTCTCGACCTGCAAAAAAAAAAGAACATAAGTTTTGTTATACACATCTAGTAACAGTGGCAAAAAGAAAATTAGACTTTGGTCCTTTACTTTTGCAAAGGACCTTGGCTCCTGAACATTCATTTGTACCAAATTTGTCCTTAAATTTTAATTTGCAATTAAGTGGTTCTACACTTTCCAACAAAAAGCAGATTGCCCCTAAACCTTCAAAAAAAGAACCCTAAGTTAATCCTTGAACTTCTCTCTCTCAAAAAAAAAGGTTAGTTCGTTTAATCAGTAGCATTAGCTACCATATTTTCTCTGATCTGCCTATTCAAAATAGATTGGCCCAAATTGCACATCTTATATTTTACAGGGGATTTTATTTTCATCATAAGCAATGTGGCACCCACCCCCTCTATAGAAGTAAATCTGGAATCTTAGTCCTAATAAGGACAAATTTTGACAATTTGAGAAAAGTTTTAAGAATTAGTAGTTTCAGTTATTTTCTGAGGGTGTGTTTGAATCACCAAAAATAGCACTAACTATGGATAAGTGTTGCTATTCACACAAAAAATGTGATCCAAACATGATTTAGTAAGTTATGAGTAGTGTCGGTTAGTGCTATTTTGCTAATCCAACAAAATGATAGGATTAGCAAATTAGCACATGTCATGTTTAGCAAAATTATTATTTTATTATATTGTAATCATCATCTTGATATTATTATTATTTAATATTATTATTATTATTATTTTATTAGTATTATTATAATTGTCATTATTTTATTATTATTATTATTATTGTCATTATTATTTTATTAGTATCATTATAATTGTAATTATCATTATTTTATTATTATTATTATTATTGTAATTATCATTATTTTATTATTATTATTATTATTGTAATTATCATTATTTTATTATTATTATAATTGTCAATATTATTATTTTATTATTATTATTATTTTAATTGTCATTATTTTATTATTATTATTGTCATTATTATTTTATTAGTATTATTATAATTGTCATTATTATTATAATTATTATTATTATTTTAATTGTCATTATTTTATTATTATGATTGTTATTATTATTTTATTAGTATTATTATAATTGTCATTATTATTATTTTTATTATTATTATTATTGTAATTATCATTAATTATTATTATAATTGTCAATATTATTATTTTATTATTATTATTATTATAATTGTCATTATTTTATTATTATTATTGTCATTATTATTTTATTAGTATTATTATAATTTTCATTATTATTTTTAATATCATTATTGTAATTATCATTATTTTATTATTATTATTATAATTGTCATTATTATTATATTATTATTATTTTAATTGTCATTATTTTATTATTATTATTGTCATTATTATTTTATTAGTATTATTATAATTGTCATTATTATTATTTTTATTATTATTATTGTAATTATCATTATTTTATTATTATTGTAATTATCATTATTTTATTATCTTATTATTTTATTATTATTATTATTATTTTAATTATCATTATTTATTATTATTATTGTATTATTATTATATTATAAATTGATATCAATATTTTATTATTTTATTATTATTATTATCGTTAAAAAAACTAAAATAATTTATTAATTTACTAATTCTCACTATCACTATTTCAAATGTGCAATCCAAACAACATTTTCACTAACCTAGATAGCACAAAATTAGCACTATTTTTGCACTAACCTAGATAGCAAAAAATAACCACTATTTCAACCACTAATCTAAATAGCACTATTTTTGCACTAACCACGACATGATCCAAACGCACCCTAAATGTTCAGTAACCCATTAGATGCAGAATTGCAGATGGAAGGTTTGAAAGCAATGCATGCATTTCCAGATTCACAGACAAACCTTCTTTCTTCCGAAACTTTAAGAACTAAGTTACTTGTGTTGCACAATGGAACAATTAAAACCTGAATCTTCAAAATCAAATTTCACAATGGATAAGTATTGTAAACCTCAATAAATGCAGGGCCATGAACTTTGATGTCGGTCTGGGTTATACTCATCTTCAGCAATTCATGATCTGAACCGGAGAAGTATTCTTCTCCATTTCCAGGAGTTTGGCTCTCTATGTTCTTATATCCAACTCGGCAGCACATGTGTTTCACATATTTTGCATTAAATGACACCAGTGATCTATAGTAAATAACAATAAAATACTGAAATCATAGAAGATTCAGTTCTGCATGTGCACAAAAGAGATCAATAAGTTAACCTACCTAAACTTGGGTTGGTTGAGATGACTGCCACAAACAACAAACTCAATTGGCTTTCCTACTTCAAAATATGTCGGATGAACAAAATGAATCCTAGGTGCATGCACCTCCATCTTGATGTTCATCAATGAAGTACCATCTGAATTCACACAATGAATCTCATGTTAACTATAGTTTTGGTTGATATTTCTACAACGTACATTCACTTTGAAAAACACTAATAAAGGTTCAACATATTATCAAGTTTGTGAAGAACCATAATCAAGTATGTCATTGACTGAGTAAAGTTATAGCAGTAACCTCCTATCATACCACAGTGAACTCGTCAATTTGGAAACACACCTTTAAGAATTTGAATAACTGTATTTTCGAGCTGGATAAAGAATGTCCCCCGTCCAGCCAACATGCTATTAGGTGCACTCACCAAGTCTTTAACAAGAGAAGCAGTATCTCTGGATAGCTGTTAAGACAGATTCAGCAGGAATAGCAAGATTTATTATTTAAGTTTTTATTTAGTATAAAAAAGCAAACTTCATGGTTATGTTTTTCCTATTGGCACAAACAAATATTTAAAAAGCCTTAAAGTGGTAAACTCAACAAATAAAGAAGCATCTAAAATTCTCCATCTACAATGCCAGCATCATGCCTTCACCTTTTATTTTCTTAACTATAAATAATTTAAAACTAAAACCCTTATGTCACAACCCTCATGTCATAACCCTTGTGAAATAAAGAAGGATACCGCCATGACATGCTATCTACATAACTGTGTCCTTTCGGCTTAATTTAGATGAGTGCCAAAAGGTTGTAAAATTCAACTGACAGAATTTTATTGACACTTCAAGTTTTTTAATCGCTACAAAATCCAACGAAAATGCCACCAAGTTTTCACAAATCTAGGAAATGTACAAAATCCAATGAGAATCTAATTTTGCTACTTGGGCTATAAAACTTTTACTATTTCAAACATTTAGATGATGAAAGCATGATGGAGCCAGTGGAATACACCTCAAAATACAAAATCCAACAAAGCCTTTAGTCCCAAACAAGATGGGTAGGCTGGAGATAAGACCAATCAGTTGGGTTCCATTTCCATGAGAATGGCTGAAGTTTTACGTTGGTTCGCCAAGCCTATGACTACCCACCTCAAATACAAATTAAAGAAATTGTCTTTACACAGTCATGGTACAACAAAGATATGCCGGTTAGCTTGGTGATGATTTAGATGGTGGTGGAGATTCTAAGAATTCTTCCATTATTAAAGAATATTGTGCATACCTTATCCCACATAAACTGCGGCATTGCAATAAAGAGAGTCAGAATTGTGCATCCAGGCCGAATGTAACCCTCTAATTCAACAGGCATGCTAGACAGCCATTCAAATATCTGAAGTTTGCCAAATGAAGAAAAAAAGGTTTCTTTATTATCATTTAAAAATGACAGGCAAATATCATATATTCATATATAGTTGATATGCATACTTGGTGGCGCAACCGTCTAGGAAACTCCGCAGGGTTCCAATCATAAAGCTTGAATGATATACGTCCTGTAGGGCACTACATATAAAATGAAAAGAAATGTCAATAAGACGTCTAATCAGGATCAGAGAACTGCATGTAAGAAACAGTGTGTTAGAAGAAGAAATCGAAATAGAAACGGACCCTACCGAAGATGAATACACACTCCTGCTATCGTAAGCTAAGGAGGAATGCAAAGGTTTTGTGTGATCCAACTTTTGTTCTTCTGGCGTCTCAGCATTTGCAAGGTAGGATATGACACTGTTGTTCTTTTCATTAGGCACATTAGGTAACATGCAGTTGGGAGAAGCAGTGCCCTCGTCAGATCCTGTTGATGTTTCTTTCTCCAAGCTTTTGCTGCTAAACACTGTTTCAGAAACAATTCCATTTGAGGTCTCTGCATAGAATACAATACACAAAAACAGTTTAAGTAAACATTGAAAAAAGACAATTTGAAAGTTCCATAGGAACACGTGAAATTTTGCAAAGAGCACTTTTCTTCAATGGGAAATGAAATTCTACCTCCATCTGGTTGCCCGCTGCATGTCAAATCGGCCAGGAAATCTATTTGATCTTCTGATTCTTTTTCGGGCTCATTTTTTGAGTCAGGCTTCCTACGCCTTCTCTTGTTGTGTCTCTCTAGTTTTCTCCTACAACTACGCTTACCTTCATCAAAATCAGGTAGCACATGAAACCTACAGGGTGATATGATATTATTAGAAGATTTTCTTAAAAGGTTCCAGCATCAAGTACAGGATGATACCAAAAAAGCTCAAGTAACCAGCAACTAATAGCGTCCATCTTTTGTGGCATTGCAACTTAATCATCCCATTACATGTTGGGAGCTATCCTTGTTAACTTGAGGATACATGTAATGGATATGAATTGAAAAGAAAAATACCAATCGTCTTATTTTGGGGAATGTCACTTATCAAATGAAAAACATTGACATTCAATTAACCAAGATTGCCTATTGAGGACTGCTAGATGAACCGTTTGACTGGTGTTATCAAGATAAAACCAGCAATGCAACATCAAAAGATTCCAAAAATCACAACCAAATGAAAGAAATAATTCACTAGCTTACATAGCAAAGAGTCAAGTCGAGGCATGAACTGGTCAGAAATCCATATGGTCATTTACCAACAACAATGTTACTAAAATTCTATAAACAAATTGGGAAGTGGAAACACAAAGAAAAAAAAGACACACTTGCCACACTGCTGACAATAACGCTTCTGTTCCCCTTCAAGCACGACACAAGTCGCATTGGCGCACCGCAAGCACACCCGGTGCCGTCGGTGGTACCCTTTGAGCTCCTTTATATCCGCCTCACACCCTGGTACCTGGCACCGGATCTCAATCTGAACATCGGACCCGCTTTTCCTGACCCGTTTCCTCGCTCCGGCCACTATCTCCACCACCTCCTCTTCCTCTGCCGCCTTCTCATCCAATTCAGGACAAGCACAAGGCACTCTCCCGGCTAAGTAGTTGGGACAGATCAGTCTCGGATCTCTTTTCCTCACACGACCCAATCCTTCCGCCGGAGAAGGCGCTGGAGCCATCTCTTCGATCGGCTGAGTTGGATGGTCGCCGGGTTGGAGGCCATCGGCGCCTGTATCAGCCCAGGGAAGTATCAACGGTTCGTCCGAGATGTCATCTGAATTCAACGGGAAATTGAGAAGGTTATCCCAGTCCCAGACGGAGGATGGATCGTCGGCGCCGGAGAAGGGAGGATCCTCCATTGGAGAAAAGTCGAAAACCCTAATTTAACCCAATCTAAAGTTCCTAACCCTAGTAGTTGGGAGGTGATTGTTGATTGGTTACAAAAAAAACGCCAATTATTACTTGCTTATTCTAGAAGCGAAGACAGACGCTGGAAATGAAAGCGAGCGAGAGGGGGGGGGGGGGGGGGGGGGTCGAGCGCAGAGGAGGAACCGAGGAAGTCAGGTCAGACTTCAGAGACGGCGGTTGGGGGTAGCTGCTTCCCGTGTCAAATTATGAATAAACAAACGATTTGTTGGTGCGAGGCGAGTGTGATGATGTTCCCAGTTCGAGAAAGTGGGGCCAAGGTAGAGCGAAGAAATGGGAGCATAGACGCAGCGTTGTTGTTGGCTGCGTGAGCCTGAAGAATTGGTTGGACTGTAGCTTTCGGATTTCGGCTGGGCTACGAGTTTAAATTTTCATATCTACCCCTAATTGAGAGAGAGAATTTGAGATCCGAATTTTTTTTAAATAATAGTATTAATATATAAATTAAATACTTAAATAAAATATCAGCTTCTCGCATATGAAAATTGTGAAATTTTATTTCATGTATAAAAACAATTAATCACATACATGCAGATAGGGGTGTAAATGGGTCGGATTGGTCGGATTTCGTATAGATTTTCAACTCGTTAGATGTCATTTGAGTTGTAGTGTTTTCAACCCGTAACAAACCAACCAACCAAAAATAAAAACTATCGAATTCATATTTTATTTAGGCAGTCGGATTTTGTGAGTTTCGTGGATTTCACAAACTTCAATATTTCACACAAATTTTTAATGATACAAAAGTAAAAATAACAATTAAATAACACATTGGCGTCAGTTAGTACTAAAAATTAAAATTAAGACGTTTGAAAAAAATATACATGTAAGCTTGTGACGAAAATCGAATAAAAAACTTTATTACTAGCAGTATAATTTTCTAATTAAATATAAAAGGTCGGATCGGGTTTCATCCGCGTTTTATTCTACAATCCGTACCCACGTATTAGATGTCGGATTCGTCAAAATAAAAATCGTAACCGACCATAAAAAATCGAAATCCGCATTTTTTTCGGGTTGGGTTGGTCGGATGGGATCTGTGAGCCTGAAATGCATTAAATTTCTTGTGTGGAATTCTAGATTGCGCATTTATTTGACTGTGCATTTATTAAATGGGATTTTAGGCTCGCATGTCTCACATGCATGTATAAGCTATATACACGCAACGTCCCCTTGTGTACATGATTTTTTTATTGACGGAATGATAGGCATGTGCCATCTGTGAGAGGAGCACATTGAAAATTTCATCTGAATTTTTTTTACATATTTAATTTTACATATTAATATTATTATTTAAACAATTTCGAATCTGATATGTTTCAATCAATTTGAAAATTGTTCGATGACATTGCAATAAGTATTAAAATAGATTGAATCATTTTGTTTTTAGTGAGATTTGGTGAAGAAAATGATACTTCAAAGAAATTGAAAGATTTGTTAGGTGTATTCTTGAAATAGCAGGTGGTGCTAATTACTATCCTAATTGCTAGCATTTTGCTTTAGATCTATTGGATGAAACACAAGCTAAGAAAGTATGTACCCATTAATTTAATTAGTTTATACTATGGATTAATTAGCCTTGCACAAAATCAATACCAAATTCTAATGAAACCAATAATTAAACATAACAATTAATTTTGAGAAACTCACTTGATTGTTGGTGATTCATCCATGCTCTCTAATCTAGGTCTTAAAAATTCACCTATAGTACAATATTGTCTATCTCCAGTATAGTACAATATTATTATCTCCAGTGCCATATTTTAAATAGTTCTGACACGAATGGAGAGAGGTAAGTGCAAATAGAAGAAGAGGCAACAACTTGAAGCAGGAGCAAAGTCAAGCGGAGAATTCAAAGTTCAATCAAATTTTGACACAAATAAGTTCGAATACTGAATTTTAGATTAAGTCCGAACACAAATTTATTAAAATATTATTAAAAAATTATTTTTCATTACAAAAATAACTAAAAGTACACTAATTTTATGTTTTTTTAAAAACAAACTCAGACACTTGCCGAGCTATTACGTGAATGGATCCGGCAAGCACCACCTCCGATTACAAATTTAACGAATAAAAATACGGTAAAACAATTATTTATCCGTATACAAACTTAATACTACCGAATAGACACGTCCTGATTGGACGAATATATTATGGTATCCTTATCCGTTAAGCAATAAATTTCCAGAGGAGACTTGAGATGGACTATTAGTACATCTTGCCTCAAGTAATTAAACGGATGTATTATCGTATTCTTGTACGCCAAAAATTTAGATAAAAATTTGATCGGTATATTCTTGCAACAGCGTGTGGTGCTAACTAGAACGAATATATTACTATCAAACTCAAGTAATATAATATTCGTATCCTTATCCAAACTTAATCCTACATCTTGCCTCAAGTAGGTGGCATTAGCCATACCTACACCAAACAATAACAGGCCAACAAAAAATTGTTTCGCTTTTCCAAAAGAATTTTAAATTAAAACTCATCACAATTCTTTTTTTTACAAAAAAGACAAAATAACATATATGTCCTTCTAAATTTTAAAATTACATATTTTCACTGAACTTTTTAATATTACATTTAACCTTTCAAAACACAAAAATTCACCCACTTACCAAAAAAAATTAATATATCAAATATATTTAAATAATTAAAACGATAATCTTTCCTCATGTCCGTTTGCCATTTACCCGATATGGCAATCTCAACCCTTAATCTTAAGGCATCGCCAAAGCTCAATCGTAATCTTTTTTGCTCAAAATTTCTCAAAAAAATGCTTGAAACAATGCAAAATATATTTGAAACAACTAGTATGAACACATGTTAAATTTAGTCTGAACATCTGTTTTATTTAGTCTGCACCTCATATATTATGTGCAAAACAGACATCAAACGGTGCAAAAAAAGACATGAAACAACTAGTATGAACATCTCTTCCAACTAGTTTTAACACATGTTTTATTTAGTATGAACAACTATTTTATTTAGTTTGTGCCTTATTTTGTGCAAAACTGACTTGAAACAATGCAAAAACAAACTTGAAACAAGTAGTGTGAACACCTATTTTATTTAGTCGCAACATTTTTTTATTTAGTCTGAACACCTGTTTTATTTAGTTTGTGTCTCATTTTTTGTGTAGAACTGACTTGAAGCAGTGCAAAAACAGATATGAAATAACTATTCTGAACACATGTTTTATTAGTCTGAACACCTGTTTTGTTTAGTCTGATCACATATTTTATTTAGTCTGAACAACTGTTTTATTTAGTCTGCAATCCATTCATTCTATACAAAACATTCAAAATAGTGTGTTGGGTGAAAACATTAAGAAAATTAAGCATTGTCCAACTTTCTATTTTTATCCGCGCTTAACTATTTAACTTTCTATTTTTAGAAAGTGTTTGACTGTTTGATTTTTTCTTTTTAGATAGTTTGTTAGGAGGAATAAATTTTAAGTGAAAGACAAACATTGAAGAAATGTTAGTTGGACACTTGCACCCTTAATAAATTTTAAAACTTAGATGATCAATCGTCACACCCTTAGTTGTTTCCAAATTGGAGATATAATAGTACATTATTTTTTAATCCCTGGTTAGTTCTCATGCTAATTTCTTTTTGATAAAAAAATAGGCTCCAAATTTTATTGATCACCAATACATACTCTCGTGTCCAAAGAAGAAATATAAAATTCACAATGTCAACCAGCCGATGTTAAAAAAATATAACTAAGAACTATTCTAAGTGTTGAAGAAACATATCATAATTAAAAAAAATTGGTTTTAGTTTATTGATTATCACTAGTAGCCAAAATCTTTCAACACATCCAATATTTTAACTTACAACACAATGATCATGTAATTTTTTTTCCGGCTCTCTGCTAAAGTAAACCAAGTTCGATGTATCACTAATGAACGTGAATATAATAATTAATTTTAAATGTGAGAATCAGTTTTTGATGACTATGTCTATGTCATGTACAGATGAATATGTATACTTTTAAAAAATATTCAAAGTGTGATAACTTATTTTAATCTTTATAAAAAAAAAATTCAAGAGTGATCTTACTTTAGTTGGAGAATGAACGTGATCTGGTGAAGTTGCAACTTTATTATTGGAACATGGTACATGGAACATTCCAACCTTCTAAGTTTTATTTATTTATTTATTCTTGGAAAGAGAGTTGACTTGAAGGAAAGATCATGCTCAATCTTTGTAAAGATGTTAACGAGGGATATCTGGATATGAATAGGGCTTGCACATTTAATTATTTTCTTTTCTTTTTTGTGACTAATGAAATAACTATCATCAAATAAATTTTATTCGTTTAAATAATAAAACGGTTAACGAAAATATATTGTTTTGTGAACGTTTATTTCGTAGTTTCGTTTATGACTATATATTGATATAATAGTTTTAATTGCATAGAAAAAAGGGCTTGCTGAAAGGTGTTGAGAGAGAAGATAAAGAATTGCTCGAAATATGAGATGAAGTATTTGATTCATGTCTATGATAAGAATCATTTATCAGATTCTGATTTGTTTTAGTGTGATGAGAGATGAGATAGTTGAAGAACGAAGAAAAAAGTTCGTTCGTTTTGATTTGTTTCTATAATTTGATAATTTACTTTAACAAAACAATAAACAAAACATAATTTCATAATCGTTTATTAAATAAAATGATTAACGAAATCACCCTCTTTCGTGATCGTTTTACACATTTGACTGATCTAGATATGAATTCAAATCTTCTACTGCGTGGTAGGTAACGCGCAACAATTATGAATCATTCAACATTCATTAAGATTTGTATTTATTAAAATTATAAAATTCAATTTTATGTATCACATCACAACTATCCGTTTTCTACCGCACAATCGATTCTGACCGGTTATTTCGTGCTGCGCGATAGAGAATAAGTTACCATCAAGATATGCCCAACGTGTATGGCTACGGTTCCGACCCATATAAAAAAAAAGAAACCCCAACAATAATTCAATAAAAAAGTGAGATCTGGTGGGCCACACGATGTTATCACGTAGACCAGGTCTAGCGAGCAATTACCACACAGATCGTGTCAGTGATATGATATCGGAGTCGAGATCACCAAGTTTCGACATTGTAGAAAGACGACAGATGTGAAAATCATCTGCCGAGTAATCACAAACAGCAAACAGCTAATGCACGCAGTACCAGTCGTTTTATTCTGTTATAGACGGCTGAGATCTCTGTGCAAGGGGAATGAAAACGATGCACTGATACTGGTTATATACGGGACGAATGAGATGTCATAGTGTCGACATTTACATCGTCGTCGACAACGTTTTGTCTAATTTACCACCAAAAAACAAAGATGCCGTGCTGCATAATTTACATCAGTACATGATTTTTATTACAAGAGAACAGAGATTATTGATGCATGTGGCGAGATTTTTATTGCCAAGAGTGTGGCCAAACAGAGGAGGAACTTTATTGGTCGATAGTATATAATATATTAATATGTATGGTTTGTTCCATATCTAGACAGCACTGATGTCAACAGAGAAGTTATATTAAAGAATATTCGCTTTTAGTCGTTTAGAGATTTTAGGAGCGTGGCATCTGCGGCGATTTTTTTTTGCGCTTTCGCTATTGGAAGAGAGAGATAGAGATAGAGATAGAAGGGGAAAGAATAAAATAAATTGATTTTATATTCTCATCACTCGTTACCACAAGTAGCTTTTCTTATTTATATAAGAGAGCTGTTTTAATCATTTACAGCTGTATTTCTAACATAATAATTAAATTTTTGAGAAATTTTATTAAATGTTAACAACAGAATCGTTCAATAGAATCACCTAAAAAATAATTGTTTTTGTTTCCATTCGAGTTCCGCTGATGTCTAGTTCGTCTTCAAAATATTCTTCTACACACCCCTCAAACAAGATAGATTGGATAAGACGTGGAGCTTGTCTCGATGTAAATAAAACCAAGTTTTTGCAAGACTTTTCGTGAAAACATCACCAATTTAATCAGAGGAGCAGATGAACGCACAACCAATTATTTGGTATCGATTTTTTCTTTGACAAAATGGAAATTCATCTTAATGTGTTTCGTTCGAGCATGAAAAATAATATTTGAGGTTAGAAATGTTGCTCCCAAATTGTCACACTAGAGATTGGGACATGAACAGAAGCATTACCTAGTTCAGTGAGAAGAGAGTTGAGCAAAAAAAAATTCTTGAGTGGTGACAGCCATACTTCTGTCCTCATCTACTACAGAGGATCTTGAAATAGTGGCATGCTTTTTAGATGACCATGAGATCAGATTTGATCCCATATAAACAACAAAGCATGTAGTAGACCTTCTGTCATCCAGAAAATATGCCTAGTCAACGTCACAGTAGACATTTAACGAGAGATGAGAAGAAGGCTGAAGAATGAGACCATGGTGCAAGGTGTCTTGTATATATCTGAGAATTCTTTTGACTAATCCACACTGTGTATCAGTTGTTGTAGCCATGGATTCAGAGTCTTTGTTGACTGAGAAAGTAAGGTATGGCCTTGTAATTATTGCATATTGTAGTGCTCTCACAATTGATTTATATTGATGAGGATTGTCGAACGAAGTACTAGTAAATTTGAAGAGTTGAAGGCCAGTTTGCATAGGTGCTTGACATGCTTTTGTTGTTAGCATGGAAGCTCTAACTAAGAGATTTTTAAGGTATATGGTCTAAGATAGGTGAAGGTTTGATTGATGTTGTGTAACTTCAATTTCCAAGAAGTAATGCAAGCGACCCAGATCTTTGATAGAAAATTGTTGATCTAAGGCATTGATTAGAGAGGTGCTAGTAGAGCTATTTTCTATGATGATGATATCATAAACATACACAAGCATATAAAGAATGGTGTTTTTTATTTTAAGAGTGAATAGTGATTTGTTTGGTTGAGAAGAGGTGGATCTTTGAGAAAGAAGAAATGTTTTGAGCTTGTGAAACCAAACTCTGGTGCATGTTTTAGCCCATATATAGCTTTCTTCAGATGACATCCATGATCAGGGAAGAGAGGATCAGAAAATCCTGGTGGTTGTTCCATAAAAACTATTTTCTCAAGGTCACCATGCAAAAATGCATTATTGACATCAAGTTGGTGCAGAGGCCAGTTGTGAGAGAGAGCAATGCTCAGTATAAACCTAATTGTTGTTGGCGTAACAATTGAGCTGAAGGTTTGAAAGTAATCTATCCCTTCCTGTTGTGTGTATCCCTTGGTAATCAGTCGTGCCTTGTGTCTGTCTATGTTGTCGTCAGATTTGTATTTGATTTTGAAGACCCACTTGGCACCTACAATATGAGCATTTTTAGGAGGAGAAACCAATTCTCATATAGAGTTTTGTGTGCCAGAGCATCTAACTCAGATGTCATGGAATCTCTCCAGTGTTTATCCTTGATAGCTTGAGAAAAAAACATGTAGGTTCGAGTGTTGAGGCAAGTTTGACAACAGTATTAGTGCAAACATGATGATCTGGATACGTCTTTGGTTTGAGGGACTTTGTTTTTGTTCAGGTAAGCATGAAGTTGGTAGGGATAATAGAGGTAATAAGGGAAGAAGATGGAGAAGTCAGAAGTGAACCAGAGTTGAGCTCTTGTGGCTCGAAGCCGAGGTATTGTGACTCGAAGCCCAGTTCTTGCGGACTATAACTGAATCTTTGAAGCTCGGAGCCAAGTTCTTGCGGCTTAGAGCCAAGTTGTTGCGGATCGAAATCGAGTCCTTGCGACTCGAAGACAAGTTGCTATGGTCCAGCTATTATGGAGGTCCATTTCGAACCATAAATGATTTATTCTGGGTCATAGGAGAGTGTTAGACCATAGAGAGAGATTTGCGGATTATAGGATTATGTGAGAGAGTGATGTTGTGGTCCGTATGAATGATGATAAGAAAAGAAGAGAGAGCAGGGTTGTCAGGAGCAGTGTGAGGGTCTAAGGCATAAATTGAAGATAAGTGATAAGGAAAATCACTCTCATCAAAGACAACATGTCTAGAGACATACATTATTTTTGTTGGCAAGTGAAAACAATAACATCCCTTGTGTAGTTGGCAATAACCTAGAAAAACACACTTGTCAGATCTTAGTTGAAGTTTGTTTTGAGCATATGGCATCAACAATGGATAACAGGCACACCTTATTACATGAAGAAAAGAGTAGTCTGGTATTTGATTGAATAAGATTTGAAAGGGTGACATTGCTGACTGTGAAGCAGAAGAAAGCATGCTAATGATAAACACTATGCTTTCAAAAACCAAGTCCCAATAGCTAGATGATATTGTAGCATGAAACATTACTGCCAAGCCAAGCTCTACAATATGTCTATGTTTGCGCTCAGCCATGTCATTTTGTTTAGGAGTATATGGATAAGAGATCCTAAATGTTATGTTAGGAAATTGAGACATACATTATTTTTGTTGGCAAGTGAAAACAATAATATCCCTTGTGTAGTTGACAATAACCTAGAAAAACACACTTGTTAGATCTTAGTTGAAGTTTGTTTTGAGCATATGGCATCAACAATGGATAACAGACACACCCTATTACATGAAGAAAATAGTAGTCTGGTATTTGATTGAACAAGATTTGAAAGGGTGAAATTGCTGACTGTGAAACAGAAGAAAGCATGCTAATGATAAACACTATGCTTCCAAATACCAAGTCCCAATAGCTAGATTATATTGTAGCATGAAACGTTACTGCCAAGCCAAGCTCTACAATATGCCTATGTTTGCGCTTAACCATGTCATTTTGTTCAAGGAGTATATAGACAAGAGACCCTAAAGGTTATGTTGGGGAATTAAGTCATAATGGGTTTATATTCACCGCCTTCATCACACAGAAAATAAATATATAATTAAAGAGAATAATAAGGTCTCTACTTTATTTTTAAATGTAGAAAAATTATTTCTACATTAGACTTGCAGGAGCAAAGATAAATCTAGGTGAATATAGAGAATTCATCAATAAAAAGCACATATAACCTATTTCCTTTCTCACAAACATATGGAGCTAGACCTCATAGATCTGAGTGTATTATTTCTAAGGATTTTGAAGCACTTGTAACTGAGCAAACAAAAGACAACTTGCAGGTCAAGGATTTGGAAAAATCACGAAGTTTCAATTTGCAGGTCCAACCATTGTGACGGTTGAAAACCGTTACACAACGATTATGACTGGAAGATAAGTGTAGTTTTGGTTTTTTCAGGATCTTAAATATTGGACAAGCCGTTGTAACGGTTGGAAACCATTACACAATGATTTGGGTTGTTTTGATTGGTTTTTGCACAATTTACTCAAGTCCAAGTTTCTAAATTGATCATGCAAATAAAAAAATTTAACTAAGATATGTCTTGATTGCTTGTTCTTCAAATTTTCCACAACTTTTGACTCGTAACTCCGATTTCAGCATTCTTCATGGCATTGGAAAGCTCACGACGAGATCTACAGCCTTTACATGCTAGCCCGTACTGAAGCATTTTCAGGTCCAACAAAGATCATTTGAAGTCTCAAAGCTCCGCCTAATGATTTTGGGAGCTTGCATTTAACTGCTTTAGCTTGTTATTGAGCTTTTTGCTTTCTCATAATTTTGCTTCAATCTTGTATCCAAGATCCTATAAGAATCTCAACAACACACAATCTTGTAAAATTCAAATTTGTTTTGCAAATCGACAAATATGAAGAAATTATTTGATACAATAAGAGGCACATTCTTTTTTTGAGGTTTGCAATTGAAGCTTGAGATCAAGAACTCATGCCATGGATTATGTGGAGTGCATCTGATTGAGACATCTCCATAGATCATTTGAGGTTGCAAAATTTACAAACTGAGCTAGGATTGGGCCAGAAATTGAAATGAAAATCTAAGCTAGAATCAATTGACCCTGTTGTTTCTAGATTTCAAACTCTGGATTACAGGTCTGAGCGTCAGAGGCACTAGTCACAAAGAGATTTGGTGGTGATTTGGAACCATCGATGAAATCGACAAGACAATGGCCTCGTAAGACAAATAGAATTTGGGATTTTCACAGTAGATGATTCTCTTGAGTAAGAATCGTGCGAACTTGATGAGTGAATTGGATATGTGTAGTTGCTCTTGTTTGTATTGTCAAGGCACTATCATTAGAGGTTGAATTTGGGAATGACAGGAAGATGCTGAATATTTTGCGTAATTGCAGAACGAAAATAAACTTAAACGAAAACTCTAAAATTAATATAACTATTTTTTTGGAGTAATGGAACTGAAATTAAATGGAAATAAAAATATATTAGAGATTGAGAATATGAGAGTTTGAGAGTATTGGGAGATTGAGAATATGAGAGAGATTGTTTGTTGTTTTTGTGTAGTTACATACTTACATTGTTTGTTTATGGGTACATTTATAGGGATAAAAATAGGGGATTGCATTGTGCCGTTGGAATTTTTTCAAATTTGAACAATTTGTGCTACTGGAATTTTTTACTCGTTAGGTGGGCCCATGGGTAAAACGGGTTGGCCATGGGTTGGACGGGTTTTAGGCGGGTTGGCCATGAGTTGGGCGGGTTTTAGGCGGGTTGACACAGGTTGGCCACGAGTTTAAGGCGGGTTGGCACGAGTTGACCACGGGTTGGGCGGGTTTTAGGCGGGTTGGCACGAGTTGACCACATGTTGGACGAGTTTTAGGCGGGTTGACATGGGTTAGGGACGGGTTATGAGCGAGTTACGGGCACGGGCGGGGGCGAGGCGGGTTAGGAAGGGACGGGTTACCACGGGTTAAATTTCAAAAGGGGTTCCAAACTCGTATGAAACCCGCCCTTGACAAGAATACATGCGGGCACAAGTTGAATCCACGAGCAGACACAAACGAGTGACGAGAGCAGACGGGCGCCGATCGGATTGACCAGTACGGATTTTGTCACAACACTAGTTGGACATACATTCTTTCACCTTTCTCCATTCTCCCAGCAAACCGTAGCATCTCCCTTGCTTTCTCCCTTCTGAAATCCTCTCTTGTCCCTCCCTCTGTCTTCGACTTCTCGCTTGTAATAGATAATGAGGAGCCGCCTTCAACCTTTCTTCTTAATCCTCTATTTTCGCCTCCATTGACCCATCCCTTGTTGTGGCAAGCAATAGAGCAACATGGAAACAATCAAATCCTATTTCTTTCAAATTTCAATAGATATGTGTATCGTTGAGT
>CAXKVX010000355.1:0-92729 GCA_964058865.1 Eleocharis quinqueflora
ATACACTAGTGAACAAGCTAAATATAACCTCTAGCAGTGTCTTGGAGAAGAACCACAACCCGGCCTGGATCCATCCGTGGGGGATGTAACAGGAAACAGCGGCAATAATCTCGGTGGTTCGGTGCCACGTGGCGACGGGTGGAGGTAAAACCCCTTCTCGGCAATGGCCTTCTCTTCAGCAAACGTGGCGGCCTGTGACCCGGCTGGTGGCTTGTTAAACGGGTCGGATACGAGTGGCGTTACCGGGCTGAGAACCAAAGAAGGAAAGTCCAGCATGCTCGGGGAGAGCACTGGAGAATTGGGGCCCGGTAATGGACTCAAAGAAGCGGACATTACGTTAACGGGTCGGATTATTCGGAGGTTCTTGGTGTGGGCCCGGCGCTCGTAGAGTTGCTGAAAGGGTTTGAAGGGCGTTTTCTTCGGGGCAGTGTTGGCCGTAGCGGTGGCGGGTTTGGATGCGGCGGAGACGGTTTGCGGCGACCCGGTAAGGAGTTGTACTACCTGCTTGAAGGAGGAGGTATCCGCCTGGACGAAGGTTGTCGGGTACGGGTTTACATTCGGATTCGGGTTAGTGACGTGGGGCTTAGGCGATTGAGCAGTGGGAAGGAGCGAGGGATTCGCATTAGAGTTCGGATTCGGGTCTTGTTTTTCAGCATCCATTAAGGAGAGAGAGAGAGAGAGAGAAGGAAGGAAGGAAGGAAGGAAGGAAGGAAGGAAGGATGGGTATGTAGTTTGGAAGAGGTGTTGCTCTGTGTTGGAGTTGGTTGCTCTGTGATCTGGTATCTGGTGCGTACTGTTGGAGTTATGACTTGTGAAGTGGTGTGGGGTTTAGACTTTAGAGGTTAGGATTCGGGGTTGGATTTGGAAACAGAGGAATCGGCGAGTAAATGGGAAGGAAGGGGATCTGTCGTTTTGTGAGGGGGCGTTGATTGAGGAGGAAGATCTGGAGAGGAGCTTAGATTCGCTCTGATGAGAATTTTTTTTTTATAAATGGTCTAAAATTGTCCAGAATATATATAATAGCTCAACGTATTTTAATTTTTTTTACAAAGAATCATAGGTGTTATTGTTAATCGCGTCCGTAAGCTCTATCATTATTTTATTATTTTTCTCATTTTCTGCATTTTTCTTTGGCCCACTTTTCAACATAAATCGTATTTCATTACGACACTATTAACACTAGCGTCCCTTTGAGATTTGAAATTTCATGTATTCTTAATAATATTACCATTATTATTAGAAATAATAATATTAGTAATAATAGAAGCACTCATAATAATATTTGAAAATAATAAAAGACAAAATGAGAAGGGATAATAAAAATAATAAGGAAAATAAGGAAAATTATAATAGAAATGAAAATAATAATACTAATGTTAACAATAATAACAATCATAAAAACAATAATGAAAATAAGAAAAATATAACAAATGACAAAAATAATAATACTAATGATAATATCAATAATAAAAATAGTAAGTTATTATTATTTTTCGAAATAAGTGGAGAGCGTCTACCACTTTATTTTCTTGACAAAAACGAATTATACAAAAGTTTTGCCTAACATCGCTATAACAGACTATAGTCGTCCAAGATCCAACCATTTTCATGCGATCACTTACTCCTATTATCTAATACCAGCATCCAACCTGTAGTTGGCTAACTGGTACCGCCCCTGCTTACCTATACCGGCCCAGTCTCTAGAAAACTAATATAGCACCTACCTTGTTGTGTACTCTTTTGAGCGTAAAATACACTCTTATTACAAAAATTGAGCAACAAGGTAATTTGAACTAGCAGAAAATAAATCATGTAAACATTTCAATCCCCTTGAGTTCATCTCTGTCCACCAGGTCCCTGCAAGCAGTCCGTGTACCAGTAGCACCGGTATGAGCTCCCTTGCCAACTCCATTCATCTCCAGAGTCATAGCCATGCTTTTCTTGTACACCCAGCTCCTAACTGCATCCCTGGCCTTAGTCCCCATGCCACCTGACCAATATAGCCAAAGATTTTTTATTTTAGAGCATATAATGAGATTTGAGCTTGGTGACTTGCCATTAAAACATATTTCATTTCTTTCAAGCCACCAAGTTCATAACACAGCAACAACAACAACACCATACACCTGTAAGTCTGAATCTGTCAGATAATTACATACCTCAATAATATTTCTATATGTCCCATTCACTACCCCAAATACCCACATCCATATAGGTTGAATTTTATCACACAGGCAAAACAAATGGTCAATAGTTTCGTCCTCTTGGCAGAATATACAGGAATTATGCAACCTATATGTGAAAGTAATGGGGTAAGCCAAGTAACGAGGTACGCCATCAAACGGTTCGCATTCCCTCGCGATTAAATCATGTTAAGTAATGGGGCCATCTCGAATCTATATAACCATTTAGAGGCTCGGCACAACACTCCATCGATGCTCCCAAATATTTATCCACTTTACATGAAACACCTCCCAATCTTGACCTTGGTACCTTTTCGAATGATTTATCCGATGAAGACGATCTGATTCAGCCGGTAACATTGCATGTGGTACCTTGTGTTGCATTTGAGATAATAATAACAAGAATATACTTTAATAATATAACAATTTTAAATTACTAATAATACCCCAAATAATAATATACCTTTTGTTCCAATCCAAATTGTCGCCAAACCTGTTCTGGCATGTATCACTCAACAATTCACATGCAAATCAAGAGACCATTACAATAGAATAAGTTGTGTTCTTCTTCATCCTCACATATTTCAGGCAAGTCTTCCATGTCGGCATCATACGACCATCAATCAATATCATGTGAATGAAGGGTGTCAAAACGCCACCTATTTGAAAAAGGCAATGCTTCAAAACAATATAAATTGATTTTTAATTAAAGACAATATTTGATTTTAGTGGCACCTATATAATGTTATGCTTCTATGCGGCTCATCATCTTAGACATGAGTCGGTACCATCCAATGTGCCCCCACGACAAATTCCCATAATAGGGCATGTCCTTCATTCATGGGCGTCCGATAGGGAATCAGGTCCAAACCCACATTTGTAACGACATCAAAGGACCTGCAATTTGATCATTGTTCCTATTGGACGCATGACACAAAGCACGATACATTCGTGCAAGAACAGTCGTATCCCAACTGTGACATGGTGGGCCATTTATGGCGACCAAGAATTGAATCCACATCGTTTGAGCATATTTGGAGTGGTCCGGAAACATGACCGAGGAAAACAAATCTAACATGTATGCTTGGACATATCGTTCAATTTCTTCGGGCTTAGAACTGTCAAGTGAACTTGCAATAAGATGACATTTGTCATCCTCTCCTTGTCGTTCTTCCTACCACGGTTGACGCAACCAATCCATTCTCAAATGAAATTGACCCTGGGGCCTCTGAAACATGTCTCAATCATCTCGGCCAAACATATCTCAAATAAGTCCATCCCAAGTGTCATCTACAGTACCAACAACTTTCCTTCCATCCACTGGTAAACCCCACAAACAAAGTACATCTTTCGGTGTTATCGTCATCTCACTAGTTGGAAAATGGGAAGTATGAGTTTCTCTTCTTCATCTTTCCAGTACGACCATTATCAAGTCCCGATATATCTTAATGGTTCCTAATCATTCCAAATGATTCAATTTAAATCTATCAAGAATTGGAATTATTTGATCATTCAAAAGTAAGGTCATCTACCCAGCCTTGCATTCTAAAATCATTGTCTCCTAATATTAATAAAATCAATGCTTAAAATAAATTATTCTAGTCCTACAATTAATAACATAAGAGTCATCAAAATTTACCTCATCATAAGCTCGGTTAGATGCATGTGTGGGATTCAACGTGATAGCGAACCTTGATACAAAATCTCACGTCGAGGTGAACTTCGGGCTATTACCTCCACCTTTACCTTTACTCTACCTCTACCTCTTCCATTTGCTATGACTATATTGTAAAAAATTGTCAAATTACTAAAATGTTTACGTATAATTGTCATGCAATTATTATAATGATATTATTAAAATAACCTCAGACAAATTGTCATGCAAGTTTTATTAAACCCTACAATCTAACCCATTAAGACAAATTGTACCAAATTCATAAATAACAATCAATAATGACAACCATCACAAAATAACCTAAGATTTAAACTTTATTTACATGAATTATTAACAAATAAAAAATTTACAAAATTTATGACGATAACCCTAGAAAATTAAAATCACATGATATTTAATTTCAACAACAATAATTACCAATACTCAACAACAATAACTAAATAACCTAATATGCCTAATTTACTCATAGTTTACATGAATTATTAACAATAATAATAATAATAACAATAATAATAATAATAATAATAATAATAATAATAATAATAATAATAATAATAATAATAATAATAATAATAATAATAATAATAATAATAATAATAATAATAATTTCACAACTAACCTTGATGTGAAGGACAAGAAGGGAAGAAAAGAGATCCAACAATGAAGCAAGGAGGAAGAAGGAAGAGGAAAGCCTAGTGAGAAGGAAGAGGGAAGTCTAGTGAGAAAGACAGAGGGATAAGGGAGGTGGGTGTAGAGGGAATAGAGAGTGAAGTTTGGTGCTTCTAAGGTTCAGGTGGGGAAAAATTTGGAGAAATTTCGATTTGGGAAGAAGGAAAATAAGAGGGAGAGAGGTCATATGTGGGTTTAAGCAACAAATAAATAATTTAGGGGCACGACTAATAATAGCGCACCTAAGCAATCATTATTCTAATGAGATCGTGAGTTCAATTTTTTGTGAGCATAAATGTTCGTTTTCGTTGAGAGACATTTAATAATAAATGCTGGAGTTTCGAAAACTCTTATGTATGATGTGTCAAAAAAATTGATGTTCTAACTCAAATAAAATACCATCAATTATAGAATTAATAGTTATTACTATTTGATTATATTGTATTATATTTAGTAATTAAAAATATTTTAAAAAATAACACTTATCATCATTGTTGTTATTATCACCAAGATATGGAGAGTTCACATTATACTTTAGTTTTTTTTTTAAATTGTTGATGGTAACTTTTTTTATATATTTTGTGTCAGCGAGCCAAGCCAATAAATATAGTAATATTTTACTGCTGGAGAATTTGCACAATTGTAGTCCTGTATATATAGAAATTATAAATGTACTTGGGTAAAATATACTTAAAAAATAGAGGGCATATTGGATAATCTGATTTTTTTATTATTTATGAACAGAAAAAAGTTATTTTCAGATCACAAAATTTATAATGATTTCTTTTTTACTTCTAAGTTTTGAAGACGATGTCTTCCAATGAAGAGATATATAATGCCTTCAGTTTTGTATGTCTCAATGATGCCTTCAAAATTCACACAATTTATCATGTACATTTTTTATGTAAATGAATTTAAATTATTCATTAATTTTAATTAAATGTATACATTTGGAGGTATCATAAAGACACACAAATGTAGAGACATTATATCTCTCATTTGTTTGAAATAATTAAATATTTTAGAAAATAAGACATATATCATCATCATCATCATCATCATCATCATTATTATTATTATTTTCACTATTTCAATTAAAAAATGCCAACCAATATATTCTTATTTTGAGTACTCAATAATAGAACTCTTCTGCAACTCGTCTAAATTGACACTTTTATTTTTGCTACTTATTTGTTCATAATTTGCCAAGCACTAACTATCCTTACACCATCGTGAACTCTTAAATAGGTGACGTAAAAGTATCCTGTCGGCATTAAAAATTAACAAATAGTCACTAATGCATCTCAAAAAGCTAATTTCGGAAAATAAGATTGTTGTGCTTTAAACATTCAAATCAATAATTTATTAATTATTAAAATCGGCTCTTAGTATTGGGAGCTGATATATTTATCCCGCAGTCGATACTTTCATCGATTCCATTATGACGGGTCCAGTCGGGTTCAATTTGCATGTTATTTTTTGTATTATGCATGTTGTTTTTGTTATTATGCCTATAATTGACTGGACGCTCGATTGGAAATGAAGGTCGCTATGCTCATCAATGCGGATTGCTACACTCAGCGATGCAGATTGGACGAACCTAGTTGCATTTATTTTAAAATTATTCTAGTTATGATGTATGTTATTTTTGTTATTATGCATAAAATTAACATGCAAAATAATATGAATAACATGCCTAATAACACATTTATATAATATAATTAACACAATAATATAAATCTTAAGTTTTAACAATAAAAATATAATAAACATAACATGATAGATCATAAGTATTTGACCTGTTATGCACGTTATTAGATGCACAATAACAAAAACAACATGGTTAATTACGAAAACAACATGAGTCATAAGTAAAACATTTTTTCGTCGGAACTCAACTGTACGCATCCTGTGCGTATCGTTGATGACATCAATGCAGAGATCAGCGAAACATTTTTCAATAAACATAACATGCATAATATAAATTATAAGTATTTGGACTGTTATGCATGTTATTCGATATATAATAACAAAAACAACATGCATCATAAGTAGAAATTTTTTCATCCGAACTCAACTGGATGCGTCTTAGTGCGTATCGTTGATGGGATCATTTTCCTTTATTATTAATAGCTACTAATAATGCTTTTTGTGTAGAAGCCAGGTGTTTGAAACTTGAAGAACGCAAAAATGCTGTCAGAACCTTAGATTAAATTGAATTGGATTTGAGTGACAAAAACCATCATTTTACGTCAAATAATTTATTAATCTTCAATCATAACACTATTGTTAATTGACATAAAAACATTTTATACAGAAAAAGATAATAAACATGTCATGGCTTTATAACTGTATCAAATTACATGATCTCAATAACCTGTATCAAAAGTCACTTCTTTTTTCAATTAAGGTTTTGTTTTTATCTTAAGGTTGCAAAGTAATAATTACCTTCATTTTTGTTGTTTTTTCAATTAATGATCATAATTATACTATCAATATTTCACTATTTCATGTAAACTTTTATCCAATGACATTTTGACTCTTCGTACGTAAGTAATTGTAATTCCAATCTAAAAAGAAAATAGCTCTATTCTAACTCTGCATAATTCTTCATATGCAAAACAAGTCTCTTAAGAGTTTTATTAGTGCATCCATGTATACTGTATAGCTACGATTTATTTGATTACAAACAGAAACGAATAAACAGCAAGATACCAACCATTTGTGTAATTAATCAGTGCATGCATGAATAGCTACACACAATTTTTATGAGATGAAGGTGATCCATGAATGGTTTTTATTAGGCCCACCAACTTTTAGATTGGGCTGTGGCCTGTGGAGCTCATGTCAAATCGTTTTCCACCAGGCCCGCATAAGCTAACACCACCTTTTTGTTGAACAAATAATCTAAATTTGTCTATATTTGGGTCGTGTTCAGCCCAATTTTAAAGCCTTATTGGCCCGGCCCGTAAACCGCCATACTGCTCCTTATCTGTTACTGTTAGCTCCAATCTACGGTCAAAATCCGATAGCGACATGCCGACATGGTCAGGTCCCCCCGTTGCTGCGTGGATCAATTAATTGCTTCCAGCTGCGATGCTTCTCTTTCAAAAGCGCGAGCTCCAAAAATTGTTTCTATCTGTTTTACTGTTCCTGCCTCATCCAATCCTCCAACAACAGCTTTTCTTGCTTCTCTTTTATCATTCCACACCGCTAAAATCCCTTTATGCGATGACATGTCGCGATGTCAATTGTCGACAATGGCCTCTTGTGTGTGGTTAGAACAGCGTATCCTGATATCGTATCACTGAACGGTCTAGACAAGGGGCACGCGTCGATTCTTGGTGACTACAAAAGAGCAGATGTCACCTCTGAGGCCTCCGAAGAATCTAATCTTTAAATGCTCTTATTCTCATATTAGATTTTTGAAAGAGATAAAAAGGGTAAAGGGGAAAGGAAAATCTTAGAACTGAGAACTGAGAACTTGCAATGGAGCAGAGAAGTGATAGCAGTTATACTAACAGTTATGGTACAGGACATGGAGGCGGCGGAAGGGGACAGGCTGTGGCTGCACCGTTTGTGGTGAAGACGTATCAGATGGTGAGTGACCCGGCGACGGATTCGGTGATTGCTTGGGGGAGAGATAACAATACCTTTCTGGTTCTCGACCCGTTTGCATTTTCTGAGAATCTGTTACCGGTGCATTTCAAGCACAGTAATTTTTCGAGCTTCATTCGGCAGTTGAACACTTATGTAAGTGACAGTTATCATGTAGCAGATATACTTGCTCTGTTTTAAAGAATTCAATTAGATTTTGGTTAATACTTTTATAACTCAAATATTTTTCCATTGTTACAGGGTTTCCGCAAAGTGAACCCGGATTGCTGGGAATTTGCACACGCGTACTTCCTGCGTGGCCAGACACACCTTCTACGACATATCGTCCGCAGGAACAGCACCGGTTGTGAGAAGAAAAAGGAGGGCGAAAACGAGGCCGACAGAGCCAGTTACACCTCTGTCGAAGGCTATGCCTTGGTTGCAAAAGAAGTTGCCAATCTCAAAAAGGAACAGAAGGAATTAGAGGCCGAGGTAGATCGGATGTGGCATCGTGTCAAGGACACCGAGCGACGACCCAATCAGATGCTCTCATTTCTGGTGAAAGTCGCGCAGGACCCAGGTGTACTCGACCGGTTAGTCGGGGCACGAGAGGTGCACCGCAAGAGGCCCCGGCTGTGTTACGAAGATGGCAAGGAAGATGACTTGTATTCATGGCCGTTGGAATATGATGGAACCATTAATCCGACCATTGATCCAGATATGAATTGGATCAATGGATTTTAAGCTTTTTATTAGTAACTTCTATCTATAGTGAATATGTTTGTATGTGTTAGTTGTTTAGTATTAGACTAGTACTAGTGTTTTATGTGTTAGTGTAGATTCTAATTAGTTCTGTTGTAAATTTAATATCAATAAATAGTTCGTTTTTGTTTTGGATAAACATCAAATTGCTATTGCGGTAAAGCTGAGAAAAAAATGTGTTTTGATCAGTTGGTAGCAAATGAGGCGAATAATTCGATTTTTGTACTAGCCCCACAAATCACGAATTAGTACATAGTATTTTAGAACATGATCATATGCTTGAAGCATAATAGCAAACAAATAAACTGAAAATTAAACTAAACCAAACCAAATCTAAATCTTGTGATATCCCTACCCTTTTATTACAGAACCCTCAAATTTGAATATTAATCAAGAATTCAGAAACATTGAAGCATGTATCAATCTCCCAATAGGTCTTCATCTTCACTGGTAGTTTGAACCGGCTCCTCATGTATTATCACATCCCTTGCAACGGCTTGGTTATTAAATTGATTTGCTTAGTTTTGAAATTTATGTGCCCATTTAAAAGAGGCACTTGTCCAAAATTTGAATAGATTAAATGTGTCCCAATAAATATGAGTGATGCTAAATTAAAATATGAGTTGTTAATGATTTGTAATAGTAGCCCAAAATAATTTACTCACAGGACAGTTAATAAACAGATGGTCAACAATCTCCAAATCCCCACAGTATACACATGCTGTATCATTATTAGTATTACATCCTCTTAGAGCCAAATTATTTTCTGTTAATATTTTATTATTTAAGGATAACCATAAAAACAATTTGTGTTTTAAAGGAATTTTGAGTACCCAAACAGAATGAGACAAATTTATTCTAATACCCTCAAAGTTAAGAAATTGATATAATGACTTAACTGAAAATATATCAGATGGTTCTAATAACCATCTTGATGAATCCACTGTCCGAGTCAGATGTAAATCATGGAGAATAATTAGTAAACTATTCTTTTGAACTCTCATTTCTTTAAATACCCCCCTTGATAAATGTAATTTGAAATTACCATTATTATGTACTTGAGATATTGTATAAATATCATTATGAACTTTTTGGAAAACTAAAGGAAATTGAAGTTTCAATGATATATTCTGGTACCAAACATCATTCCAAAAATTTGTGCTTTAACCATCACCAACTATTTTCTTATTATTAATTTGAACGAACTTATAAGTACTACTGACATCTTTCCAAAATGGTGATGCAGTATTTGTAAATTTATCATATTTAGTTTGAATATTAATTTTCCATAGGCCATTATGAGGTCCATGAGTAAATAGCCATGCCCATTTAGCAATTAAAGCTATGTTCATATTGGCTAAATTAAGAATGCCCCAACCCCTTTGATCCTTGCTCCTACATAACCTCTTTCAATTTACCAAATGAATTTTCCTTTTATTTGAATCAACCCCTGACCATAAAAACCTTTTCCTGATTTTATCAAGTTCTTTAATTACCCATACAAGAACTTTGAATATAGAAATATAGTATAAAGATAATGAAGATAAGATTGAATTAATTAAAACTAATCTTCCAGCTAGTGACAATAATTTGTCCTTCCACACAGGAAGTCTCTTTTTGACTTTATCAATAAGTTTTAACCAATCATCTCTAGAAGGGGTTTCTAGTGTAAAGACAGACCAAGGTATTTAATAGGAAGAGATTCCAATTTGCAATTAAACAAGGATGCATAAAAGTTTGCCATGTGATCCGACATATTTAAAGGTATGAGTGATGTTTTATCATAATTGATTTTAAGACCAGTTAATTCCTCAAACCCAGTAAGTGTCCATTTCAATTTTTCGACCATCTCATAGTTTGCTTTGATAAATAAAAGAGTATCATCAGCATATTGGACATTTATAATTCTTTGGTTATCTATACAAGGTCCCGAACCTTCATAGAAATTTAAGGATATCCCCATCTGAATAAGTTTGTTTAATGTGTCAACAGCTAAAATAAATAAGGAGGGGGATAAAGATCCCCTTGCCTAACCCTTCTTTTACACTCAAAATAATCCCCAATTTTACCATTGACTAATACTGCACTATGTCCCTTATAAAGCAGTGTTTTATTCCAAGTAATCCAGGTAACTTGGAGTGCGTTCTAATCCGTGAATAATTCGAATAATTCGTTATTTTTACAAATTAGTTGGTGATTTTTATATTTTTAAATTCCTTTTTATATATATTTTTATATATTATTTATATTATAAAAGCACAATTCTTTTGTTCTGAATTATACCCGAACAGAAGTACATTTCGTTTTCCATCCTTGTAAATCACATGTAAATAGTAAGTTATTTTCTGTTAGCATTCTTTTCATTATTTATTTTTGAAATTTATTAAGACCACTATTATTTGAGATTATTTATTGAATTTTATATTAATTAATGCATTAATTAATATTTCATTTGGTTATAAAGACAAGAATCTTTTTATTCAAATAATAGTTATGTATATTTAAAATTTATGGATTTTTTCGAAAATGGTTTTTTTTATTCAATACCTGCATTACTTAAAAAAGTCAATAAATTCGTCATAGCTTGAACGCTGGACGAGGGAACAAAGCAATAAGCATGTATTTTTTCTCTAACCCAAAAATAATTTAATTCAATTAATATTATTATTATCAATTTTCATAAGTCATAACAATCTATCACAGAAAGATAATTATACGTTAAGGGATAAATGTTTTATCTTTTCTTGTACAGTTGTATTAAAAAAATCGGGCAATGAACGATTACCTGTTCAGGGTTGTCAAACGAACGAAATGATCATGCAAATACTTTTGTGTGTGTTACGTTGTGTTTTAAGAACGTAAGAGTATTGATGTTGCGTCTTACGTCACATTTAAGAAAATCTCTTGCGTTTGCGTTATGTTTAGTGAAACTTAAGAAACGTGAAAAACATTAAATTTTTTCATGTTTAACTTGCTACTAACAGTACACAATAAATCCAAAAAAATTAGGAAAAACTGAAAATTACAAAAAATTTATTCCATGAAATTTATGAATTTGTAAAAATAAGGACTTATAAAAAAGTTGCATGTATCTTTATAAGTTAAAATAGACTAAGAGGAATTTGTTATATAATGTGATTTGGTACAAACTTCATCATAAAAATGCTTCTATGTTGTATTCAATCAAGGAAAGATAATAGATTCTTCCATTTGCATGTGAATGCAAAAGACATTTTTAGTCATCTTCATCTGAAAAATCATTTAAGCCTCTACAGAACATTCATATTTCTGCTCTGTACTAAAAAAATATTTCAGACTCGTACAATTCTGAACATAAGACATAATAAATGTAACATAAGTGACCATTTGCGTCTTACGTTTTGTTTAACAAACGCAACAAAAATTCCTTGCGTTAATGCTGCTTCAAACGTAAAAACGTACAAACGTGTTGAGTTCACAGCTCTATGGCAGAGAACAAAATTTGATGGCCGAAAGGCGAAACATAGCCTAATCCTAATGCAGTAATGCTCGTGTTTACAAAATGTATTAGGGAAGAAACAAGCAGACCTGAAATGGAGAAACTTAGGCCCATTAAGGACTTGAAGCCTACCATTATCTCATAATACAAATAGGTAGAGCCCATTTCTTATTGGGCTTAGAGCCTTTTTATATAGGCCGTTATCCAAGAAAGTGTGTATCCAACATAGAACATAAAATAATACAATGCTCTAGATGGACTAAAGAGGAAGATTTCAAACAAGGCCCATTTTATATTAGTTCAAATTCAGGCCCATTTTACCTGTAAACTGTAAAGCAAATAAAAGCAAAGCAAGCAAAATTGTTACCACAACATGATACTATGAAAGTATGAAACTTGCTTTTATTTTTATCAGCATAATGAAAAGTACCTTGAAATTCTGTGTATTCTGTTAAGATAAAAAGCTGCAGGCCAGCATGTAACTTGCTTAGAAACAGCCCCAAATGCATTTCACTTTCGATTTCTTTTAAAACCCAATCAGACCTGTTGTAGTAAAGGAATTGCATTGTATATTTAGTAAATAATTTGGTCTCCAAGTCAACATTTTGAATTTATATATATATAGAGTTAGAATATGGTACTTACATAAGCAGCAATCTCCATCGTACTTACGATCATATCTTGAATTTTAAAATACAAATGGACTATCTGAACCGTTGAAAATGTTGTCCACACTAAAATCTACTTGGAAACCAATTTTTTTTTTTTGCAAATTTTTTAATATTTTATCAGATAGATAGAAAATTGAGTAATCTGATGATATACAAACCTCAAATTTAACCATTTTCTACCTATTCGATAAAATAGTAAAAAAATCGGTTTCCAAGCAGATTTTAGTGTGGATAACATTTTCAACGGTTCGGATCGTCCATTTGTATTTTGAAACTCGAGATATGGTCGTAAGCACGGTAGAACTTGGTGCTTATGTAAGTACCATAGCCTAACTCTATATATATATACATTTAAAATGTAGACTTGGAGACCAAATTTTTTATTTTTTTGAATTTTTTTACTATTTTATCGGATGAGTTGAAAATTGTATGTTTGTAAATCGTTAGATAAATAAAATTTCAATCCATCTGATAAAATGTAAAAAAATAAAAAATGTAAAATTTGGTCTTTAAGTCTATACTAATATGGAGGATGTTTTCAACGGTCTGGACCGATCATTTACATTTGTTATCATGGAGTGGTGTGGTTGGAAGTTAGGCGGCTACGGATTTCTCTTCTATATATATATGAACTTCCAATAATCTACCAGCCATACTGCTTTCGAATATTATCTACAGGAAAATTTCAAATTAAATATCAGTCATTCATTTACCAATCAAGGAGCAGCAGTAAAGAAGATCAATGGACTTCCTGGGAAGGGATTCTTCTTATTTTCTTAATTTTTTTTTGCTAGAAAAGGAGATCAATTGTGCTCTTGACCGGAAGAGTTGGGTACACAATCTCTTCATGGTTCGGGAGAAAAAAAAGAGTCATGATGAGAGTGCTGCATCTATATAGTGTGCAACCGTTGTTACGTTTAACATGTAAGTATACACTTATTATATTTACACTACTACAAAAGTGCTCTGTTATAGCGGCCTTATAAGGGTTATTATAGCGGACAAACGGTGACTATAACAGGGGGCTGCTAAAGAGTCAAGATGCCCGCTATAATAGACAAGTCTGTTATAGCAGAATTTCAGCTAACACCGCTATAATAGAAGTCTATTATAGCTATAGCGACCTTTAAGGCAGAATCGCTATAATAGATGTCTATTATAGTGGACTTTATGAGAAAGCCGCTATAACACACCTCTGTTATAGCGGGTCTGTATAGGGATGTCAATGGGCCTTACCCGCGGGTATTTTGCCTATCCCGCGGCCTACCCGGCCCGCAAAAATGTCATACTCGTCCTACCCGGCCGCGGAGATGGGCTTAAAATTGGCAGCCCGGCCTACCCATGGGCTTCACAACCCGGCCCATGGGCTACCCGCACAGGCCCGTCCAATACTCCAGTGCATCACAACATTAGCGCATCAAATAAAAAAATATTTATTTTATTATTAAATGTACAGTTTGTAATTACTGAATTGTAAAATTTGTAATAATTTTATAATTTCAGATTAATATCGTCTGATAATTTGATATCATAATCAGCTACCAGTATTATAATCGGCCAAATCTATTCAGGCCTCACATCATATACTAAAACCCAATCTAATTCAATATTATAATCGGCCCATGGACAGCCCATGGGTATAACTTCACAGCCCATAGCCCGCCCCGCCCCGGTCATAGGCCCGGCCCTACCCGGCCCTCCATGACAATGGGCCGAGTGGGTATAGTGTTTGGGCCGGGTAGGCATGTGCAGGCCGATGGGTCGGCGGGCCAAACTGCCATCCCTAGGTCTGTATAAAAGGCCGGTATAAATTATTTTGAAAATTCAAAACAACAATTTCTGTCAACTTTTTCATTAAATGCGAAATTGATTGATTTGATAGGCAATTTTACATAAATGTCTATTTATAATATATAATTAAGACTATTTGCAAATTTATCCTGTTTAAACATTCTAATTTTATTTTTACAGTAATAATTAAATGAGTTGTGAAAAAAACTTTTTTTACAATAATATTTAAAACTCATATATATATATTTTGTTACAACTTTTTTCACTCTATATATATATATACATATATAGAGTGATGAAAGCAGAATGAGGGAATATTTGTGCGTGAAGAAGAAAGAATAAGAGAAGAATATTTCTGCGTGAAGAAGAAAAAATGATGAAAATTTTTAGTGAATGTAGAAATGATGGAGAGTTGATATTTATATAGAGAAGAATTTTTTTTTGGAAGAAAATCTGTTGTAATCTATGAGTGTCTATGAAATTTTGGAGCGTTAGATTGACATGAATCAACGATTGGATTGAAACTTCATTGTGATCTGTGGGACACCCTATTATAGCGGTCTTTAAGTTCGACCCGTTATAATATGCCTATTATAGCGGATCTTTGGTGCATCCGCTATAATAGGTCTATTATAGCGGATCCTTGGTGCAGTCCGCTATAATAGATACTCTATTATAGTAGATCTTTGATTGCATCCGCTATAATAGACCTATTATAACGGTATTCATGTATGACCACTGTTAAATGGGGACTATAATAGTTCATTTCTGTACTAGTGTTAATAGTTAAGATGCTTCATATAACAATTAATTCAAAATTTTGAGACATATCTACGAGACACATAAGTTCTATTATTATATTTTGTATTATATATTCAGACAATTATTTTTCCTCATTATTTGTTAAAAGAAACCACTTTACCTTTTATTTTTTAAAAAACTGACAAAATGATGACATGAACAATATATACTAAACGGAACAGGATGACTGCAGAAATTGAATGGACCGCTATCTTATCCCAAAAAAGAATAGCTCTCAAGAAATCTTTCAATTCTTTTATCTGTTGTTTTAGATATGTTGATCTATTTAGAGGAAAATATGCCTCTTTTCATTTCCGGAACTAATTATGATAGCATGATATATTGTCCAGATGTCATTCAAAAATTAGGCTTCTCTATAATGCTCAAAAGTCGAACCATATCAAGGTAAAAGCTAGTTCAATTCCTCCTTTCTATACACTACCAGGTATAGATACCAGACCAAAAATTATTGCAACCAGTAAGACATGCATATAGTTGATGGTTGCATTACCATTGTATATATTCTAAAGTAAAGAGTTATAACATCATACATCTATAATAATAATAGTATAAAGTTTTAGGATCTTCCAATATATACAGCTGATCATAGTGCTAGGAAAAGTTAAATTATTTTGGCCCTTCATCTAACTTCCATTTGTTCTCAACCGTGTGGTTCTAGCTATCCTTTTTCCTCTGATGTATCATCAGTCAGAGATTTAATTTGTTGGGGTGAAGATGATCAAAATGTGTACCTATCACTTATAAATTGTAATGAGTTGTTGTAGCGTCTAAACTAAAGATTTAACTTACCAAAAGTTTTGAAACATTAACTCCCAAAAACTAAGTTCAAACGAGATATACCTTTGGGTTTATGTAAAACAGTAAAAGAGAAATATAATCCTCTCATTAACCAAAAAAGTTGGCCACCAAAAAAATATGAAAGTAAAAAGTACAGCCGAGTTTAATACAGCCAAGAGGGATTAATAGCATAACAATTAGATCTAGCATACTCCAAGCTTGAAGTACTTATGGCATAATTTAACACTCCATAAAGAAAATAGTTCTAGTTAGAACGGTCTAATTAAGTAACATATATAAAACAAATTACAATAATCCCAATGATTACCACTTGCTCCTTCCTCAGCTCCGGAGCTGCATCAATTTGGTTGTATGATCATTTCATCTACAAATAAAAACAAAGCTTAAAAAAGTTAAACAAGATTTAATGTACGTAATACAATTAACCTTTCAATAAAAAAAGATAGACATTAATCAAGTGTTTTCGTTCTATATATTCTTAATTAAAACATGAGCTAAGCACTAGTATGAAAAGAACTATAACCACTCCTAAGATTGAGTCTGGTATTCAAATAACAAGATAGAAACTGTTATATATAGTTAAGGAATAGTGATATATTACTTTAATTAGATCCTCATCATAGCATTGAAGTTCATACCAAGGGTTCATAGCCCAGCTGGAGAGCTGTCTGTTGCTGGTGGTGAGCATAATGGTAAAGGTTGGGTTGCAGCAAGTTTGCTGGCAAGAGGTTGCGGGAGTCGTACGGAAGTTGCATGTTAGTTTCATAATCCGTACTTGCCATAGGCAGAAAATTTACATGCTGTTGGCCTTTCTCGTAAAGGACCATCTATGTTATATAAACTCTGAGTTAGTTGTACACTTAGACAACATTATTTTTGAAAGGAAGAAAAACAAGTTTTCAAGATTACTATCCATATCAAAGAGACTACAGTAATGTTGTTTGGCATTATATATGTAACAATTAGTGATAACCAAATTAAACCTGATTTTGAAGTTGCCTATTGTCATGCTCTAGAATGTTTGCCTGAAAAAAGATGCAAGCAATTACATCAATGACATCATGTTAAATTAAAAAAAAACCCTACTGTGCTCAGCATGCACAAATAAGGATGCTAACAAAAGCTTGATGTGTATTATATTAGCATGTGGAGATACTTCAATTAAAACCCTCATTAGTAAGTACCTACGTTTAGATGGTGAATAACAAATGATTGAAGGTTCATTATGTGTGACTAATTAAGAAAATCATTCATTTCCCAAGTTTTTTAATCTCTTATTTCTAATCATTAAATTCTTGTCAAAGCTGCTGCTTGTAATCTCTTTAAATGTGAACAGTGTCACATATATACTTAAGAAGGGAAGATAAATGAAGAAATTATTAGTCCTAAAAGATATAACTCACCCGTTCCCTATAATACTCGACTTCCTTTTCAATCAATTCAAGCTGTAATAAACAAAAGCAAAGTTAATACAATAATAAATATTACCGAACTGCTGATGATAATTAATCTCTTGGATTAGAAGCAGATCATTCAGGAAATCAATTGATATTTTTCTTAGTTTGTCCACACCAATGATATTGTTATATTGAGGTTAATTTAATTAGCTCAGCTGTCATGTAGTACTCAAAAGTTGAAATCTAACATCATATGCCTAGAAATGCTAATTATTTAAGAACTTTTGAAGTACCTTTCTAGTGCGTATTTTAGCCAAGGCACTCTCTAACTTTCTTTCTGCAGGCTTGAAATCTTTCTGCTGTAATGGGCCATTATTGCCCAAGAGACTACTGCACAAGTTAAAATAAATGGTTTAGAAAATGTTTGATGAGTGATGATCAGCCATAAGAAACCTCAAGCTGATTAAAGTTCTGAACTAGTATTAATATCACTCAGATCAAACCCTAGTTCTCCTGATTTCTACAAAATATAGCTATAATGTAGGTTTTATCCATTTTCCTTTTCATCCAAATGATACTTGTAGAGAGATTATAAGCTTATAAGGTCCATATTGATCGTTGCATGGTAGACATGACTTCCTTATGGTAGGTCTGTGAAAGATATACTGTTGTTTGAGGAACATGTCTTATATATATTTAATGGTTTCTAGGGGCACCAAAATACTGAATTGTCTAGATCAACAAATACCAACAAATACTTTAAGATTCATAACTTCTGTTATATAATGTTATGGAAATTCAGAATTTTGAGAAGATTAATAACCTGTTTGCTTTTTCTAGGCTAATCAGTGTATTGCGGAGCTTCGCAGACTCTTGGCGGTAGTACTGAAAGAAAGACAAGGAACAAGTATTCAGTATGTGGATTTCTGAGTAATAAAATGTATCCAGTTACCAGAATTGAAAAATAAATTACAGGGAAATATAGGTATAATGTATCCATTTTTACTTATATACTCTTCCAGTATTTGTGTAACCTATATTTGTCTAATGGTATGAAACTGTAAACGTTTAAGAATATTATAGAATATGAATATAATTTCAAAGCATCACTGTTCTGTATGTTTTGGATATTCTGATTTAATATGGAGAACATAATGTATTTCTAGGTGCTTTGTTAGACAAGGATGCATTGAATACTTGCAATATTCTCATTTTCATATTAATTGATGTTTATTTCGTTAATAATAACCTAAATATCGGCACCTACTATTATTTATGTGTGAGCTAATTGTATACTTCTCCATTAATTTTCCCTTATTACCAAGAGAATTATTCATCACATTGCAGCAGTAAAACAAGAAGCCAGTACACTATCTGCACTACCTATGATTATGGAAGTGAATTGGGGTTTTAGTTCTTAATGTTTTTATCCACTTTCTCTTATAAATTGATTTGTTAATGACCTACACTGCAGTATTTCTTGCCAACCTGAGATGTTTTTAAGCAATATATAGGTAACAAAGATACTTTAATATATAATTAATATTCCATCTTCAACATGTTTCATAAGTACTTTTTGAGGTACTTGCTTAGCTAATACTATATAGGAATTTTTTTTGGATGTCATCCAAAACTGAAAAAATTGTGGATTTGCCATCCAAAATCAATTCATCCCTTATTTGCCATTGAAAAAACTTGCTCCTTTATTTATTACTTTTTTTAAAGACAAAAATAGCCCTGACCCAGCCCTCTTATGAGTTACAACCTATACCTCCGACTTCTCTGCAATCGCCAGACTTCCTCCTCTGAGAATTGCTTGATTTTCTCTGATGACTTCTCACCAGTAACTTTGTCGATTTTAGGAATGAAGAGGTTTTCTTGAGGGAGGCTGCGTCAAGGACATTTTTGTTTTTAAAATAAAAAAGTGGTAAATAAGGTAGCAAGTGTTGTCTTTGGGTGGTTAATAAGGAAGTAGTAGATTTTGAGTGGCAAATTCATGATTTTCTCAGTTTTGGATGACACAATTTTTTCCCCCTATCATCTAATAGACTAATACTACCAATTCATGTTCTTTCAATTCAGAAGGTCAATTGAAAAGTAAATTAAAAAATAAATAAAGAGTTATGTCTAGGGGGCATTGCTTTTCTCATTTGTTCAAGAAAAACATTTATTATCACCTATTGCTCTTGAAGCTACTGTCAATCTTCTTTGATGAATTAATTTTCCCAATACAATGCAAAAAACTATATGTGAGAACAAAAGTACTAATTTTCATTACACTATGCATATATATACAAATTGGTTTGACCAACTAAGACTGAAGATGGCATAGCATTTTTGTGCTTTCACAAATGTAGGCATATTTTAGTCCGTTTTAATAAGGGGTATCACGATTTGTGTTATAACCTAAGTCAATTAATAAAGTATATTTTGTTTCGATCCAAACAATTGATGCATTTTATTAATTAAGTAAAAGATGATTTGCCTGTGCTCTGAGTTCATTTGAAGAATTTCCATGGCTAGTTTCAGAGCTATATGCCTTCTTGTACCTCTCTATTGTACCTTTAACACTGCACATAGGAAAACAAAAGGGATATTATCCACCAAATTATTTGCTGGCTAAAGTGTCAAACATTAATGCATGCATGAAAGGATTTGTGGTTCCATTTGTATTTTTTGAACAAACCTTAGATACTCTTTTAATCAAGAAAAACAACTTGTTCACTATGTTGAATATTGGATCACAAAAAATCAAAGCATGATTAGAGCTGTATCTATATCCTATGATGTAAAAACTTTCGTTTCCTTTTGCAATGGAGCTGATTGTACTAAACTATAGATACCACTGCTTTTTGGAGAAAACAATAACAGACTAAATTTGATTAATTGTTACTAGGCACCTTGAATTACATAAACTCATAGGAAGCTTCAACAACACCTTGAATTACATAACAGTACTGCTCAATCTTGTTAGCCTTTATTGTTATGCATGATTCAATCAGATTTATGTTTGAAGACAAATTAATATTGTAATTAACTAATTAATCGTATTTTCACTCTTCAGTCATCACATAATACTTGGTTTGTTCTCAGAGCATGCAGCATATCAGACGCATCTTATGCATATAATTTAGTTTCCTGGCTCTAATTGTTGCATTTAATTTATTGTGGAAGTTAAATTATTTTGTTCAGAGATTATGTGGCAAACATCTTAGATTGACAAATAGAAAACATAAGGTATATATATATATATACATCTAGTTAAGAATAAAGTTCTATTTGCAGAAAGACACATTAAACATATCACCTATGCAAATCAAAGCTAGATTGAATGCACACTGCCCAAAATATTGTTGTATTTATTACATGACAATATTCTTAAAAAAGATAAGTTTTCCTCTTTCTTAAAACTTATGCAATATGTTCTAGGTTTTCATGCGATTTGATTGATTGGACACATTATGCACTACAATCTTAAAGGCTTAAAGCAAACGCAAAATTTACTAATTTTAAACTGCCTTTACAAATATTGAAGGAAATACGTACGAACGATGTGGTGATAAATTGGCCTTCACTTTTTGCAAGGAGATCGAATGTAAACTGACTTGTATATTTGTGAGTAAAATATGAAAATGGAGCTCATAGGAATATGACCTATCTACAACTAGAAACAGTGGCGTAATCAGAAATTTTTTGAGAAAGAAGCTAGCATATCAAGCTTGTGCGGAACCCACTGCAGTTTGTAGAGATACCAAACGGTTAATTAACATGATCTACATGTTGAATTTTACGAATCGAGAATAAAACTAGAGCCAGATAACTCCTAGAGCAATTCTACCCCGACTACAAATGCATAGACAAACCTCTTAACACCTAAATTTTAGAATCTCCTTAATGCTTTATCAAATTCAGTAATCAATTTGACAACAGACACGCACAAAAAAAGGGAGAAAACGAGGAAAAAAAATAATGTAACCAAGCCCCTTTGACTTAATCCCCAGAATTTCTAGTCTATAAAATAAACTATCACATCATATCATTCCATCAACACGAATGACCAAACATTAACTAATCCAAACCTCCTTTAATTATTACGCAGGCATCACATCAACCCAAATCAGAGACGATGTGTCATTTTGAAATTATTTCTTCATTTGAAAAACCTTATACTCCTATTTCCAAGAAATTCTCTCTCCCTCATGTCTTTTTTTTTTTTGATCAAAAGCTCTTAGGCATTCTCCCTCGTGTCTTTCAAACCTTAGGTTCATCGAGGACCCTATTGGCCAGAACTCTGATCTTCTAACGCGCGGCATATTTTCAACGGTCCGAATGTTTTGCGCTGTACGCTTGAAATTCGACGATGAACTGCAAGGGAGTTGGGTTTCATAAAGTTTGAATTGTGTGAATCTTTATGCAAATAAAGAGTACAGATCTGTTGCGCTGCACTTGCCACGCCGTAGATGATCTGATTCTCTATTGGACTATGTCCTGCCACGCTGGCACAAGATCCCACGATATGATTGGTTAGATCCATTGACATCGACACGTGTCAAGTAAATTCTTTGTCCAATGGTTTATCCTACTCTCTCTAAAACTACTTTTTGAACCAGCCATTCTGACCAAGTTTGTATTTTCCCAATACAATGAGAACTCAGTACAATCGTACAATCTCTCTCCTTTCTCTCTAATCCTCTCTCTCTCAAACATATTTTTGACAGAGATTGTGTCAGAGAGAGGTGACAGAGAGAAATCTCGTGATGGGTTCGGTGTTAAGATTCGTGTAATTTGGAGGGCAGAATTGGTATTTTATGAAACAAGAGAAAAAGTTAAGAGAGAGAAGACCCTAACCCTAGATAATGAAGAAGCCAATCGGAGGTTGACAGCATACACATGGGTTTGTTAGGTGACGTGAATAGAGATGGAAATGGTGTAACAAGTGTGTTAGTACCCACTCTTGAGAAAGAGTAAAGATGAGGTAATGTGAAAGAGAGATACAAAGGCACAAAAAGAGATTGAGAGAAAGAGAGAGAAAGAAGGATCAAAAGGAGAAGTCAAGAGAGAGGAACTGTTACATTACCAGAACAAAACCAAACTAAAACCAAAGTGGTGAAGCCAAGAACAGATCTATGCTTACATCCTACATAGCAAAGAACAACAAGCAGGAAAGGGGAAACTAAATTTAAATACAGAGAGAAAAAGGAAGTATATAATAAAAGTATAAGAATATATTTCACATTTTATTGCATTTTGAGGTTATATGTGATTTAAAGAGAAGCTTACCTCACACAAAAACTAACATGAGTCTTTCCCTCTTGAGAGAAAAAAAGAAAGAAAATGGAATATAAAGAGAGAGAGAAAAAGGACCACAAACTAGGCAAGTAAGCAAATGCAAAGCTCAGCCAACTGGTACTAAATCTATCTAAGCATTTGCTTCAAACCATTCACCTTCTAACTGTTAGATCTTTACCCCCTTCTCTATCTATCTCTCTCTTACTTCGTTTCTCTCCTTGGATGCACCAAAAAGAAGCTAGACATGTTTAAATAAATAAAAAAGAACAAGATCTATCTATCCTCTCATAGACGCATTTTCACTTCTTTCACCGTTTCTTCACTCTTCTGATTTAGCAAATTGGAAAAACCTCTAATTGCCTATACCATTTATATATGTACCAAGAATATGATAAACATTTGAAATATGTACATGACATGATAGTGCTTCCGATATCAAAAAGCTCAAGTATACCTATTTCTTTCCCTATTTATATTGTACAAAAAGGAAGCGAAACAGGAAACAGATCATAAAATAATTTCTCTACTAGGAAAATTTTGAAAGAAAAAAAAACGTTCACAAACCTAACTAAGGACTCAATATTGTACTATTTTTTCACGTAGAGCCACCGAAGCTAATTTTCCTTTAATAGATGGAAAATGAAACAAATTTATAAAGTAAAATGATGAAAAATGTTCGTTGCTTTTCTTGAAAAACTTAGATGCTTATTTTAGGAGTAAAAGAAAGGAAGGATACCTAGTGTTCCCTATTCTCAATCCAAAGGATGAAAAATTTGAAGAAACCCAACAAAATAAAGTTGGAAACTTCTTAAACAACAATTAATCATGAGCATAGAGATAGATTTATAACAAAACCCTGATATTCCGTTCCCAATAAGATCAAATTAGAACAGAAAATTAAGAAAACAAAGAGGTAAAATTAACCTATTGTTGGAGTACTCGTACAGGCGGCCACGACTCGAGAAGATTATTAGTGCCACCTCTGCATCACACAGTACTGATAATTCATACGCCTTCTTGAGGAGGCCGTTGCGCCTCTTGCAAAAGGTCACTTGTCTGCTGGTTTGGTTCTCGATCCTTTTTATTTCAATCTTTCCCCTGCCCATTTTCTGATCAGACCTTGCTACAGAACTGTCCGCCTAAAATCAATTGATCAAGTCAAAAGTAGTCAAAACATTAGCTTGTTAATTTGAAAGTAGATGAAGAAGGCCATATTGATGTATTGACAGAATTGGGCTGTGGTTGCAATTGAGTTCCAAGAAAGGAAAAAGTGTTCTTTTTAGGGTTACTTTGACCTGTTGTTTCTTTTTCCCTTACTTGGTCTGTGAAGCAAAAAGAGAAGGCGGTGGAGAGAAGGAGAGAGTTTAATAAATAAAAGAAATACCAAAATCCTACTATGTAACATGAGATAATTTCCCTAGTTTCCTCTCTTGTAAGAGGAGATGAGTAGAATGGTAAAGGGATGCTTTTCAGTTAGTAAGAGGCCAAGTCATTTATAGATATATAACCAAAAACTTATTTTTGTGCCTCATATGGTTTGTTGCAGCATCAAATGCAAAGAGAAGGTATAGTTATTGAGCAAGGCTTCCATTACCATAAGTCTCATGGATAGGATGATGATGCAGTGGGCACTAGAGAGAGAGAGAGAGAGAGAGAGAGAGGAGAGGGGTTAAAGAGGGAGAGATGGAGATGGAGAGTAAGAAAGAGGAGAGAAGGGAATTATAATGGGGTTGTGACCTAAGTGCTGGCCTTGGGAAGATCTGCACTCAATTATAATGTACTTGTGAAAAACGAAAAAACAAAAAAGAAAATAATGAAAGCGAGAAACTAACAACTGGACGAGAGTGGCTGAACTAATTCCAAGTGGTCCTACCTCATCATGTTTTTTATGTTGTAAGTAATCTTCAAGTCTCGGACTCGAGCTCGAACTTGAGGACATCAACAAGAATATGAGGAATTGCTCGGGAGGTGAGAATAACTCGGGAGGTGAATTGAACTCGAGATGTGATAATCGTAGAGTTTTAGCACTACTAGAATTTTCGTTATTAGCGTGGTTATATGTATTTTTATGTGTGGTAAAAATGATTTCATGAAAATAATAAAATCAGGCGTGTGGCATAAGTTATTTCTGTGGAGAAATACACGAAATAAGTATCCACAAAATAAAACAGTTTTCTTCCACGAAAATAATCAGGTGTTTCCACGAAAATCCTTGTTTTAAGGAAATGACCTATTTGTTCTTTCATGAATGCAATTACAGAACTTTAGCCGCCTCATTTCTTCTCTCTTGGTCTCCTCTTCTCTCACACACATGCATGACACCTCTCTCACACTCATGGCAGCTCTACCTTCCATTAATTTAGCTTTCAGTTTGGAAAGTAAAACCTTTACCATTTAGCAACTTGAAGACTCACAACAGTGATCTGCACTGCCTCTGTTCCTCTTGTTCCTACTCGACATGCTGCTTCGACTTGCACTGTCTCTTGATCCTACTCGACGAGCTGCTCCGATCTGCACTGCCTCTTGTTCCGCTCTGCTTCGATCTGCACTGCCTTCATACTCGACGGGCCTCCACACCGCATTGCCTTCGTTCCTCTGTTTATAGGTAAATTGAAAATCCTTACTGATTGAGGGGTCATTTTATCAACAATGATGTTGTCCTTTTGCACTTTGCTCCAAGATTTTAATTTAGCCTACTTGGCTACTTCTAAGCGAGCATATGTCACTTCTTTTTAGGTAGTTCAATTAGTTCCTTTGTTTTCTCTTTAGATAGTCCAATTAGAAACTTGTTTGTAAATTGAACATTGCTTGATGTACTTATTTGTTTTCTCTTTAGATAGTGTCTCATGCAAAAGAAACTTTTGAAGCATTGGAGGATGTCACTGAGTCTCCTGGTGTCGCACATTCCATTTTGGCATTTTTAAGTTAGTTTGGACATGTGTATATTTTTTAAACTTTGGAAAAATGTAATGTTCAACATTTTGTTATTTAGCTATATAGTAGTGAGTGGATATAATGAGGAAATTCAGTAAATTTTGTGTTGTACAATTAGACATGTAAATGATTTTACTGATATAAATAATATCTTTATCAACAGAAAAATGATTCCACGTAGCACAAATAAAGATATATTTACTGACAGAAATAATGGTTCTGCATTTCTTAAAATCTGCGCAAATGAAATGGTGCCATGTGTCACAGAGTTATTATTTCCGTGCAAAGTGGCCTATTCATGACCCATTAGAGAATTATTTCCATGAGTAATATTTATGTGGTTAGCTCCACAAAAACGATTATTTCCATGCACTTCAATGGAAATAATACCTTTTGTGAGGATGATAGTTTCATAGATCATTTTCCATGGTTATTTCACGGAAAATACACTTTTCCATCCTTAAGCCCACGAAAAAGACTTTTGTGTTGCCATGTTAATAACAAAAATTCTGATAGTATAGCACATATCGAGATAGAAGATCTCGCGTAGCTGAAGATTAAGAGAACTCAGAAAAATCAACCCAAAGTCACTCGCGAAAACTACTCGGGATGAATATCGAGATGATCGTGCATAAGTAAAATTTGATGAGAATCCATTGAAGTCAGTGATAGCACGTGGGTGCAAGAACTTCTGTCAGTGACATTAAATGTCTACAATAGACTAGTTAAGTACGAAACTGTAGCTGTTGACCTAGAAATTTGTAATGATTATGTTTAGTTGTATAAATAAGAGTAGAGAGTAGAGAAGAATAAGAGAGAAAAAACATTTACATTTTTTCTATGGTGAATGAAAATAACTTTTAAGCAAATATCTCTTACCTCTCCAATCTAAGTAATTTTGTCTTAATTCCTCCATAAATATTTTCTCCGGTGAAGTGAGCTGAGCGCCATCTGTTCATGACGAATGAGAGTCGAGTGATAAGTGAATAACCTGTGAGTATACTCGGTCATCGAGCAACGATATACAAGTCGGTATCAGAGCATCTCGATTTAAAACCAACAAATTGGTATCAGAGTCGATGGTTGGACTTAAGAGCAATTCACTCAGACAAAAGTCGTTGCTGAAATTGACAAAGTCAAATTACGACAACTGGAGCATACATATCAAGGCCTTGCTCAGAGTGTAAGATGCTTGGGAAGTAGTCGAGGAATGATTCGAAGAACCTACCATTGAAGGAATGACAATGGCTAGCCTCAAAGCATTTAAGGAAAAATGCATGAAGGAAAAGACATCTCTCTACATACTTTATCAAGGTGTAGATAGGGTTGTCTTCGAGAAGATCGTTGAAGCGACAACTTTGAAAGAAGCGTGGGCAACATTGCAGACAACCTATAAGGGTGCTGAGCGCGTGTAGCAAGTGAGAGTTCAAACTCTAAGGAGAGAACTGAGCAATGGAAATGAAAGAATCCGAAGGAGTTAAATTTTATCACGAGAGTACAGGCGATGGTTAATCAGATGAAGATAAATGGAGAGAAGTTGGCAGAAACAAAAGTTGTCGAAAAGATCCTGAGATCATCGACCGATGCCCTCGAGAACATCATGTGTGTAATTGACGAGTCAAAGGACTTGAGCGAGCTGTTAGTAGACGAACTCGTCGGCTCTCTCACGACAAACAAGTAGAGAAGAAAGCTAAAGGAGAAAGAATCGAGGAAGTTTTACAAGCCAAGGTGTTTCTAGAAGAGAAGGCAATGTATGTCCAATAGAATGGACAAGGACGAGGACACAATCGAGGAGGTGGTCGTGGTCAGAAGCAAGGGAGGAGATGGTGAAAAAGGTCAAGCGAACCAGAGCTTGCGAGGACAAGGAATATGCCGAGGTGGCAGAGAAAACAAACCCAACGTTGACTGCTACAACTGCAGGAAGTTCATGCACTATGCGAGTGACTACTGGTCCGAGAAGAAAGTAGAAGACAATGCCAACTACGCCAAGGTGAAGGGTGATGATGTGTTGATGATGGAAAGTACATCTCGCTCGGGAGGTGATACCGTGTGGTAGCTTGACACGAGAGCGAACAATCACAAGACTGGTCACTGACACTTGTTCAAAGAGCTGACCGAGATTGAATGGTCAGTCTCGTTTGGCGATACCTCTAAGGTAGATGTTAAAGGTTGAGGTAAGATGTAAATCCTTCAAAAGAATTAGAGGGTAGGAATAGTTGAAGACGTGTACTATTACAGAGATGAGAAGTAATATACTAAGTGTCACACAATTAATGGAGAAATGTTACACAATCTTCATGAATGATAATACTCTCCACTTGAAGGACAATAATGGAAGAGATATAGCTCAAGTAGAGATGGGGCATAATCGAATGTTCAAACTAAACTTGCGGAGAATAGAGGAGAAATATATCAAGTTGAACAAATAAGATGAAGCTTGGTTGTGGCACATGAGATTCAAACACTTGGATATAGCGACCTCAAGGACTTGGTGAAAAAGCAGACAATGCAAGAGCTGACGAATCTCACATTCGAGAAGAAGTTTTGCAAAGAGTGCGTGGACGCGAAGCACGCAAGGAACTCATTCGAAAAGGCTCAACACCGAGCAAAGAAATCTCTCAGATTTGATCCATACTGATATCTGTCAATCGATCACACCAGACTCATTTAGCGAAAATAGGTACTTCATCACTTTTATTGATAATTTTCTTAGGAAGTGTTAGGTTTACTTTCTGAAGTAGAAGAGAAAGGCACTTGAAACCTTCAAGAAGTTCAAGATCATGATCGAGAAGTCAACCGAACAACAAGTTTCGGCACTGAGGTCGGACATGGGAGGTGAATACTCATCGAATTAGTTCAAAGGTTACTGTAAGAAGCACTGGGTTAGGAGATTCGTGACAACACCGTACACTCCGTAACAAAATGGAGTTGCATAGAGAAATAATAGGACCATCTTCGACGTGTTTCGTCGATGCTCAAGACGAAAAACATGCCGAAGTAGTTTTGGATGGAAGCTGTGTAGTATGCCGTGTACATCCAGAACCGATGTCCACATGCAATTCTCGAGAACAAAACCCACATGAGCTATGTAGCGGTCATAAGCCGAATGTGATTAATTTTAGAGTATTCAGGAGCGTGGAATACACACATGTACCAGACTCGAAGAGAATCGAGCTCGAGGACAATAGCAAGACGCTACTGTTCATAGGCTATGACGAGAAGCCGAAAGCCTACAAGCTCTACAATATGATCAAGAACAAGCGTGTGGTAAGTCGAGACAAGAAATTGAATGAGGAAGCAAGATGGGACTGAAAGAACCAGTGAGAGGAGAACTTACCGAGGGAATAATAGAAATTCCACCTTGGGTTGATGAAGCGTCTAGCTCGAGAAGCGTCTAGCTCGAGAAGCTCAGACGAGCCTGAACCAAGAAATCCATGGTACCATAACCTGCAAGACTTGTACAAGACTATAGGGGAAGTGCACTTAGTGTGATTGTTGGTCATGTCGAAACAGTGTCACTCGAGGAAGCTGCTCGGAACAAGAAATGGAAATCGTCAATGGATGAGGAAATTAAGGCGATTGAGAAGAATAAAATTTAGGATTTGGTTGAGTTAACGAAGGGGCACAAAGACATTTGAGTAAAGTGAGTGTACAAGAAGGAGATGAAGTCATAAGAAGAAATCAAAAGATACAAAGCGAGGCTGGTGGTGAAGGAATATCGACAAAAAGCCGGAATTGACTATAACGAGGTCTTCGCACCAGTGGCTCAGACATAAACAATTCTACTACTAATCTCGCATGCAACATAATTCGAATGGTCTATTTATCAGATGAACGTGGAGTTGCATTCTTAAACGGAGTACTCGAGGAAGAGGTGTACGTTGAACAATCTCTCGGGTAAAGGAAGACTGGAAAAGAGCACGAGGTGCTCAGATTGAAGAAATCACTGTATGGACTGAAGCAATCTCGAGAGCCTAGAACACGAGGATGGACTCGTACTTCAAGGAGATTGGCTTCTGATAGTGTCCTTTTCAAACACGCCATTTATGTGAAGTTTCGAAATGGTGAACTCATGATTGTCGCACTGTATGTGGACTATTTGATCTTTTTGGGAAACTGCTAGAGGCTGATGGAAGAGTTCAAAATGACGATGAATAACGAGTTTGAGATGACATACCTCAAGAGGATAATGTACTTTCTCAATCCCGAGATAAGGCAAGACAAATCGGGTGGACACTTGAAGAAATTCGAGATGGAAAATTGCAACCCGATAGTGACAGCGAAAGAGCACCACAAGCTTTGTGTTCTACATGAGAGGTACATCCTTCACATGGTTCTCGAAGAAACAGTCTGTTGTTACACTATCAAGTTGTGAAGCCGAGTGCGTGGGAACATCACACAATGTGTGTCACGTGATCTAATTGTTTTCTTAACCTTTTTTCAAACTTATACTTGCGTATTTTGTATAAAATCGCCCTCTATAACATTTCAGATATTTTGTATCTGAATTCAAAGACGAAGAGAGAAGATGCCCAAATTGATCATAGAGATCAGTTATTTTGAATGATTATTTCATAGTCTGTGGATATGAAAAGAAAAATGTGACATCTTAGAACCTTGGCTGTTACTACTCCGAGCTTTTATTATAGTTTCCTATGAAAAAGCTTCTTCCAGCCACTATTTCCATACCTAGAAGGCTATAACTCTTTTTCTCTGAATGCCCTCTTATCTCAAATAGTTAAGAACTCTTGTGGCGCAATAAAATGGCAACACTCATGTAATTCCTTCCCCTCACACCCACAAAATCTTACCTCATTTATATGTTGTTATAATATTGGTTATTTCTAAATTAATTAACAACCTATGTTATAATTTATTCAAATACAGCCACCTCCCTCTATTGTGAAAGTTGCTACAACTGTATACTATCAATTTTGTCTCCACATTATTATTCTTGGTTTTAAGCTATTTGACAACTAAAAGAAAATACCAATTCAGGAATTTTTGTGTTCCATGTTGCCAGTGATCAATTTGGTGCAGCAGAATCCAACCCAACATAATTCTTAAAATAGAGCAAGATATAAAAAAAAACAAATTATTCACCAACAGTGTGAAACAACAAATTAAAAAACCAACTCTTTAAATTAGCCCATCCAAATGATACCAAAACAGAAATATCTGCCTCAACCATAATCATCTATTGACTTGTAGTTTTGAGTTTTGACTACTCTTCTAATTGCATAGGTGAGGTCAGAATCATTAAACTAAAAAGATATAAATACATTTCTCATCATTTTAAATAACTTGTAAGGTTGTGCACCTAGAAACTTATGATTTAAGGACAGGTAAAAGAGATTTGACATAATTAATCAATGAGGAAATGTCTCTATTTTGAAAATGATGCAACAGAGATGCTGCTTAGCAGATCGAAAGAGAACCGTTTGACACATTAATTGACAGCAGGAAACCAAACTAATACGATCTCCTTCTCTCCCATCATGCACTCTCATGCCTCATTTGTACCTTGCTTGCTTTCTTTATTTTGGTTCCATCCAAGTGGTTCTGCACAGCCATGCTAGCCCTTTTTAAACCATGAGAAACTTAAATTTGCTGCTGTATTTCTACTTTTCCAGCAGCAATATACAAAAAGTGTAAATTTTCACCCTTGTAGGCAAAATACCAATGTGGGAAGTAAACATATTGGGAAAACTCGACTGATTCGATAGGAATCGGGTAAACTCGGCTGACTCGATCGACACTATTCAAAATTTTGTCTAAATACTCGCACATGCGTGAGAGTCGGACAAAACTCAGCCCGAACACGACTGATTCCAAATTATCTTGATAGACTCGGTTCGAAATCGGTCGATTTTCAGAACGATGAGTTTAACTTACTGTTCCTTTGTTAAGGTAATTATGAATCAAATTCCAACAAAAGAAGATGTCTTTTCATAATTTTCTTGGTCAGCCAAAAAGTCCATTTCACACTTTTTTTTCCATTGGTCTCAGTTTGTTGGCTTCTCAAGTGATTGATTTTCAAGTATTAACAATCAAGAATGCAAATCCGTTGTGATTTGAACTTTAATAATAAAAGTAGAGTTGAGTAATAGGTTTTTTTTAGGGAGCTGATACGTAGATACATATTTGATATCAATTTTATTATGCGTCTTTAGTTGAGTTATCGTGCACATTATTTGAGTTATTATGTATGTTATTTTTTATAATGAAATAGTTATACATTTTATTTTTTGTACTGAAAATAATTATGATATAACATGTATAATAACTCAAATAATGTGTACAATAATTCAAATAAGATGTATGATAAAATTAGTATCGATAATTGATATTAAATGTAGTATCTACGAAACATTCTACTTTTTTTAAACAGAACTAGGTCAAAAGGAAGTTTCAAGTTTGCATAATTATACCAGATATAAAAATTAGTGACGTACTAACGAGCTTGGGGTTGTGACTTTGTTCTCTAAGTTTCTAAATTTAACCAGGTATATAGTTATATTGATGAAATTAACGGTAAGTTGTTATAGTAACTTTAAATTTTTCGAGCCGAATCAAATCAAGTTCAAATTCGACGAAGAATCCAATCGAATTTTGTCAAATCTCTCGCGTTAACTCAAACTTATTTTACATTTACTGCATGGAGCATGTCACTCGCACGGAAAACAATACCCTATTAAGTAGCTATGCAGCTATAGTTTCGAAATTCGAAGCTAGCTGTTGGACTCTTATGAAACTTGGTTAAAAACAAAATGTTTTCAGCTTCCAAAAGAAGGGGAAAAAATGTATCACCAATATCATCTCCAAATTATTCTCTTAATACGCTGTATTGCGATAATTGCCCTTTTTAAAAAATAGTAAATATAATTTCTCCTCATTCCTGCCCTACATGCTCTGTACGCTAGCTTCGAATTGGGTATTAATTGGTATTAAATATATAAATATATATTTATATAATTCGTCAATTTTTAAAAAAAATGTTTATATTATTTTTTTTAAATGTACTTTATTTTGTCTTTCTAAAAAAATATAAATCAGATATCTAATTGAGATCTTTGACTCGCATCAAAAACATTTCCCAGCTTTCAAAATTTGAACTGTTTGTTTTAGATTTGACGGGTCATATCAAAAAGAGCATGATCCTGCTCTCGCTAAAAAAAAAGCAGCAGATAACAGATCCATTGTATATTGTGTTTATTTATTATCATTGAGAATAATGTGTTTTTTTCGTGTAAGGAATCAATTAATTTGTTTTCTATATGAAATATCGTGTGACAAAATAACTAATTAATTTTATCATAAACATTATACACATTTCAAGTATTCTGGAACAAAAACTTGTTTGTGTCAAGATTTGCTAAATATTAAATTTATTTTGATAAAAAAGATTCCGAGGCAATTTAAAACCTACAAAACAATCATAGTTTTTTATGTAAAAAATTAACATTTCATTTTTGTTCACTCACAAACTAAAAAGGTTTCCCCCTTTTTTTTTTTTTCTATAAATGAGACTAAAATTAAACTTCTCAATTCTTTTTGGCTTCAAATTAATAACAACAATTGAGTTTTTAATCAGCAACTTTCATATACAAAAAGTCCTCTTAGCCACAACCTATTTACCGGTCATTTGATTAAATGCTTTTGCTGCAAACTTTTGGTTCTTTTGTCGTTGAAATTTTAATAATAAAAATATTAATAATTTAATTCATGAGTTATGTTATATTTAGGTAATTTTTGTAATAATTTTGGCTACGCTTGTCGCACTACAACACAAAAAAGGTTTTAGTGCCGCCTAATTATCATCGGATTATAGTGACAAACGGTGATAAAGGTATTAACCCCTTTTTTAATAAAAATCGGTGATAAAAAGTTCTTTATCACCGATTTTTCTAACAACCGGTGATAACAATTTGAATATCGAACTCGCGCTGCGCCAGCTCATTTTTTCTATTTCTTCTTTTATTTATTTATTTCTTTTTTTTCTATTTTCTTACTTTATTTCTCTATTTGTCTTCTATTTTCTTGTTATTTATTTATTTATTACTTCTAATATTATGTTTCTAAGTTTTAAATTAAATTTTGAAATTTAAATTTGAAATTTGAAATTTGAAATCTGGAATATGTATTAATTACGATTTGACAGCTGCTTTACGTTCTGCAACCAGTTGTCAGGTTGCAGAACGTACAGCTTTTTTTTACTTTGTTATTGACTTTTATCACCGATTGTTACTAAAAAACCGATGATAAAAGTCACTTTTCTCATGGATTGCTAGTAAAAAATCGGTGATAAAAGTCACTTTTATCACTGGTTGCTAATACTCTTAGTACCCCCTCTTCAACGCCGGATAAAAAAATCGGTAATAAATACAAAAAAGGGGAATAAAGGGGATTTTTGGTGTAGTGTCGGGATTGTAATTATTTTTTTGTTGCAAGCCATCGAGTTGTACAAATTCGAGTCTAATTCCATCACGTCGAGTCTGATTTGCGATTGGAGAAACGAGCGATTCAAAATTGATTCTGACGCAAAGTCATGATAAAACTTACTAATTAAGACACAAGTTGAAGATGAAGCCAAATTTGAGATGTACATTTATCCGATCGCAAATCAGACTCGACATGAATGAAATAGACTCGAATATCTACAACTCGATATCTTGTGATGAAAAAAACTAATTATAGTCTTGATGAATTTATCCGAAGTTTGTAGAAAACAAATACTAATCACACTTAATATTTTCTCATAACAACTTAGATTATGCTCGTCAGGATCGTTAATTAGTTGTTTTATTGTCGCAAGGAATCGAGCTGTAGATATTCGAGTCTACTTCCATCGCATTGAGTCTGATTTGTGATCAAAGAAATGTGCATCTCGAATTTGGCTCCATCTTCAATTTATGGCTTAATTAGTAAATTTTTGTCATGAGTTTGCGTCAGAATCAATATTGAATCGCTTGTTTCTCCAATTGCAATTTGGACTTGATGCGTTGGAAGAAGACTCGAATATCTATAGCTCGATGACTTGCATGATAAAAAAATAATTACAGTTCCGACGAGCATAGCAGATGTTGTTACAAAAAATTACGTAAATATAACCTAATACATGAGTTAAATTATTAATATTTTTATTAATAAAAAATCAATGACAAAAACGAACAAAAGTTTGAAGCAAAAGCATTCAATTGAATGGTCGTTGTTAGCAATATCGGTCTTTTGAATTTTTTCAACTCCGACCTTTTCTATTTTTAAAATTTTCAGAATAATCTTTTTTTATTTATAATTTATTTATTAAATTTCTAATATTAACGATCGATAATATATGCTTCTGATCGAACATCTAATAATTAAGTACATCCTTTTTTCATTTTTGTCGAGGTGTCTGTTTCTGTTTGCCATGTCCTACCAATCAGAAGTTGTTCTTCTACTGCACAGTAGCTATTTCAAAATCAAAATAATTAACATTTAAAAATCTTAACCGCTATATCCGCTATATCTGTGGAGTGTAAGAAATATCTTACATCCAAGTCATATTTTCCTTTGTTTCCGCTATGTCGGAGCTATATTGACATTATTTAGAACCTTGTTATTTGTTCTTATGTATTTATTTGAGCATGTGTTTCTTGTTTTCTTTTTTAAGAGCCATTCATATTTTTATTTTGTATTTGTCTTTAAGAGAGTGTGTTTTGCCTCATAAAGTGTGTTTTATTTCATGAAAATGTGTTTTATTTTAAGAAAGAAGGGAAAAGTTTGCAAGATTATTACACATTTTTTCATTTTTTAAAATTATTTGTAAATCATGCAATTTCATATTTATTTTGAAGAATGCATGTATATTTTTCATTTTTACTTGAGATGATCGTTCATCTCAATAAAGGATGTCCACGAAAAAGAGACCTTTTGAATTTGCACTTGATTATGAGTTTATTTACATTTTTTATGTTTTTACTTACACTGTTAATGCTTTTATAAAAGAATATATTTTCTTTTATATCTTTGAAAATAATAGTGTTTGTACTTTATTTACAAAATTTGTATCTTTTATTTTGTGTTTTACATTTTTGAAGAAATTTTTTTTATGTGAAATATTTTGTCATTTATGCACATGATGAGGATTTTTAAGCACTTTTTATTTATTTATTACAAAAGAAATATAGAAGTGCACTTTTATTTATTATTTTATTTTCCAAAAAAATGAATTTGATGTAATGAATAAATGAAAAAAGATACTGCTTCCGTTCATGTTTAAGAAGGTTCTCTAAAATAATTTCAATTATAAATTAGATTTATCAATATAAATTTTGTTATCCCCAAATCTCTCTCATACAGTCATACGAAAAGAAACCGTTAAAAGTATCAAATATAGAAAAAGTTATAAAACTATATATGCTCAAAAAAGACAATGTGTAACAGTATTGCAATACGCCTCTCTGTAGGGGATTGAGATCCCCTACTTTTCTTTCTCTTTGATCTGGACCGTTGAATTATAATAAACGGATCAGACTAAAATCAAAAGACTCTGCTGCAGTTTATCTGTAATGATCGGATCCTCCATTTTTAATCATACGATTCAAAAGAGAATAATAGAACTCTCCTTTTACTCCAAAATAATAGCAGATTCGGACCCCTCTGTAGGTACTTATAAGTACACAGTAAATTTTAATTTTTTGAAAAAAGAAAAGTACACCAAGCATAAATTGTTACTACGTCTACATGCTGCAACCAAAGATCTGAGAAAATTTATACGGATTTTTCTGAATAAAGAATACTTTAACGTTTCCTTTTGAAAAGCATTGATCAATTAAACGGATTCTCTCAAAGCTTGGCGAAGGAGAAGTGGCAAAAGCAAGGTATTTTGAAAGCGACCAAGATATATCATTTTAACCCCCAAATCCCAATCCTCCATTATTCATCAAGATTTTCTATGGTTTTGTATGAACAAAGATAATCCTGTGGCATGTTTATATATATAACAAAGTTTGAAACACATGCATGTATCCTTATATATGTATATAAAATGGTCCATACTATTCAAATATTATCAGTATTATTGTTAGTTTCCTTTCTCTTTCAATGGGTCCCCAGATAGTATAAAGTAGGTTAGTTATATTCTTACCATATTCCAAGCAACTATTTATAATTCTTTTTCTTTATTACTTGGGTAAATTTTAAGTTCAAATTTCTTGTTTCTTCATAGTAAAAAAAAAGTATATATCCTGCTTGTATATTTATGTCTTATGTCATTTGTAAATCAATTTCTCACAAAGAGTCCGCTTTAAAAGTTTTTGAAAATAAAATATAAAACGTTGTTGTCGGTTAATTTATGAATTTATTGCGAAATTGACTGATTTGATTGACATTTTTGCAGAAATGTCCGTTCGTAATATATAATCAAAAGAAAATTTGACTATTTGCAAATATGTTATGTTGCTTAATTTATTTTTTCTTTGTATATTAGCTCTAATATGATTTTTAATAGCCTAATTTAATTTTTACAGTATAATTAAACGAGTTGTGAATTTTTTTTATAGTAATACTTAAAACACATATATATATATATATATTAAAAATTGTCATTTTTTAATAACGGAGGTGCTCTTTGCCGTCATAAATTGTCCTGCCATTATTTTTTGTAACCAATTTCTTTATATATCCGCTATTAAATGTACAAAATTAATATTCAAATTACCACTGAACAGATTTTATAGAAATATTCGAAAAATCCACTATAAAATGAAGGCTATAATAGAGCCTTTCTTTTTTTGGGGAAAAATCTCAAACTACTGACAAGGTTTATATGATGATTTTGGCCAGTATGTTTGGCATCAAATAACAATGCCTAAAACACCTTCAAGTACATCTCATGCCCAAATAATGATTTCATATTCCAATACATCCAATAGCTGGTACATTCTTCTCATCTCTTTTTTTCCTATCATTATCTATTTCAATTTATGAACTTTTGTGCCAACAGTTGACAGTGCTTAGAGTTGGCAACGGATATCAGGCTTTATTACTACATAAATTTTGTTCATCACTTAGTTTAAGATTAGTTATATAGGACTTCAATCAAAAAAAGAAAGTTATATCGGACTTAATAATACAATAAGCAAACCAGTAGAAACATGTCCATATATGATTATTTAATTACTTGTGGTATTTTGTAACTTATATTTACTGATTGTAAGACTTAAGTCTCATTTTATTATATTGCTTTTGTATGATATTCTTTTGTAATTTGATGTACGTACAAAGAATTGTATATCAAGAGTGGACTTTCTTGATTAATTAATTTATGTCTAACTTGTTTGAGATATTGGTTTAATTTGCACTATAATATCACTTAATTGATCTATTATTATAAATTATCCGTAGCAACGCACGGGCACGATACTAGTATATATATATATATATATTAAAAATTGTCATTTTTTAAATAACGGAGGTGCTCTTTGCCGTCATAAATTGTCCTGCCATTATTTTTTGTAACCAATTTCTTTATATATCCGCTATTAAATGTACAAAATTAATATTCAAATTACCACTGAACATATTTTATAGCGAATATTCGAAAAATCCACTATAAAATGAAGGCTATAATAGAGCCATTCTTTTGTAGTGAATAAGTTTGTTGTTGGCATAAATAACACATCTTAAAATTTATTTGAAAATAGTAAATTAGACGAAAATCATAGAATTAAGCAGATTTTTTTCTTTAGACACATGTCAACATGTATCTTATTCGCACCTTGGTACTAGGATACTTTTTTTTTTTCTTGTTGGATCTGTCTAATGTAAATCACTTCGACTGGATCAAAGTAAATACGCCTACGCGTCGATGTATTATTTTGTGAGGGAGGATAGGGGCGGAGCTACATGAGGTCAGGGAGGGACAATCGTTTCATTTTGAAATTTTTTTTTGCAAAATAAGTTTGTGTATTTGTACGATTTATTAAATTTTTTTTGTAAAATAATCATGTGTATTTAAAAATGTGCATTATTTTGTCCATCTCTGAAAAAAAGTAATAGATCTTGCTCCTTCGTGACGAAAATTCTGGATCCGCTCATATGACTGGGTGAAATTAATCGGTTGGATCTAGCATGCAATATATTGTTTATTACTCTAATAAATGGAAAATGCACAATTTTTTTGAATGGATGTCAAATATTTACTAATTATACATCATACAATAAAAGATTCAATTATATTGCCTACGGGTTAACCCTTAATTAAAAGAATTTAATTTTAGATATGAAAAGTGGAGATTTTTCAACTAAAGTATGAAATTCTTATATAGATATATATATGACAAAGTTTTAGCACATACATAATCAAGTAAACACATTTAATTTAACAAGAGAGTCAATTAACCCTATTTGCAACAAATAGATTTGATCCTGATAGACTGATGCCAATGAAGCTTGAAATAAAAAAGCATGCATAGGATATTAGCCTCACAGATGTCTGCACAGTTTGATTGCCACAGAAGTTCGGAAGATTTAAAAAGCTGCTTTTATTTTTTTATCCACTTGACAGTTTGCAATTGCACCATTTGCTCATGAAAAGCCATCACCAAGTCCTTTTCAACTTCATTCATGCAGAGATCGAGGAATCCGTATCTCCGAAATAAGCGGGGTCACGAAATAGTCAGCGAGAAGCACTATTACGCTTTAAATTTATTGGTACTGTAGCAAAAATCAGCTCCCTCAAAACCAGTCAGGCTTCTGTCCTCTTCTTTCGCGCAGAAACTGAAATACTGTGCTGGCAACACTCGACGCTGTAGCATCGGTGAGAAAGCAGAAGAAATTCACTGCTGTTGACAAGTTCAGAGGATGTAAATTCGAGATCGAGATGGGACATAGCACAACAAACAGCTAGTTAGATATTTAGGTTCTATGAATCTATCATCATCATCAATCATCTTTGATCTATCTGAATTTAAAGCCATAATAATATAACCTTATCTCTAATGTATATAAAATTGTAACCTTCTTTGATTATGTGTTGTCTCCTTCTGTTAGTTTGTCATAAAAGGGTTGGCCTACCGCCATTTCATGTCGTTCAAAATTTGTATATAATGCCAGTACTGTAAACTGTTGTGACTTGTGAGAGAAATTATATTTGTATTGAAGTGTAAGTGTGTAACCACAAAATATTGTACGTAGCTCGTTAATATTTCTGACGTGATCAACTCGACTTGAAAAAAAAAATAAGATATATATACAAGTCTAATATATTTAAAGACAAATTAAACCAGACTGAAATATGTATCTCTCATATTTTTTTAAGATCTATAAATTATTTTATTTTTAATTCATATAATTTTGAAATGAATGACACTTATGAATTGTGAAATTTATTTAACCTTTATTTTGCTTAAACTAATCTATTTAACAATTATAATTATATTTATAGTGCTTTCTAATGAATGGTACCAACATATATATATATTGCTATTAATTCTTAGGCTTCTAGAAATTTTATCATGTTATTATTTGATGGATTATATTTTTAATTTGTTTTTCTATTATAATAATAGTTATTTTATGCATATATTATATTTTGACTGTGAAACTCATCGAAGCTACAAATCTGACCACAAAAAAATTACAGATTCTACGACTTTTAAGATTTGATCACTACCAGAATTTTAGTTATTTTTGTGGTTAGTTAATAATTTTTGCCTGATAAAACAAGATTCGACGGAAATAAAAACATTTTCAAATTGTTTTATATTATTTCCATGGATAGATCCATGGAAAAAGTCATGAATGAAAAAAATTCAAGTGCTTCCACGAAAATAATCATGTGCTTTCACAAAAATAATTATGCTGCAGCATCACCAAAAATTTGAGCGGTAAATTAATTTCCCTCCCAAATTTCCTTCATTCTTTTATTTTCCAACTCAACAAAAGTCCACTAAAAAATAATTAAAGTTTTGCTGGCAAACCCTAGCCGCTAACCCAAATCCCATCTCTTCCTTTGCTCTGTTGCCACCTCCCTCCACTTCTCTTTGCTATGCTGCCACCTCCCTCCATGCGACACATCCCTAGGACCAAACCATGGTCATATCTGATCTTCGTTGCCACTTTCCTTTGCTATGCTCCCACCTCCCTCCACCGCACAGATCGGGCTTCGTTGTCACCCCCTCCACCACACAAAAAGCTGCAATATAAGTTTTTTCACTCCTCATTCTTTTGCAATTCTTTTTCTATTTCATTTGGATTTTGTGAAACTAAATTTACTTTTTCTATCATGAAATTTTTGTTAGAATGTCAGGTGCTATTAGATCAAACACTTGTATTTCACAAGTCCTTATTTTTGCTTAGTTACTAGCTGGTAGTTTTAATCAGAGAAACATTTAAATTTGTTTCTAATGTTTTTATCTCAAGTGATTAAAAATACTGATGTGAGATTTCAAAAACTGAAATTTTCTTTAATATATGTTCTTTTAAGTAACTTTTAGCTGTGACTTTGGTTTTTGCAGCTTCTACAAATACTATGCAAGTGGCTACTAATATTTACAAGTATGCGAGATCTTACTTAATCAAATTTGAAATTTTAAACTCTTTTTTTCCTATAAGCTCGTATTCTTGGTAGTATTCATGACATATTACACTAATTTAATTATCTAATGATCATTTTGGTACATTAAAAATTATATGATCTAATTATGTTTATTTTTTTAATTGCAGATTCAAATAGTGAATGACAAGGACAATAGCCTGACGGAGCTTAGAAAATTTAATTTGGTTTTTGAAGCATTTTTATGTACAAATTAGTTAGAAAGATGTCAGTTTCTGTTAGCATAATATAAATTCTTTTTAAGTTGTTAGCATAATATATTAGTGTAATTTATCTGGAAACTGCTGTGGAGATATAAAATATTTTAAATATGTTGTGAAATGATTTCTTCATTTTTTGTGCAATGTTGAAAATTTTAAATTAGTAAAATTACATTATTGAATGTAAATGTGCACCATAAATTAAAATTATTTCCGTGAATATGAGTTATTATTTTCGTGAATATGGGTTATTATTTCTGTGAATGATTATTTCCGTGGAGTGCCCTATAGCTCACGAATGGTACATTAGAAGATTATTTCCGTGGAAACATTTACGTGGCTAAGTTCACATAAATGATTATTTCCGTGGTGCTCAACAAAAAGTAGTATTTATGTCGAGAGTAGTTGTTGAAAGTTTTTCTGTGGCTATTCCATGAAAATAACCTATTTTCTGGGGTTATGTCCATGTAAAAGCATTTTTTCCTTTCACAGTAATATCAACAATTCTAGTAGTGGATAGTTAGTTATGGATTTGAAATTATCATAACTAAATAACTCTGGATTGAACTGAATTAAGTATTGACAAAATTCGATCAGTGATCCATTTTTTAGATAATTATGAATGCGATCGTATCAGCACTAAATCACCGGATCCCATCAATACTCTGCAGTCAAGCTTGCTTGGACATGAGTAATACTAGAATGAGTGACCTCTTGAGAAGTTTCTGTGGTTACATATATTCCTTTTAATAAACTCCGCCGGTGTTGTTTTCAACATAGCCAATCCCAACCCAAGAAAAGGAGGGTTGTGATAGGCTTGGTGAACCAACATAAAAGTTCAGCCATTCTCATGGAAATGAATTCAATAGACTTTCATTGGGGCGTAACCCTCTTAGCGACGTGCCATATCGAAACTTGGGTATGGTTTAAATGTGCAAGGGACGGGTCGTCACTCTCTTGGTGACGCACTACATCGGTGCCCGGGTGTAGTGACAAATGAGCAAGGGTCTTCGCACTTTACTCGACGATTGCGAGGTGTAAGGAAGCTAGCCAAGGAGAATATGATTTGTCTGGGTAGTTCGAATGCAGGATCCTTAATGGGTAGCTATGAGAGTTAGTTGATACTGCGATTAAGAGACTTGTAAATATTCTATGCGTTCAACAAACTAAATGGACGAGCCACAAGGCGAAGGAGGTGGAGAATATTGGTTTTAAGCTATGATACACAGGGAAAAAATGAAACAGAGCATTAAGAACGAATTTGTCTACGTTAGGAGACAAGGAGATGGGCTTATCCTAGTCAAGTTTGTCGTTGACGATTTAATTTTAAACATCATTAGTGTGTATGCCCCACGAATAGGTTTGTGCGAGAACGTCAAGAAGCAATTCTGGGTAGATCTAGAAGAGATGCTTAGAGATGTGCCTAGCGGCGAGAAGATTTGTTTGTAGGAGGATATTTCAACGGTCATGTTGGTACAACTAGTGGAGATTTTGAATAAGTGCACGGGTGATTTGGCTATGGTGATAAGAATCAAGAAGGAGAGAACATTTTGAATTTCACTATAGCATACGATGTCATGATAGCTAACACCTTTTTTAGAAAGAGACAATTCCATTTAGTTACATTTTGCAGTGGCCAACACTCGAGCCAGATCGATTTTGTTCTTATTAGGATAGAGAAAAAAGAGCTTGTATAGATTGTAAGGTTATACCTGAAGAGTGTGTCGTCCAAAAATACAAGCTTGTGGTCTCACATTTTTCACTTTTGAATACGTGCTCGACAGGACAAAGGCATCAAAATATCAAGAACGAGATGGTAAAAATTCAAAGGAGATGCGCAACAAATCTTTAAGGATCGGGTGGTCAAAGAAGATTTTTATAAGAACATTTTATTAAAGTCTTGTCTTATTTTAAAATTTTAAATACCAACACAGGTTTATTTATTTTAATTCTTTCCTTATTTATTTAGAAAGTTGCTTTTATTTTTATTTTGTGTACATTTATTTATTCTGTTTTTTAATTCTGTTATTTATTTACACGTTCAGTTTTATTATTAATTTAGGCTTTTAACTGGTTCAAAATTTTACGGGTTCACGGCTTTGAATTAATGATATATATATATAGATTATAACTACTAATTAATTAAATACTAATAATTGGAAGATCAGCATTCATAATGCATTAATATTTATCTGCTAAATGCACCGATGGGTTTTCAAGGAGTTGTATTTTGTGGTTGATTTCAAGCCAACTAATTCAGATGGTTTTTTGAATGTAAAAGACTTTTATAATAACTTAGTGTAAATTTAAATGAAAACTATACCTCTATTAATTAGAATTGTAAATAGACAATATTTTTTTAAAAAGAAATTATGTTCTGAGGTTAAATGAAAGGTACTGAAGAAAAGGAACTGTATATTTTTTCCATTTAAATATAAACATTATTTTACTAGAATTTTTTAGGTAAACACTGATTTACTATCTGATGATTTAACAACTTGATATATTACAATTAAAGTCAATAAATTTTGATTATTTATACTTTACAATTTAATTTCAGTTTTAATAATTTATGCACAAACAACTGTTCAAACAGGTCTTTTGAAAATGTCAGATGCGTGACCAATCTTCAGTGTTCTTTTTTTGTTTCGTCGGAACTCAAATTCGTTCTGAAACACTTCTCGTAGTAGGATAAGATGCTTTGTGATATTTTTTGAATGATTATCATCCATAAATGAGATACCCTGATCAGAAATACTTCTCATAAAAAAATAAGTTGTTTTGTGGTGCATTCTTCAATGATTACCACCGATTGAGAAGTCGAATGAAATTATGGAGATCAGTTTTGAGTTGCAAATCAGCAATCCTCTTGCTGTTGCATAAACTGAATTGTTATTTTTAAGCTCAATAGCCATTGACATATTTTGGGCTATTATTATAGAGCAATATATGTAGCAGGCTTTTGGAGGCCGTTGAGAGGTATGTTTACAAACAAATTTAGGCATTCTGTCATTATTTCTTATTCATTATTTTTTTTCCTTTTGGTGCAAAAAGATTGACATAAGATTCATGAGGATAAGTTTGAGCATCATAACATGATTTGAAAAAAAAAGGAAAAGGATACAAAAATACATATCTATTATATAGTTAACAAGGCGGTGGATTTTGGATTGAGGTGAAAAATGAAATGTCGTCATTAATTCTCATATCTTCCACCTTACTTTATTCCTATTCTGTACGGATTTTTTTTACTTTTACCTTTTTCATGGGCACAACAATCAAACGAAATGTAACAATTCGCGTCCCTGGCGGCACTTTTGATGCAGATCTCCATCCTGCAACAATAAAAGCTGATAGAGACCTCCACATTGTCCCAACCATCATCTGCACATGGGGTGGTCACTTGTGAATAGCTAGAGGTGTAAAGTCGGGTGGGTCGAACGGGTTTGGAACGGTTCGAGTTAGTTTGATTGTTGACAGAAGTCGGGCTGCTCGTCGGGTCGGGTGAAGTCGGATTGCATTTCGGGTCGTCAAGTGTCGACAACTTTCAAGTCATGTGTCGGGTCGATCGGGTGAGATAGGGTCGGGTGTCGGGTCGGGTCGCGCCGATCTTTTTCAGTTAATGGGTCTGGTCGAGCGAAATCTAGTCAGGTTTCGGATCGGCCCGCATCGACAAATTTCAGTCTTGGATCGGGTCGAGTTCGAGTTGGATTGCACTGATAACTTAAGAGCATTCTTTTGAGTTTTAAGCTCAATCGGACAAGATCAGATTGTGTTATTGAATTGTGTTATTAAATCTTGACTTTCTCTAATTAGTAAAATTTGATTATTATGTAGGCAAGAAAGAATTAGATCTATTTATAAGTTGTATCAAGTCAAGTCGGATCTGGTTGGGTTGAACTCAGATCCTCTTGTGTCGCTCCATCTCGGATTGTTGGTCGTCTCGTGTCGGCTTGGGTTCTCATGTGTTGCACAATCTCGAGTCAGATCAGGGTCGGTCATGTGCCGCTTCGTCTCGGGTTACGTGTCATCTCGGTTTGGATCGAGTCGGGTTCGAATTAGTTAGACTTTATCAAATATCGAGTTGAGTCGGATTCAGATCGAATCTAATCGGACGAACGATTCTAACGCATATTTCACATACAATAACTATAATGATATATGTATTGAAGTTTTCCTCTCGAAAACTTATCTGGTGCCGCGCGGCAACTTGCAAGAGTTGAGAACAATGCTGTCGCGCGATACCGACGTTTTGAATTTGATTCAAAAAGATTCGTATTTTTTAAATCTTATTTGCACGAATTTTAATATAAAAGAAGAACTCAGATTATTGCGCGGCACGAGATCCTGTACCCCATCCAGATTTCGGGTATTGAACTTCCGTGTTTGCTCTGCTTTCTTGTCGTGTCACTATTTCAATGCAAATATCTAGTTTTTGTGGAATCGGTCTTCAGGGTCACACATGAACCTCAACTTGCGAGGGGTGAAATTAAACGGATTCCGGGTCCATTTAAAACTTAAGATTTGCATACAAATATAAATTACAAGAACCCAATTGTACAGTAAAATATTTCTGTAATTCCTTCTACATATAAATGGTACTAATTATTGAAAAAGATAAATCGTTATTTCTCAAAAAATCATGACGAGGGGATCGTTTACTACATTTGTTATAAAAAACTTTTAATAATTGATTCTGAATAACCTCTGCTATTAAAGAGTGTCTTTTATAGTGGCATCTTTCCCACATCCGTTATAAAAATCTTTTATAACGGATTTTTTGCTGATTCGTTTTTAAATGAGAGATTTTAAAGATTATTTCTGTTGCAGTGAATGTGTTTTAACTTTTTTGGGGATTATGTGTGGGGATATAACAATTATTTTGTGAGAACGATTATTCTGAGACATTCTCAATCGGCAACACAATTATTTCATTTACTTTTTCTCCATCTTCCTGAAGATTTGCGAAATTTCGAACCATATGGTGATCTACGACTTCCTCAGATTAGGAAGACAAGCTGGTTTCCTTGCTAGTCTTCTCTCTCTTCGAGCTCTTTGTTCTTCATTTCATCTATAAGGCTTTCTCCTTCTCTAAGTGGTGACATCGCCTCTGTCACTTCAAATCAACCGTGTTAGCTAGGTTTATATATTGAAAAATGTTATGGTGATACGTTCATTGATACACATCGATACGTGTGACATAGTACGTCGTTATGCATGTTAAAGACATTGTTATGCATGTTAAATGCGTTGTTATGCATGTTATTCAAGTTCGATTGCATGTTATTTTGTACTTCAAAAATAATTATGCATGTAAGTGTTTTGCTATGCATGTTACGCATAATGCATAACAAATCGCTTAACATGCAAAAAAAATAATTTCGATACAAAATTACATGCAACCGAACTTGAATAACATGCATAATAACGCATTTAACATGCATAATGACGCACATTGACGCACTTATTGATTGCATCCCAATGAAGCATATATGTCTATCAGCTCCCTTATATATTTTTTCTCTCTATCTCCAAATTTTTCAAAAATACTGAAAATTTTATTTGATGTCTTTCATAATTAAATTCATAAATAATAGTAAATTCAGATTTATTGTATTTCACAATTAAAGTAGATATAAAATATAAATTTTGTAAGAAGTTTCTTCAAAAAGAGACATTATTTTTGTATGTGCTTGCTTTATTTCAAATTAAGTAAAACTTGATACTTGTCTTAATTAGAAACAAAAATAAAATTGTGATATATATACATATTTTATCCTTACTTGAGTATTATGTTTTCCAAAAAACATTTAAGTCTATAAAATTCAAAATTTGAAACTTTAATTTTTTTTAAAGGATGATATCTTTAGCCTTTTACATCAAATAGATTCAAATATTTTAATTTTCCAAAACAACCTTTATACCTACATTTCAGTCCCTTTCATTATAAAATAATGTACTAAATTTTGCAATGATAATGCATAAAAATTAACTCTTTGATTGTCAAACCAACCTTTAAACTTTTCTGCAACATACTTGTTATTTTACTAATCAGGTCATTTTGCTTTCTTATTTCATACAAACGAGTTTTGTTAAGAATATATTTAATGTACCTTGTTATTCTTAATCAAAGCAAGTTCATATAAATATTACTTTTAACAATTTTCACCTTCTCTTGAATTTTGCCCCTTGATCTTTTGATTTTGAATTCAGAACTTTAATGGCATAATCATCTATTTTCCAATTATTTTTCACTTTATTTAATTCTGAATAAAGCGTATTACTTTACTCGGAAAAATTTCATGATCATATGTCATTTTCTTTATCCATTCAGCTTTAAGCAATATTATTTTCAATTTAGCAAACAAAAGAAGAATAAACTTCACATCATTTCAATTAAGACTTTATTCATATTAACCAAAAATATATTTGATTCCTTTAATGAACCATATTTCGATGATATCATTTACTTTATATATCTCGTAATAACAAATAAGTGTCGACAATAAATGATCATAGTTACTCTTTCGTTGAGCCAAATAACTGATCATATGAAACTATATTCATCACCACACATATTACACGCCTTATGTTTTATAATCAACTGTCATGATAATCTCCCATGATGATCTTATCTTCCTTTAGGTCGATTAATGATTATATAAAACTTAAGGATTATCACATTTGTCATGCAAGATAAATGATAACTGGAAGCCTTATTTAAAAATATGTGTTTAATCATGTAATTAACAGTTATGTTTAATTTCTTAATCGTAATTTTGTAGTATATTAAAAGGCTTTGACAAAAAAGAAATCTAAAATGACTCCATTAATTTCATTTAACCAATAATGATGTCCAGTATGAGGTCCCGGAGGGAGCTATCAATACTATTAGGTGTTTTGGTGTTATGCACAAGTACAAATGAGTCATTTTGTCACTCTGCCGATGGGTCTAAGTGACATACCTACGTACTAGTAACTAGGCCAGCCAAGTGAGGGAGATGAGTCACAAGCGGACTACTTAAGTACCAAGTCTCAAATGCTTTTATAGACATCACAATCACGTAGTTTCTCATTACTTTTCTTTATGCACCTTAGTTTTTGTTTATCAACAACCACTTAATGTATTAATTCTTCGAAGGGAGAAATTAATTTGTTGTTAACGCACGTCTTTTTACTTTTCATGGGTCATCTTGCTCACAACTTTAGCGATAGTGTTCGGAAGCGAACAATATCATTTAACAAGATGAGGTAATTATTCCTAATTGCCTTTAAATAGATTAAAATAGTGTAAAAGTCTACATTAGGACGTATCCTAAAAGGAAACTACTCATCCATAATATATACATATAATTTGATCAACTAATAGTGGCTTTGAATTAGAATTAACCATTTTTTCTATTGTTAATAAAATACATATACATTTTTACAAACATATAGATTTTATACATATTTAGTATTTACAAAAACCTTTAGAAAATTACTAAATATTTACAATACGATATTTTAATCTTAAATTGAATCCTTTTAGAATTTAGCAATTTTATCTTCTCTTTTATTAGTATTTATATCAATTATAGATAATAGCTAAATTCTATATTCAGATAAAATAGTATTAATTTTGTAGTCAAAATTAATTGTAATTATATAATACATATATATATATATATATTATTTAATTACTTTACAACTACTCCTAATTAACAGAAAAATTAATTTCTAAAAAATGACACAATAAACGTGTCAATTCAATGTTTGTACCATTTTCCTGAGTCATTTCGACTGCAATACAGGCCTTTACGGCCGCAATATATCCTGTCAATTCAATTTATTCTCCGGATTTTCAGAAAACAACACAATTTCCATTGACTTGCGGTCGTAAGACACCTGTCAGTTCAAATTTTTTAATTTTCAGAAACAAAGGAATTTCCCTAAATACATTGCGCCGCAATGAACTTCATTGCGTCAGCAATAGACTTGATTTTAGTGCGATTTTGCTCTGTTCTGGAAATTTATATTTTGAATTTTTGACTTAAATTGTTGCATTTCTTTCTTAAAATCAGCTTTATTTGTTCAAATAATTATTCTAAATATTGATAAACATAAAATTTGAATAACATCAATTTCAAATTTGCATAAAAAGGGAGGAATTTGACAAAATTCAAATTTTTAGTTTAAAAATACCCAAAAATTAATTATTCAACAAATTCAAGAAAGCAAAAAACTAAAATTGCAACAATTAATTCGATAATTCCAGAAAATCACAAAACTCCAAACACGAGCAACGAAGTTGGCTCTGATGACACTTGTTGGACTTAAATTTGGTCCAATTCTAATAAGGTTTGAGCCAAAATACCAAAATCCCTAAATTACGACAAACGATTGCAACAATTCACAAAATTCTCTGTGCTATGTGTTCAGAATAAATAAATGAGTGCGGAAGCGGTACTTACCTTCCACTTCACGGTCTCTCTTGTATGCATGTCCTTTCAACAGAGTCCCTCTAGCGGCGGAGGTGCGGAAACCTGACGTGGTGCGCTAGCGATTCCATCCACGTATATTCCGGTGCCTTTCTTTTCTCCAAAATCACGAACGGACAATGGAGTATATCTTTTAATGGAATAATATAAGTGCCTATGCACATCACAGGTGCCCTATGTCGATAATCAATCATTTCTGTCCAACGGACTTTTGTCAATGGATGGAGACCTAGCGCTATTTATAGAGGCGTTAGTGTATCTTGGAAATATACCAAATTAATTATCAAATTTTCATCAAATATTTGGAACTATATTCTCTTCAATTCTTTTTCAAATTCTAATATTCACATCTGTAAGTATTTTGACGAATTTGTTATGATAGCTATAATATCCAATCAGAAAAGATAAGGATAAATCTAAGTAGTTAAAATCTGGCTTGAAATAGGTCTCTCGCTGCCGCAATGGATTTCATTGCGAACGCAATAGACTTGGTAGAAAAATCTGCCAAGTCTCTTGCGAACGTAATAGACTTGCAAAATCGTCCTATTTGATTGCGACCGCGAAGGATCTTATTGCGGCCGCAAAAGACTTGCGTTTGTGCTGTTTTGCTTGGGCTTTTGATCCAATTTGAGTTGGATTTAGTCCAAACAATATTTCTGACTTTACACTAACACAAATATATAGTTTAATTAATCATAATTGGTCCATTAACAATTATAATTAATTTACTTAAGTTCAATATTCATTCGTACCCAAAATCTTAGTGAAATACGTATAATGCCATTGTATATCAGTTAATCACATTATTTGGCATATCCATATATTACTCCTCGTATTAGGCGACAATATGTGACATGTAGTAATCATATAACATGTAGTCCAAACTTAATTTATTGGAATTGACGTCTCAAATCCAACATTTTAGTCATCCGAAAAATGCATGATAAATTACCTAGAGATTTTTTATTTGTGGGAGAAAAGATAGATATATACCACATATGATAATATCACCGACAAATTAGAGTACTAATCTCAAATTAATAAAATAACCAATGATGCCTTGGTAAATGCCATATTGTCATCGGTTAGTGAAATAATTGCACATATATTTGATAATTTGAGTAATGCTCACGACATGTGGGGTTGCATTAGTGGAAAGGTATGAAGGTAATAATCAAATTAAACAAAATATGGTTGCCAGTTTGGATAGTAGATACGAAAATTTTAGAATAGAAGAAAGTGAGAGTGTTGAAGAAATGTACCATAGACTCACTCTCCTTATTAATGAGTTTATGAACTGCTAACTAACAATGATAATTGTAGGAAAGTTCATTCGCATAATGATTGTTAGACCAAGGTGGAAAGGCTTTGTGGATGCACTTGAGGCGGTACACGAAAGAAACATTGAACCGTTCACTCCCGAGGAGATATATACTTCATTTAGATCATTTGAAGAAACCCTCAGACAAACCATCGACAAATTTGAAGAAACCCTCAAACAAACTATCGACAAAAACCATTTAAGCAAAGCCGTAGCTTTCCCGGCCCAAAACTTCAGACAAAACAATTCATCCTCCTCACACTCGCGATCCACAATTGAGAATCCTTTCAAACAAATGGGCCACAATCACGACAAAGAAACCCAAATCCTTGCTACAATGCTTCAAGGCATCTTCGTTGTTGAGAAAAGATACAATTCCAAGAGAGAAAGCAAGGGGAAGAAAATAGTTTGCGCCATGTGTGAGAAAAAAGGACACTTGATTCGCACGTGCTACAAATCTTCCCCTAATTTAGAAGCCAAGATGGTGATGAAAGGCGAGATCGAAAGAAAAACAAAAAGAAGGATTTATGCAAAGGCAAGGAGAAGGAAAAAGCCATGCATGTCGACATGTGGAGTCAATGTGATGTAGAGAAAAGTGAAGAATCGGAGGTTGAAGGTGATTGAGACAAGTAAGACAAATACTCTCTCATGGCTCTAGTAGAAGATGAGTCATATGCAAGCGACATGGACTGATCATTGCTAGCAGGAACATCACTAATTCGACAACAATTGTGATATTGAAGAACATCATGCTAGCTAAGGTGAAAAGCTCACGATCAACTAAAATAACAAAGAAGACACATGACGCATGACGTAAGACGCATTACACATGATCCATGATGCAAGACGCTGCAAGCAGCATGATGCATGATGCAAGACACCGGAAGTCGCATGATGCAAGACCCATGATGCAAGACACATTACGCTTGATGCAAGACGCTGCAAGACACATGACACATGACGCAAGCGCATGACGCATGACCCATGAGTCCATGACACATGACGCATGACGCATGATGCATGACGCATGACGCATGATGCATGACGCATGACGCATGATGCATGACGCATGACGCAAGATGCATGACACAAGCCACTGCAAACTGCATGACGCATGACGTATGATGCAAGACACTCCAAGCTGCATGATGCAAGACGCATGACACAAGACACAAGACGCATTACGCTTGACGCAAAACAGTGTACGACACATGACACATGACACATGACACATGACGGAAGATGCATTACGCTTGACGCAAGATGGTGCAAGCTGCATGACGCATGACGCAAGACACAAGACGCATGACGCAAGAAGCATGACGGTTGCATTGGTTAATATGCGGGCGATTTTTCGTGTACGTTATTTTCTCCCGTTGAGGTGCATGAGTACGATTACTAGTATATAAATATCTAAGCAACATGACAAGTACATTTTAAGTTTGTCAATATTGTTGTATAGTTAACAAATTAAAAGCAAGTATGTTTTATAAAATTATGTCAAATGAAAGTGTACAATTTAAGGCATCATTACTTAAGTGTGTCAATCCACATAACTAAGGTTAAGGTTCAGTTTTAAATGGTTTTGGTGATCCAAACTTAATTTGAATTTGAAGAATTTTTCCTATTAAATCTTAAACTCAAAGTGGAAAAATAGAACTCATGAAAGATCTTTCAGTCGACAAGTACGTCTTAGGGTGATGAATTCTTATTTTATTTGATTGTTGACTTTAATTTGTATTTTTTATTGAGTAATGTTGATGTACATTTGAAAATTTGATCTATACTTTATTATGGTACATCCGTTGGTTTCTAATTAAATCATTGGAGTTGCTAATTAATTATTTCTATGTTTATCATTTAATTCATTAAATGCCGATATGTTGGGTACAAAAAAATTATAAATACAAATAATTTCATGCTTAAATTAATTGCATATGGGGGTAATAAACAATTGAAAAAAATTATACAAAATGAAGATCTGTACATATATTGTGATTAATTAGCTTCATCTATATGTATTTAAAGCTCCATATTTGTGATTCGCTTTATCTTCTCTTTTATAGTATCAACAACATTATACATAAATTGTACAAAATAAATATTCTAAATATTGAAATAATCTTTATATAATTAAAATAATCAAGTATGTGAAGTATTGAACTTATATAGTTCCTATTAACTTGTATATTTCAATCATCTTTCCCTCTTTAGTAAGAATTTGGCTTACTATGTTGTTAAATATGTTCCCTATTCTTGGTTATTGGCTAGCATTGAAAAGAATATTAAATGGAGTTCAAATATTGAAAATCTTGAAGAATGATTCTGCCTTGGAAATAGGGAAAAAATAAGAAAAGAAAAACACAATGTTATGTAGTGTAGTGTCTATGAGAAAGAAAAACAAATTAGCAGCATAGTTGAAGGGTTGCTCACATGGAAGTAGCTGCCAAGGTTTTCTCTCTGTTTTTATTATTTTTTATTTATTTTTCTTAAATTGAACTTTTGCTTTTCTCTTGAAAGATGCTGATTTAAAATTGAAATCCGACATAGAATGAGCCCACTAATCGTATATGGCCCACTTATTGCTGGAGGAAGTACACTTGGGCCCAATTTTTGACTTCTAGTGTCCTTAATTTTTATATTTATATTCATTGAATATAAAAAAAGGTAAGATATTGATTTCTGAAAAAAAAATAGTGTCATCTAGCATCTGACAAGATGTAAATTTTTTTACACAGGCGCGCATTTAGGGTTTTCCTAGAAGAATCTATAAATTTTACGAGCTGAACAATTACGTGGTAGTTAATAATAAGTAATAACCCACAAAACGATATTAATTCGACACCGTGTTTTAATAAAAAAAATTAATGAACAAATATGGGAACTCCATCGACATATACTTGAATAAAAAAATTTCGCATGTTGTTGCTTGAATTGAACACATGCCTCGTACTTCAATTTACATCAATAAATGCTCTCAAAAGTAGCTGTGGCATTTCTAGGATATCTCTTAATTTTCACTCGAGTAAATCGATTTGTTTTCATACATCACACGCAATTTAATTCCTCTAAAATTTGGCCTAAACTTCAATGGAGATTAAACACACCTAAAGAAAAGAGCGAAGAGCTCTATTTAATGTAAAAGAAAAAAAAATGAAAATTCCCCGAGCAAAATAACCATATTTTCGCTCATCAATTAAAAAGTATCACAGAATTACATTGTTTATTTGCAAAAGGTTGACACTTTTTTAAGTTTTAAATAAGGGTTTGCTAAAGGGTAAATAAAATACAATTTTTTTTAAATAAGGGGTTTGCTAAAAGGGTAAATAAAATAAAATTACATGAAGAAGGCATGAAACTTATTGCCAAAAAAAAAGAAAGTCGACCAGTACATTTATCATAAAATTTTTATTTCCAATCCTTACAGTTGTCATCATTATCAAAATTTCACACCTCGAAATGCACAAGTTTATTTCATGTAACCCACGTTCCTGCAACTCTTATCTCTGTCATTAGTTCCATCTCTAAATCCTGTGAAGTTCAAGCCATATGGTTGCCGGAAAACAGAGCTTCTAAGGGGAAATGAGATCATTGGAGGTGAAACCACAGGAAATCGAGGATGGTAGAAGTTAAAGCCTGGAACCATGGGAAACGAAATTAGTGGACCAGGATTTGCAGTAATATAATTTGCTGGCATGTAATTACCAGATGCCATCTGCCCGGTGCCAAAATTCATCTGTAAGCCATTCGTGTTGTCAGTATTTGTACTATTTTTATTATTTGTGCCATCTGAGCGGCAACTACTACTAGCATGACTTGAAGATGCAGTTTCCTGAGCCTTGGAACCTGTGCCGACTGATTTGAGATCAGTGCTAGTGACGGCAACATCTTTGCCCATAAGGCGCACAGTGCGTAGTACCATTGGATGTTGCTCAGTACAAACATCTTTACTCCTTGAAGTTGTAGAGATATCTGAATTCAAATTCATCAGGGCTTCAAAATTTTTGTTCAAAGCTGTTGAAGCCTGCCACGTCTTTTGTGGTGAATTCAAAGGAAGAAGTGAAGTTCCATGTGATGAAAGTTTGGGTGAACCAGGTGAGACTATATTACCCGCACTGTTAAATGCTTCAATAAAATGGTCCTCCAAACAACTATTTAGGTCGATAGGCTCTCGCAATGCTTCATTTAGGTCGATAACAGATTTTGGGCAAGCATCCTTATCTTCATTCATACTATCCTTATCTTTATTCTTACAGAATGAAACTGATGAAGAACCAACAGTGCATTCCATCGTATCCTTGTTCGGGCCAAATATGGCGTCGATACCAGAGAAGGTGACACCTTTTCCTTTTTTGCCACAACTCTTTTTCCTTTTGCATTTTTTAAGAATGCTAATAAGAGGAATCAACGCCTCGTCTGGTTCTCTCAGTTTTCCATTATTTTGGTTTTGGGTTTTGACTTCAAGTTCTTCTTTAGTGCTTATAGTGGATGTTTCCATTTTTGATGATTCAGGCTCACCAGCATTATTCTGCCATCCAAAGAGCATTTCTTCAGATTACTTAGTTCATACAAAATAGAGGATTATTATATAAATTTATTAGGGGAACATACCTTCTACTGGTTAATCTTACATCTATAGCAAACCTATACTATACAATATTATTAATCTTTGAAAAACCTACCAGTAAAGCTTGGAAGTTGTAACAGTACAAACAAATTTGATATTTTGTGCATTATCCAGGTACAGTAGATTCAGGGATAACAGGAAGCAAGTCTGACCATTCATGGGTTATGCCTGTACTGTGCAGCAGGATTAATTTACTAAATTTGGAGTGTTCGACTCGGAATGATATAGCTACGTTTTGACATTTAAGGATTCAATATTTACAGTTACCACTGGTAAGATAGGCATCCTAAAAGAAAATTCGTTCAACCACTTGGCACACATTTTTTCATCAGAAAACAATGTACTGCAACACATCAGAGCAACCTGAGTTATTTTAGACTGACCAACCATGACTAATGCCCAGAATTTTATAATCTATTAGGATGGATTGAATCCGGACACATATGACCAACTTTACTACAAATATGGCAGTATATTATCCTATGGGACTGAAAGAAATAAAAATGAATGCATAATCACACATACTGTTCTGGCAACAAGCAATTGAGTTAAGCAAGCTTTGTTCTGTAAAATTTCTATAATGGAATATGTGGATAGAATTTTTTAAATGAAGGATATTTAAGGAAACGTTTTAAAGAAAATCATTGTGTATAATCGTAAGTAACACGATGCGAACTTTTGATAGTCAAAAGAAAAATAGAACATATTGCCATCTAACAAATAGAATAAACAGACACCTCAAGAGAGAACCAAACACTTAAGAACTGCTATCACCTCAAACTCAGTAACTTCTGACTCGAAACAATTGAACCAAATCAAATAATCAGAACTATATAAACTTTGTCAAGAAAGTATAAACAGCAATAATGTAAAAACCGGTATTCTCCCATAACATCTGACCACATCGTAAACCCAATCAACAAATCAAAATGTGCCTTCACCAAACTTCAAAAAAACTCCTTGTACAGACAGCCAAGGAAACATGACAACTCAAGACCTAACTTGAATCAACAATACTGAAACAGTGTAACATGACAAAACAACACAATAGAACAACATCTGGCCTAAAGTAAATGCTAACCGGAATAAAACAACCCAATTGCAGTTCACTAAAAAAAGCCCAGTGCACGTAGCTCCCGCTTGTCCGGGATCCGGGGAAGGGTCGGACCACTTGGGGTCTTTGTACTACAAATGGATATTTACACGTTCTCTAGTTTTCCACTTTTAAGGTTTTGCTTTGACTGCTTAATAGAAATGATAAGCTGGAGAAAGATCTTCTCTTGCAAGAAGATCAAATATATAATATGAAAATACTTCACCATCCTCTATGTAGCAAAGTTGGATTAATTATTTGCAGTATTTAACTATTTATTACATATTAATAGCTCTGAACCGTTAGGTTATATATCAAATTATGAACTATCTTATGTAGTTTACAGTTAGTGAACTGCTACAATAAGTATTTTTATGTACCAAAGGTCTGAAGATTGCAATAACTATTATTGCTTCACATTCCTACAAAAACCTGAGCTATTGCTTTCAAGTTGGAAGAGAGCTAAAGTCCCCAAGTGAAACCATGTAAAAATAAATTGTTGGTTTGGTTTCTTATGTTCCTACAAATATTATGGGAAGGAAAAGTTCATCTTATCGGTTTTAGACACATACAATATGCACTTCTCAATTGGCAAAGTTGAAGTTCTGAACCACCATGATTTGATTGGATTAAAGATTAGTACAACTGTTTCACTTGAGTAATTGAAAGCTTGCTTTCTGATTATGACATATACGACTTTCTTTAGTTATGATACTTCTCTACTAAGTAAAACTTGCATTAATACATACATATAAAATTATATATTATTCAAATAATTATTGTACTGTATAAGGTGACTAACCCTTTGAAGTTTCAAGATATTTTAAGATCAGGTCAGGTATAGTAAAATGATGGCAGATGCTATAAAACCAAAGGAATAACCACATTCAAGTTTATAGAAAGAAGTGAAGAGGACAATATCTACTTGCAGAAATTTCTAGACTAATTTTATGGACAGCTAAATTTCAAATGATTCCATATTGGATAGATTAGTTGACTTGAATTAATCAACAGGAAACTATTATATATATGTCATAGACATAAACCTGAATTAGGAAAATACAACTAATATTTGTTTTCGTAAATGTTATCAAAGCCATATGAAAAGGTGTGGTGTTCTAATGCGTAATCCAAACTCGCCTTCCAAAACTATAATGTGACAATATGGCCACAGGATGAAGTGAACATATATATATCCTCCAGATAATTCTACTTCTGTGGTAACACTTTCATGTCACAATTAAAGCAAACAAAAAGAAACATAGAAAAATAAAAGAAACTTATCGCTCCCTCTTGTTTCCTACTAATTGTTAATTAAGATGTCACAATTGCAATGTTTGGAATATAAAAAATTAATAAGAAGTTAATTTAAAGAATGAACCTGAAATGTAGGAAATAGAGAAATAGTATAATGTTTATTGAACAAACTTTTGTAAAAGAATAAGATATAAATAGCAGCACGCCAGGCATAAGTTACTTGGTATATTAATTTGAATTTCAACTTTGCAATCAATTATAAGATATAATATGCATGAAATATCGAGTCTCAAACCAAACATCAGATAGTACGATGCAATAGTTGATATATGGTTTTCTTGGATTGTACAGTGAGAACGGTCAAATCTAGATGAACTGAAACAAACTAGCTACAATACTCATATGATACATTGATACTCTGCTTTTTTTAAGAGTTTACTACGAAAATAATGTTTCTAATTATATAAAGTAAAACATATCCAACCATTAGTCAACAAACAAGACGTACTTCCAATACAAATCATGAGGCAACCTAGATAGACCGATACTTTAAAGAGGTTTATAGGTAAAGAATTCTAGCCTGGACCAAGCTGACACAGTGTTTTATCAATACAAATAGATACAAGCGCGAAAACCACTCAAAGACCACAGCTAGACGAAATATCCCAACCCAAAAGAAGTAAATAAGTGAAATTTTCACATGAAATATAGTACTATAAAGAAGATATTTCAGAACAAACCCCAAGGTTTGATTTAATTATTTAGGCCACAATTTATTCCTAAAACAGCAGTAGTTTTTTTACGAAATGCTTAACATGAGCCGTTATGAGAATAACAATAATCTAATCACTACAATAGCAAATGGAGCAAAAATGGAAAGTCTAATCCAACTATGGCTTAATTAACTTAATCCAACAAAATAAGTTCAAGACAAAAGAAGCACTAATAATTCGTTGCGTACCTCTAGTTCGAAATGGATCAGAACCTCTAGCTTCTTCTTTCTCTTCAATTTATTTTTCTTCTTCGTCGTCCTTTCCTTGATTGTCTCCTGCTTCGTGTCTTCATCTCCTTCGAAGCCATCCGATTTGCTCTCAGTCTCACTCTCGATCTTCCTCTTCTTTCGCTTTGATTTCTTTTCCTTTTCCACGTCGTCAGCAATTGACTCCCATGCTAACTGATCTGAGGTTTTCAGTTTCGGTTCGTAGTCTTCATCTGGACTTTCGGATCTGTCTTCAATGATCTTGATTTGAGGCGCCATGGCAAAGAGCTCAGTGATAGATCGTTTTTTAGGAGATCTTTGCTTGACCTTCCGATCGAGCTCCTGGGCCCACCACCTGTACTTCCTTACTTCCATTGAAGGAAGTGATCCGGTTTGCTCCTCCGGATCAAACGGCCAGCACTTATCCATGTCAGAACTCCTCTTATTCTTCGTGTACTCTCTGATGAAGAAAAAAGGCGAAACGAATTGCTATAAAATACGAAGTACTGGAAATAAAAGGAGAGATGGAAGAAGAAAGGAAAACCTGATGGAGAAAGAGAGCTCCATGCGAGTGGAGATCTAAAGAGAGCAGTGTGAAAGTGAAAGAAGAGTCGATGACCCAAACAAAGAGATGATGACGATGAAAGAAAATAGGAAAGAGAAAGAGAAAGAGAAAGGGAGAAGGCAGGAAGGAAAAGCTTTTTGTTGATTTATATATGTGAATATATATTACGAATTAATTATGAAGAAAATTTCTTTGTTTATTACTACAAGTTCCCGCCCCGTGCCTCGAATTTTCTTCCCACTGTCCCATTTACGACCGAAAGCGACGGATGATGCCCATCGTCGTGATTTTCTTTTACTTGATTCTTTTGCCTCTCCATATTGTCCCCCGTTTGACACTTTCAGAACCATGATGCATGCTAACGTCACATGCCATAGCTTGTTGTTTGCTTGATTTGCCTACAGTAATTACCGTATAAAACATTCTAGAATATAACTACAATAAATATCGTTAATATTAATGAAATAAATCTGTCACTTCATGTAAAGGTGCACTATAAGCCGATTTTTTTAATACTAAAAATATAATAAATAAATTATAAATAAAAAGAAAGATTGATGCAAAAACGCAAAAAATAGAATAGATCGAAATTGTGAAAGACCGACCTTTTGAGAAAATTCAAAAGGCCGGTGTTCACAACACCGGCCAATTAATTTGTTGAAATTTTTCCGCAAAGCAACAGTCCCAAGAGTCCTTGATTCTTTTATTAATAAAAATATTATTAATTTAATTCATAAATTAGATTATAATTAGGTAAATTTTCGTAACAACTTCGACAGCGCTCGTCGGGATCGAATTAAATTTTTTTATCGTTGCAAGCCATCGAGCTGTAGATATTTGAGTCTACTTCCACCGCATCAAGTCCGATTTGCAATCGGAGAAACGAGCGACTCAGAATTGATTCCGATGCAAACTCATGATAAAAAGTTATTAATTAAGACATAAGTTGAATATAGAGCCAAATTTTAGATGCGCATTCCTCCGACCGCAAATCAAACTCGACAAGATGGAAGTAGACTCGAATATCTACATCTTGACGCCTTGCGACGATAAAAAAAAACTAATTACGATCCCGACGAGCGCAACTGAAGTTGCTACAAAAAATATTAAGTATGATTAGCATTTTTTCTACAAACTTCAGTTACGCTCGTCAGGACCATAATTAAGTTCTTTTTATCGTCGCAAGTCATCAAGCTGTAAAGATTTGAGTCTACTTCCATCGCGTCGAGTCTGATTTGTGATTGGAGAAACGAGCGACTCAAAATTGAGTCTGACGCAAACTCGTGATAAAAATTACTAATTAAGACATAAGTTGAAGATGAAGCAAAATTTAATATGCACATTCCTCCGATCGCAAATCAGACTCGACGCGGTGGAAGTAGACTCGAATATCTACAACTCAATAACTTGCGACGATAAAAAAAACTTAATTACGATCTCGACGAGCACAATTGAACTTGTTACAAAAACTTACCTAAATATAACCCAACTCATAAATTAAAATATATTAAATTTAGGTAAGTTTAATTTATGAGTTGGGCTGTATTTAGGTAAGTATCTATAACAACTTCAGTTGTGCTCGTCGATACCGTAATTAAGTTTTGTTATCGTCGCAAGTCATTGAGTTGTAGATATCCGAGTCTACTTCCACTGCGTCGAGTCTGATTTGAGATCGGAGGAATGTGCGTATTAAATTTGGCTCCATCTTCAACTTATGTCTTAATTAGTAATTTTTATCACAAGTTTGCGTCAGACTCAATTTTGAGTCGCTCGTTTCTCCGATCGCAAATCAGACTTGACGCGATGGAAGTAGACTCAGATCTTTACAGCTCGATGACTTGCGACAATAAAAAGAACTTAATTACGATCCCGACGAGCGTAGCTGAAGTTCGTAGAAAAAATGCTAATCATACTTAATATTTTTTTTGTAGCAACTTCAGTTGCGCTTGTCGGGATCGTAATTAGTTTTTTTTATTGTCGCAAGGCATCAAGCTGTAGATATTCGAGTCTATTTCCATCTTGTAGAGTCCGATTTGCGGTCGGAGGAATGTACATCTAAAATTTGGCTCCATATTCAACTTATGTCTTAATTAGTGATTTTTTATGATGAGTTTGCGTCGGAATCAATTTTGAGTCGCTCGTTTCTCCGTTCACAAATCAGACTCGACGTTGTGGAAGTAGACTCAGATATCTACAGTTCGATGACTTGCGATGATAAAAATACTAAATATACTCAGATATTCAACTTATGTCTTAATTAGTGATTTTTTATGATGAGTTTGCGTCGGAATCAATTTTGCTACGCTCGTTTCTCCGTTCACAAATCAGACTCGACGAGTGCAATTGAAGTTGCTACAAAAACTTACCTAAATATAATCTAATTCATGAAATAAAATAATAATATTTATAATAATAAAGAAACAATGAGACTTGAGACCAATTGGTCGCATGAAAAAAAAAATCAATGGTTCGTGTTCACCACACCGGCCTTTTGAGAAATTGAATTTTTCTCAAAAGATCGGTGTTCGCAACCCCGATCCTTTCTATTTTAGCGCTGTTGTACCAATCTTTCTGTTGATTTATAATTTATTTATTAAATTTCTAATATTAAAAAATTGGCACTATAAGGTCAATGCCTTCAAATTTCAATTAATTTATTTAAATTGTTAGATGCTGCATTTTATTTTCAGAAAAAGATGAAAATCAAGCTTCCAATTTGTATAAACGATTACAAATGAATTATTTGTCATTTAGTTGAAGCCAGAGAAATTTGATGCATGGGAATTTGTTTCAACGTTTTTTTTAAGAAATGTTATTTTGTAAAATTGTTCTTTTTAGTCAACCCGTCAAGCTGTCGTGAGTTCACTATCGCAAAAAAAATCTATCAACAGTTAAAAATCACCTTGTCCAATGATTATGCAGTCGTTGTTGCACTAGTACAAAAATAGGTTTTAGCATCGCTCATTTGTCACCGGATATTAGTGAAAATCGGGATTAAAAACGTCCAATGGCATTATCGATTTTTTTTTGTAAAACTTAACCCCGGATATTACCAAAAAATCCGTTATTAAATGTTTCTGATTTATCGGAAAAAATTTGTTTTGAAAATATTACCGAATTTTAATTAAATATGGTGATAAAAGTTTCCTTTATCATCTAGTTTTAAACCAGACCTTTTATCACCGGACCTTTAATTGAAATCCGCTATTGAATGCGGCCCATGTTAACTCTTCTCACTCCCTGCCAACTCATCTAGATTTTTTCTAACTTTTTTTAAATTTCAAATGTTATTTTAATTAGCTTTGTTATTTTCCAATGCACATTGGATGCTTTCGGATGCACCCTGCGGTAGTGGTAGATCCAGGATTTCATCCAGGGGTAGGCACAATTATATATAAAATTAAAAAAATATAAATTTCTTCCAAAATATTAAATACCATTAAAATATATGTTTTAAATATAAATAAAATACACTAGCACAAACAACATAAAATTAAGATGTTGTCGGTAAATCGAGTTGGTCTCTACGAGTTTTCATATTTTGGAATCTTTGCTTAATTCTTTCATTATCAACACCCTTAAACAAATCTCTCTCAATATAAGTCACCAAACAATCATTCAACCATTGAGCTTCCATTCTATTTCTTGATGCTTCTTTCACCACACTCATCGCTGAAAATGCCTTTTCAACACTAGCGATGGCTACCGGCAATATCAATGCCAATGTTAGCAATCTATAAACCAAAGGATAAACAATATTTTTTTTTCTTTTCCACTAGCTTTTGAGAAAGTTCATTCATTCTCTTTACCTCTAAAAAAATCAGTATTACCTTGCATATCCAAACGATAATTCTCCAATTGGTTTTCCAAAATAGAAAGATCCCATTCGGTAAAATCCGAAGGATAAAATTGAGCAAGTTTAAGCAACTTGTCAATATTAAATGCAGAAAAAGAATTACTCGGGTCTAAGCATGACACACACATAAGTAGTTCGGTAGTTGTTTCCATGAATCTTCCATTGAGCTCTTACAGTTGCATATCAATAACCGTGTAAAACATATCAACACGATAATAGTGTAAATTAGTCACATCTATTCTAACCCTTCGTGTACAATGACGCACACCCTCCATGTTTGAAATTTCAATCTCGTGCTTCTCGCAAAATGCACAAACTTCTTGAAATAATGATGTCCATAACGAATCTATCAGTTTTCTTATCTTTTTTATATGTTTTGCTTGCTTCTTGCATCCATATGCTTGTCGTGACTTGTATAACATTTTTCTGACATCAGCAAAGGTAATTTTGCACATGCACACTCAAAACTAAAACTTGTGCCAAGGTTAGTCCAATATTTGTTTTGCAAATTGTCAAACAAGTTGAGCTAAACCCAACAAATTTTCCATTTAGACAATTTGCAAAATCTTGTGAGTACATACTTTATAATTGATACACTTACACTACATATTCCTTTTTATGCAAATTTTGCAAACGGCTCAATTTAATTATAAGATCTCCTCAATATAAGCATGTAGTAGCATTTAACAAGTCAAGAATGTTGCTCCTCTTTAATATGAGTTTGTATCAATATAAGCAATTTAATTTTACTTTTCCTCAATTCAAGACATAAAACAAACCTTAGCTTTGAGCAAAACTTAGCTCAAGCTCCTCCTTATTTGGTGCATGTATAACAATCAATTCAAATAGTAATCAAGTATATCAAAGATATCATTAATGGAACAAAATATATCAAGTGATCCAAATTCAAATATTGTTTTGTAAATTGTCAAATAAAGAAATTATTAAGTACAACAATCTCCCCCTTTTGACAATTTACAAAACACGAATGCAAACATACAAGCATTCATTCTTCGCCCTATTTTTATGAATTGACAAAAGGTTATGAAATCGTAAACTCTTAGTAATAAAGTATCTTCCTATCAATACAAACATTCAATTGAGTAGACAAGTCCAATGACAATTCAAGCATATCATATTGTAATATGCAAATCACTATCAAAGAATATAACAAGATAATTAATGTGAATGAGAGAAGAATGATAAGGCATCATACCTTGCATAGCATGCTCTTAAAATATTGAATCAAGTTATTTTTAAATTTAAAAAAACCAAGCATGTTAATAAGAACGATTCGTTTGGCAAAACAAGGAATAGTGATAGAAGAGCGCAACTTAGAATAGTAAAAGTAAAATAGTGTGATTTTGGAAGAGTGATAGAAGAGTGGTATTCTTGGCTATTCGAAAGAGCAAAATTATAGTTTGGCAAGTGTTAATTGGAATACTAGAAATATTGACAATTATGATAATAACAATAATATAATAATAGTAATAATAAATAATAAATATAGTATAATGATAATATAAGAAAAATATATAATTATTATAGTGATATTATTATTTACAAATAAAATAATAATAATAATAATAATAATAATAATAATAATAATAATAATAATAATAATAATAATAATAATAATAAAATTGATTAAAAATGAGGGGAGTTTTGTGATTGTTTACACAATTAGTTTGGTTCCACTTGTGCTAAGAACATCAAGTGACTTCAATATCTTACCTCTCTTAAACTTACAATTTTTTTCTACATCCATTTTTCTTGCAATAGGAACAAAAATTATGATTGGGTTTATTAATGTAACCATGGATATAGTCATTTTGGCCTCTAGATTTCTGATAATGGAATCTTGTCTTAGGTCTTTTGAAATAACTGCTTGGTTCATATCTAGGATATTGAATGAGTTGGAAAGCACCATTGAAACCTTTTCTCATATATTGGTTACCAAACTTCTTGTGTTCATTCAACACATGAAACATACCCTATCTATATCTAACATAGAATTTTGGTGGTTGAACTATATGATAGTTCGTAATTACATGATCATTATGAGTTATAGGTCTCCTATGTACAAACCTAGAGTTAGGGTTTTTTTAACCTTGATCTCTTGTTATACCATTTGTTATTCATGTAGGCAAAGTTGTTGACATTTCTCTCATTTTTTTGGTTTATCATTTGTTTTGTGATTTCTTTCCATTCATGGAAGGTTGTTCATTCTCATGCCAAAATCTGATTTTATCATGCGAATCTAGACTAATATATATTTTATCATAATTAATTGTGGTATCATGGTTGGTAGGATTAATAAATTTATCAAATCTAGAAGTCCAAGAATGTGCTTCTTTCAATTTTAATCTCTTATCCAAGTTGATTTTTGTCTTAACATCATTTATCCTAGTCACAAGAAATCTAATATTTGCTTTAAGATCAACTATCATGGCTTCTTTAATATCCATAGCTCTTTTGGACTCATCATGCAATTCTTTCATTTTAGTCACATTATAAGGCTCATGATCTTTATTTAAAGCAAGACCCGACTCATCACTAGATTCATACACATCATCATTTAAAATAATGTTATTTAAATTGACTTAATAGCTCGGCTTGGGTCCTCTTTTTCTTCATGGTCTGATTTCAAGTTAATTTCTTAGTTTTTCCTTTCTTTAGCTATCTTTGCATCATTAGCATTTGCCATGATAATCATAATGTCAATCATTATTGGGTCGATAATTGCATCCTCCTTGATGATTTGAATTATTCAATCAAGATAATTTGGTTCTAAAGGAACTACTATTTGTGCTTAAGAAGGTCAAGCCGATTTCAATCCTAGCAATCCGTGCAAAAGAAGCTCAGACAAGCAAAAGTACATGCTCAATAAGACATTCTCATGTTCTAGATCATGTTGCAGTCGAGGGTCTTCCTTGTACAAACTTGTCTCCCATGGTGTGAATGGTCTTTAACTCTACCCAAGCCTTCCTTCAAGATAAATCGAATCGCCTTGATGCTAGCAAGGCCTTCATCGAACGATCCAAGCAAGCTCAAGCCTCAAATCACAATTCCAGAGTCTCAACAAGAACTTGATTTGATCAGTGGCTAATATTTAATACACCAACTCCTAACAATGATCTCTAAGATCAAGAAAGATGGAGGAAAGAAGGATCAAAGAGCAAGAATCAAACAAGAGAGCAAAGAGAAGAGAAGATCGGCCTTGATCTCCTAGCTGGTCGGCCAAGGTCTCGGCCTAAGTTGCCCTCGAAAAACCTAGATGGTGGCGCACCATCAGGGGAGAGATGGGGCTGGGGAGGAGCACCTCCTTGGATTGGCCAAGGAGATAGGGAAGGTGGACCTTGCGACTAAGAAGAGAAGAGAGAAAGAGACTTGATCACAATGAGGAGAGAAAAAGTACATCAAGCAAATGTGATGGAATGAGAATGAAGAGAAGGATTTTAGAATATATAGTCAAGCTTTAGCATCTCATGTGAAATTACAATTCTAACATTTTAATACAAGACATAGATTGAATATAGAAAGGCTAGGATGATAATAACTCATTAGAATGGTCCAATGGACCAAAGGCCTATTCAAAATCTTTTCTCCTTCTCCAAGCATCCTTATGTTGTACTAATCAATTTCCATGGTTTGACAATTTGCAAAACAAATACAATTTAACATGTATTTGTTGGGTTTTTGTGTGTAGGTACACAAGATATGCAAGACAAAGTGAGGCATGACAAGGCGATGGATCTTGAAGAATTATGGAGCCTTGGAGCACTCAAACTTTGTCCTTGGAATGCATATGATTGATTTTTTTTATTTCTTAGGTTTCAATCTCCAGGGATAGCGACTTTGCAATCAATTCGAAAAAGTCAAATTGGCCTTGTATGCTTTATCTGACTCTCAAATCTATTTTCACTTGAATAAATCTCCTCTTTCAGTTTCATGATGTGTTTAGAAGTTATTAGAGCATCAAATAGGCTCTGGAAATCCAAACTTAGCACTAGTTAATCAAATCTGAGCTCAAATAGTTCAAATTAAACTAAAATCCCTCCTCGAGCTAAAATCCAAAGTTTTCTGAAAAATAATCCCCTTTTGTGGTCTAGAAATCTTTATCTATGTGTAACACAGTGTACCAAATCTTAAAATCATGTTTACAAAGCCTGAAAATCAAATTTGAACCCTTGGTTCCATTCCAGCCCTTTGAACCCTTGCTGTCAAAATTTGTTATTTTTGTGCAGCCTTTGTTTCAAATCCAAATTGAAATTTCATTTGTGAGCATGTAATATATGTTCATATGAACCTCCAAAATTAATTTCATATTTTTTGGACAAACATAATTCAAGTTATCCCCTTTTCAATCTCAGAGTTCTGAAAAATATCACAAAAATATGAAAACATAATTCAAGTTATCCTTTAAAAGTCCATAAATGACATATTTTCTAAAAATATGAAAACATTTTAATATCCACAAATGACATCTCTTATCATGGGAAAAAGCCCAAAAATAATGTAAAATAATAAAAGTGCATAAAGCTCCATAAATGACATTTTAAAAGTCCATAAATTACATCTTTGAAAGTCCCAAAATGACATAAGAATGCTTGAAGGTCCTTAAATGACCTATTTTCTCATAAAGCTATGAAAGTGCTTAAAAGTCAAAAAAATGACATCATAAGTCTCTTTGTATATGAGAGCTTTCTCAAATATTCAAATATTCATGTAAAATTTCATGAAACTCAAATACAAAAATTCATATAAATATCAAATATTTTGAAGACAAAAATCCAAAAGCAAAATGAAATTATATAAATATATGTAGCAGAAACACATCCTCAGAAGGCAGGAGAAATAATGCTTTCAAAAAAAACAACATATCTCCCATTAAATGGAATATGATTTGCATGAAGAGAATATATATACATCTTCATGTAATAAAAGTCAAAAATAAAAGATTTTAGCGGAAATAAAACCAAAGCTTAGTTAGTAATATCTTAAGTTGACTTAAGAATCAAGACGTCGCTTTCAAATCAAGGCACTTCTAAATATGTCATTTTGTGTTATTCAGTGTGCCTTCTACATCGCTTAAGAATCATAGGTATTAAGGACAGAGATAATCCCTCATCCCTCATATAAATAATGGCAGGGCTTGCCCCTGACCAGGATATGGAACTCCAAAACCTCACTGGTTGAAAATAAACAAAATCTCGAACGATTGCGTGCACCCATGTCTCTCTAGACATAACACACGTGTTTAGGACGACCTGTCCTCTTTTTCCAAAAATGCCTCCCTCAATCCCACTAAATAGGAGATTCGAGGATGAGAGGGGCGCAAGAAAGGGCGCCAACATTCAAGACCTTCAATCAAGATAGATATAGCGTTATAACGCTAGAATGCTGGAATGTTCAAAATGAATTTTAAAATAGATATTGAATCAATAAAATTTCAGAACATCAAGAGTATGTCTTAAATATCATTTAAGTTGATGACCATAAACTTTATTTGATCAAAATCATACTTTGAATTAGTAGCAAAATAATCAAGATCAAATTCCAGAGAGTTGGCGTTATAACGCCATGGTAAGTTTAGGTGCCAAAAATTGGCTAAATACTGCAAATTTCTTTAGGAATTTGCTATAGCATTATAATGTCGGACAAATCCCAACGGTCAAATTTGTGGTCCTGACCCAAGATAGCGTTATAACACTATGTTTTGTACATAGCTTAGCGTTATAACGCTATGTAGAAATTGACGATCAAAATCCAACGGTCATTTTTTTGTCCTGATTCAAGATAGCGTTATAATGCTATGATTTACACATGAAGCGTTATAACGCTATGTGGCGCAGGAATGCTTTTGGCCAGAATTGAGCCCCATATAAACCCTTCTTCCTCTACAATTGTTTCTGTTGTTTTTCATTAACTCAAAAACCTTTCTGCCATTGTTGAGCATCGTTCCAATTGCTAAATCCTTGCTCTTAATCCCAAGTTTAATTAGCTAAATCTAATCTAGGGATTTTAGAGAGATAATTTGTTTGAGTGCATAGTCTTGATTGTCTAGCTTAATCTTTCATTCACCAATTCTCAATTTGAGAGTGTGTGTGTTGCCTTGAGCTCCACTGGAGTGTGTAAGTGAGTTCAAGGAAGTCGACTCGATTCTCCACCGGTGTGTGTAAGCGAGATAGAGTCTGGCATCGGGTTAGGGTTGGCGGCTCCACCGGTGTGTGTAAGAGAGCCCCAATTCCGAAGTTGTACGCTAAGCAAGCAGATTTTGTTTAGTGGAGCAGACCGAGCTTGTTACCGCAAGAAGCGGGGGCGTCGAGAACCCGGAGACGTAGGAGAGGCCTTTAGTGCAAGCCGAACTTCATCAACACGCTATTGAACCATTTCCTCTTCCCTTATCTCTATTTATATTTACTCAATTCAATTAGTTTAATTGCTTGATTTGTTTGTGAATTGAATTGAGTTGTGCTTGAATTGCTTGATTAGAGAATTAATTAATTACTTGTTGAATTTCCTAAATTAAATTGTTTGCCATAGTTTGTGAAATTTGCAATTAAGTCCCTATTTGATTGAACCGAGCAAAAAATAGTTAAGCACCTAGGCCCCCTATGTTCTACATTTAGGATTGAGGGTTTGATAAGAAATAATTAAATTTCACAGAAATAAGTTAAACTGTTAATAATACTCAGAAATAGTTACAAAATAGTTATTTAGGGTATTCAGTTTGATAAGAGTATTCATGAGTATTTTATTATTCTAGTATAGCATGCCATGGTGATATATGCTAATCAAAATTATGTTACAACACTTATGCTGGTGAAGCACGACTGATATGGTGAAAATCCAACAATAGAATTGATTCACCACTATCACGACACTTATTAAAATCAGGTGTTTCATCTTAAATAGAGAGATCATTTTTTCACCCTAACATAAGAGGATATTTAATCTAATTTTCCTTTTGCATTTACTGTGAATGTACTAATTGTTTGTTATTTGTCTAAGAGTTTGTATTTATGTGTTTATGAAGGAGTTTGTTGCGAGAGGTATAGCGTGACAGGGTACATAATACATAAAAGGCATGCATGTCACTTGTGATCAGAAAATGACTGCAAATAAAATCAACTCTGAATAGGACTGCATGATTTGTCTAGAAAGCTTCACAAACTTCAAGTCCCACAAATCTATGACTATGTCAATTCCTTCATTTCTATTTTTATGAAATTGATGTCTTAGCTCAAAAGATGTAATTTAAAGGGCATCTCGTCTTATTTTTTGTACCAGAAAAATTAAACTCATACACATAAATAAGTTCGAAGTTAGTTCTGTTGAATATTCCAAAAGAAGGGTTCAATTTCTTGTTAAAGAACCGTACATAAGATCCCGCATTTGTATTATTTATTGTGCTATGATAGAAATTGCATATTTTTAGCTATATTTTTGTATTTTTTTTCTAGTTAGATGCTTTATTTGCATTTTGTTTCTTTTTTCTTTGTTGTGACCATAGGTTATAATGTGACATGCAATATACATGTCTTATCTATTTTTTTATAATTTGGAATGTTTGTGACAGTATAAAAGATATGTTGGATATCAAATTCAGGAATAGTCATTATAAAACATTTTAAAAAATATAGAGATCTAAGGCAACAATTATATATTAGCTTGGGTACTCTATGGTAACGGTTATTTTACTAAATAAGAATTGTCTATCCCGAATATTAAATTACTATATTTTATTCGACAACACTTATTTGCCAACAGTTTTTTTATACAATTTAACAACTCTTTAGACACCAATAGATGCATAATCGTTGGATAAGGTGAAAATTTAACCGTTGACAAATCTTTTTTATGATAATGAAATACATATACAAATTGATTTTTTGTGATCCGAATAAAATCGAATGTTATCGAATCCGTTTACACCCCTCCATATTCGAGGTATCGTATATACCTCGTTGAATGTTATATGTTGAAAAAAAAACTAGTTTTCGGACAGAAAAAGAGTTAATTTGAACTGATAAAGCGTTCTTGTGGTGATAGCATCATAAAATGTTATAATTGAAAGTTACATATTTATAATCTCGAACGATGCAGAGGTGCATGATACTGTGTTCATTTGAAAGGTAAATTAAATGGCATGAGAATTTGAGAAATGAATTCAAGATTTATAATATGACACTATGTCAGCTATATTAAAATATTTTTGTAGGGATATTTTTGTAGGGAATCAATCCAAGTTACAAAGAACCATATATATACATTATTTTGAACTTAGAAATTAATTGTCAATTTGAAATTAGAAACTAATTGTGCTCATTTCTGATACAAGACTGGAGCTTATTATTATCAGGCAGGTGTGCACATGGAGGTTCCCTCATTTCGCAAAAGACCCATTTGCCTCGGAAGTAAATAAATTACAGAAGCGGCTGAAACTAATGATACAACCTCTCTTAACTAATAAACAAATGGGTAGTCAGCAACAAAGCGACTATGTTCTTCTACCGCGCGGTACCGTGCAGTATCACGCTTCGAACGTCAGATGAACAATCAAGATCTGAAATACGAATCACGAGAAAATCAGACGATTCTGAAAACATGAAACGCAGTATCGCGCGTCAGACGATCTCATTCCGCAACAAAGTGGGACCCGCATTTCAGAAAAGTTGTCTCGTCGAAAATGACACAGCCACCGAATAAAGAGCGGCAGCTCACAGCTGCAAGCCAATACCATTTTGGTATTTTTCTGTGTAATGATCTGAAGATGATAATACGTACCAAGTATTTATTGCATGAATTAAAGACTCGTCACACATGTGGATAGTAGATACAAGGAAATTGAGACATGTGGATAGTAGACACAACACGACACGCAGTTGCATGCCGCGTTGCTAATTTCGATCCGCTCGGACCGCTAAAGTGGGCCCAACACGTCTAGAATAATTGATTTTTAGAATCTTTTCTGAAACTATCATGTATGAGCCCTAAAGACAGAAATAACATATATCATATATGTCAAGAAATATTTGTTATTCACAAGTAGATTTGTTTTGATACGGCATCACTTCCTGCTTTTTCAGCCTTCGGCTTGGATGATTTGGATTCATATCCGCTGTTATTAATAAGATTCTTTTATTCTACTATTTATTTTCGATTTTGTAAATAACTTATATAATATAGCGAATTCGTGCAATTCATCTGTGTTGTTCGTATAAAACGAACGATCAACAACGGAATAACAAAATTCTATTATTTTCTCGGAATAACAGCATATACAAATTCGAATGATTTGATGGTCGGTTATTATAGACTGTTTCTATGACTCGACAATCTTGACTTACAACTCACGACCGCGAATTCTGGGTATTAATAACTTTCAGAGCTTTAAATAATCTCATGTCAGAAATTGAAGGATCTTAAAAATATCAACAACAGTTATATTCCGAGACAACAGTCGAATAGGATAGTTAGCTGTAATCAAATTTGTCATCTATTAAATTTAATGACCTCTCGTCTATGGACAAGCTATCTATACCTCCTCCCTGTTAGACAGAACCACTTGTACTCATACTTTCTACTATATATTAATTCTCGAATTTTCATATTATAAGCTCTTTTAGATAATTTATGTTGAGATCCGATCAATTTATATTGGTCAAGGTCCACATGATAAGACAGATTTTGGATTTGTAAAAGAAAAGTCTCCTATAATTAAAATGCACTATAAGACAAATGACAAAAATATTCAAGCTAAGAATCATGCTTACAAGTATGATAAAAGATACAATAAGAAGATCAACTTTACCAAACCTAATTCTAGAATGGTGATACACAAACCTATAGTTAGAAAAAATTATAAAATTACCAACCAATATAAAGCTCAACCACCAAAGCTTTATGTTATGAATAAATATGGTAGATTTCATGAGCTACACAAGAACAAAAACTTGACAATAATTTTCAAAGAAAAATGTTTGAAGACACTTCTCAACCAAGACATAATCCTAAAAATGCAATGAATAATCATAAGAATTTTAGTGGCAATTTTCAAAGTAAGAGATTCAATATGAATAATCAATAAATATCTCATTCAAGGAACATAAGAAACATTCATGATAAATATAAACTAGTGATGAGTTATTGGAAACCAATTAACAATAACAACAATGATCATATCAACTTTAACTCTAAGACAACATTTTGCTCGTTTTGTTTGAGATTTGAACATCATGAACGTTTTTGTCTTTTTAGGAAAGAAAAATGTGTGGAACCACTTGCACTTCCTAGCACAAGTGATACCAAATCGATTTTCTAGAGAGTCACTAGACTCTCCTAATTTGATTCTCATTTTGTATATTAGTTTGAGGGGAAGTCATATAACAAAATGTATAATTCAATGTCTCATTTTGATTGAATTATATGTTTTGTGAATTTTAATTGATTTTTATATTCAAGTCACAACCTTATCTGAGTGTTTGCATGACCATGAACATCATATGACAGCTGAATTGAACCCTACAAATATTAAAGAGAAAATTTGGAGCAAAGCAGCAAATTTTAACTGAATTAAATAGCAAAAATAGTCCTAGCGTTACCAGAGGCGTTGCAACGGGTCAGGAACCCATTATAAAGACTAAGAACCCGTTACAACGGGTTAGCAGGTCAAAAACTAGACTTTGGAGAAATTAAAACTAACCATTGAAAGTATAAATGCAGCTAGTGTTACATAAAAGATAAGAGACTCGTTACAACAATTGGAAAACTATTGTACCGGATGTGAAACCTGTTATAACGGGTTTTTGTAACGGTTGGCATCTGAAGGCTATATAAACCTCTTTCTCCTCAATATTATTCATCATTTGCAATTCAAACCAAAGCTCTTATCTAGTCTATCAAGGTTCTGAGAAATTCCTACTCAACAAAGCCTATAAATACCAAAGTTTTCTTTCTCAAACTCCAAACTACATCTTAAGAAATATTCACTATTAAATGGCTTCACCAAACTCATCCGAAACCAACAAACCTAAGATAAAAAAAAAGAAGTCGGAAGTTGTTGAAACTGAAGTTAAGCATGAACAATGAGAAAATTCTGAAGTTAATTCCAACCTTTTGCCAAGAACCATGGAAGGCCTTCAACACCTCACTCAACAGATATATCACATGTCCATAATAATAATGCTTGATAACAAAAATGAGGCTAATCTCATGATTCCAATTCCTTGGAATTCACAAACATCTAAGAATGATGAAGTTGAAGAAGAATGTAGCAAAGAAGACAAAAATAAGGATAAAATTAGCTATGCTTCATTAAAATCATGTTTAGTTAGAGTTTGCTAGTTCATGTCATTGCTAAGTAGAAATTTAATTATCATATCTTGTATGCATTTTTCTTATCAATGATATCATGGCTTTCATTATTTGTTATAATCAATACATTGAGTTAAAATTGCCAATTTGATGTTCTTCTTGATATATGCCTCTTGATGATTTGTGTTTATCTCAACCCTTTATTCTTAATTGGAAAATCTTGTTGAACTTGATGAATTGTGCTACATTTGAAAACTTTATTTCATTAAGGAAGAGAAATATAAAACTTGACTTGTACGAATATATGTATTAAATTCAGGGGGGGCTTGTTTTGTAGGAGCCTTTTGCCATTATTTGCAAAAAGGAGGAGGAATGTTGATGTACATCTTTTGATATGCACATCTTAAATGATTTTGCAAATTTCCAAAAAGGAGAGTTTGTTGGATTAAACTCATCTCTTGTTTGACAAGTTGCAAAACAAATCAGTACGAATCTTGCATATAATCTTTGGTGAAGTTGCAGGTTGAAACATGCACAAACTGATGTTGTACATGCTCAAACATGCTCTAGACAAGTTATGACATGCTCAAGACATCAAGGAATGGCTTCACAATGCCCGACATAGCACAATATTACTATAACGCTTCATAACTCGTCACAACGGGCCAGGAGGAGAGAGGCAAGCATGAAGCTGGGATTTGGCCGAGCACAGCGTTACATAACACTTGCTCAAGACGTTACAATGCATCTCAACCCGTTATAACGGGTCCCTATGGCGTTATAACGGGTTTCTGCTGAAAATGGCCCACATGATAGATGCACAAGAGAAGAAAGGCAATTCTGGAAACTATGCAACCCATTGTAACGGGTCTCTCGAGGCATTATGGATCAAACACCCCCACAAGCTATATAAATGATGCAGAGACAAACTAGCTATCAAACACCCCCACAAGCTTTCAAGTATCAAATTGAGCACAACAAAGAGTGAGCCTAATTACATTCTCCTCTAGCTACCTAAACAAGAGAACAAACCTTTAGCTAGATTTTAGCCATTGATGCACCACATTTGTATTGTCATGTGATGTATCCTTTGCCCTTGATTGTTTTGTCAATCAGACCGTTAATCGTGTAGAGTGGTGTTGCCCCATACATTGGTCTAGAAGACGAAGATTGATTTTCTTGTTTAGAAAAAAAATCAAAGATAGGCTCCACACTTGTAAAGAACACTTATTTTGATAGTGAAATCGACCCAAAAGGAAGATTTTGTTCCAGGAAACCCGTGAAAGTAGGCCTAGTTGATTGATAGGGTGAACCATGTTGCATCACGTGTTCTCTTTGTTCTCTCGATTGCTTTTGCTCTCTCTCTCTCTCACTCTCTCTCTTTATTACTTTGCTCTTCGATGATTTCTGATTTGCTCAGTTAATTCTAGAACTTGCTTGCTTTAACTCTTGGGTAGGTTGTTAAGGTCTAAAAGCTTTAATTTGAAATTATTGATTGAAAATGCTTACGCCTAGTCATTTAACCTTAGTCTTGCGCTTTAAGCCTCAACCATAATTCTTGCACCATCCTAACCCACTCTTCGAATACTTTGTCTCATTAGTGAACATATGATAGTTGCAATCTAGTATTTGAGAAAAACCCGACAACATTTTCCCTCAGTTCCCCAAATACACCGACACACATTGGCATGTACACACTTTTTCGTGAGAACAATTATGGAAATACTGAACTGAATTCTTCAAAAACACTAGATTATAACTATCACATGTCCACTAATCCTAAATGAGACAAAATATTCAAAGAGAAGTTCTAAACGGGGACTACTTGAGATTAATCTCTATTGGATTAATCCCAAAGAAAATCAATCTGATATTTTGACCCTATATGATAATACTGACATATATATATTCAATTTAATATTCAATGGAATTTACATTAAATATATGGAATTTAATAATAAGATAGTGATCAAATTTAACATTCAATAGGTTGATCAAGAAGAGGTGGCAATGAAGATCAAAAGTTAGTTATTGATTGATGCATTAATAAAAGAAACATATTAATGCACGCAATAATAATAGAAAATTTAAGTGAGAAAAATGATAAGATTGATAAGAAATTAATTTATTAACCTTCAGATATCAAGAGAGAAAAGGGAGAGCGAAGGTACAACAAAGAAATGGTGCATAAAATCAAAGAGAGATGAGTATTTAATGTGAGCTCCTAACAAATCAAAGAGGGAATGATGACTGTTTTAATTGCACAATAATGGTGGTTGTTGGACAAATGATAGCTGTTGGTTGGGAAAGAAGGGCCTACAGCGGGGAATTTTAGCTTTTACATCTTTTATATCGAACTAAACAACAATTTGCTATTGAAAGTTTTTAATAGCTGACCTTTGCACGTCTCCGCTATAGAAACCTTTTAATATATAGCGGATCCAAGGCAGGATCCGCTATATATTAAAGATGGGGTTTTTATAGCGGACTCTTGTTAAGCTCCGCTATTAAAGGTCATGAGATCTTTTCTGCCATATTTTCTAGCGAGATTTTTACCAAATTCGCTATTAAAGGTGCAACTTAATAATGAAACTTCCACTAGACAGATTTTATAGCGGGTCTAGCCTAAATCCGCTATAAAATGGGGGCTATAATATGTCATTTCTGTTATAGAGATAATAAAATATATATTATAATAAAATAAATATAATAATAGTTATAGTGTTCACAAACCACAATTAAGAAAACAATGATTACAATATAGTATAATATAATAAGAGTAAATTATGATGCTTGTGCAAGCATGGGATTTACCATATATCGTGGCTACATATCTCGTATTTTAAAGTGCAAATGACTGATTCAAATCGTTGAAAACGTTGTTCACACTGAATCTACTTAAACTTTTTTTAGAATTGTCTTACTATTTTATCAGGTGGAAGAATAATAAATTGATCTAACGATTACACATCTCTCAAATTTAATGAAGTATGAACTCATAGAATAAAATATTCAAAAATTCTAAAAGTCGAAAATTTTGATTCATAAGTATATTTTAGTGTTGAAACATTTTCTACTGTTCTAATCAGCTGTTTGCACTTTAAAATTTGAGATAGGTGGTCTCAAGTACGGATCTACGATGCTTGCGCAAGCACCATAGTCTCGCTCATATAATAATAATATAAATAATAGTAGTAATAATAATATATAAATAACAATAACAGTAATAATTAAGTTGATAAAAATACTATGATAAAATAATTAGAGCATAACTAATGTATTGTGCATTGTACATTAGCAAAACATAATTCAGGCTATTGTCCGAAACAACTATATTATAGCGTTGATAATTACAATAGTAATGATGATAGTAAATTATAATAATAATATTATTAATATCGATAGTAATATCAATAATAAATTGAATAATATAGTAAAATAATAATAAATTTAATTATCTATATATAAATTTATAACATAAAAAAATAGTGTTGATATAATACAATGTGAGTGAAATTGTCGTGCTCCTAAGAGACTAAAGCTTGTATTTTAACTCAAAAACATGCTTAATTATTTTCAAATATCGATTTGACAATCTCCATAATTTTTTTAAGGAGGGTTATAGAAATAATTCATTGGCCGATTTAGCTAATTTTTGGGCTTAATTATATAGTATCCATATGCAAAAAGAATTAAGTATAACTAATAAATTATTTTGAAATCTAATACTATCGAATACCAAACGGAACCTTGCTTCTAAATTCAAATCCGTGTACAGAATTATTTCAATTACCAAAAGCCCTAGGTCAGACGATAACCTATCCGCAATGATCCTAGAGATTGGTTACCACTTACCATTAAAGTATGTCGGGTCAATGGGGCCCATGCACTGGAATCATATCTGCTGTTATTTTGGGGCATAACAGGTCCTGTACTCCTGTTATCTTCAAATTTGATTGTCTATTTTTGATCTAACGGTTAAAATATATATTACATCGGACCTCGTGCAGTTTATCTGAGCCGTCCGTTCATCTGCGTCGAAATCTGACGGTCGGATCAGAGAATAACAGAGTCCTGTTATTCTCAAGAATAACAGCAGATACGGACTCCCCATGCACTATCTTGTCGCAAACTCCCAGCTTGATGGACCAATTCGTCGTGAAAGGTCTGGAGGACTGGAGGCAAGTAGACGTAGTGGAGAACTTATCAGTGTTATAATGTCGCACCAACTCTGTACCCTCTAGGGGCACCAACTTGTGCATGCCAATTTAGGGGCACCAAATCTATACCCTTTACCTTTAGGCAAGTAGAGGTGGCAAGTAGGGTCGATCGGATGGATTTGGATCAGGTTTGGTCGGATCGAGTTAGTTTGACTGTCGATAATAGTTGGATTGCGGGTCGGGTGGGGTCGGATGAGGTTTCAAGTCGTCAGGTGCGATAACTTTCGAGTTATGGGTCGGATCGGGAGAGGTCATGTCGGATTTCGATCGGATCAATTTTTTGAGTAGCTGGTCGGGTGGGGGTAAGATTGGGTTGAGTTTCGAATCGTGCTGCATCGACAACTTTCGAGTGTTGGATTGGATTGGGCGAGATCGAGTCGGGTTCCACTGACAACTTTCGAATATTATTTTGAGTTTTAATTTCAACCGGACAAGATCAGATCGTGTTAGTGAATTGTGTTATTAAATCTTGAATTTTTCTAATTAGATTATGATGTAGGCAAGATATGATTAGATCGATTCATAAGTTGTATCAGGCAAGTTGGTCCGAGTCGGGACGGACTGTGGTCCTCATGTGTCGTTACATCACGGGTTACGGGTCGTCTTGGGTCGGGTCGGGTCAGGTCGAACTTGGGTCCTCATGTATCGTGCCATCTTAGGTTATGGGTCATCTCGGTTCGGGTCGAATCGAACTCAGATCCCTCTTGTGTCGTTTCGACTCGGTTTACGAGTCTCTCGAATCTGATCGGGTCGAATTCGAATTAGTTTGACTTTACCCATAGTTGAATGTGTTTCTCAGGTCGAATCTATTCGGACGGATTTCTCATCGGAAACCTCTATATTTGAGGAGAGGGAAAATTTTCATAGAGGGCCAAGCAGTAAAAAATTTCAACAGATAGGGCCAGAGGCACCCTAATAATTGCACAGAGGGCCAAGGGCGCGATTAATAATCGCGCCCCTAAGGAATTTTTGATTTTTTTCCTGAAATCAAGGCATTATGCATGTGCTTTTGCAGTTGTGGGCCGCACTTAGGGGCGCGACTATTAATCACGCCCCTAAGTGATTCTGAATTTTTTTTTAAGTACTAATATATATTTTTTTATTATTTGTTAATATATCAATAAAAGTAGTATATTCATATAATATTTATTATTAAAGCAAATTAATGATAATTTCAATATACAGTAAATTTTTAATATATGTATAGTTGTAATATAATACTATTAATTTGTCTTGTTAATTTTTTTGGGTTAAGTTATAATTATTTATACCATTTAATATAATAATTAGTTAGTACTAATATATTACTTTTGGGTATTTGTTAATATATGTATATTAATATATATATATATATATATATAGAGCATGGCTAAAATAATATGCATAGTACACCACATAACGTACTATGCGCCTATTTGTATTTAATTTGGTCATTAAATTGATATTTAAGTTGCTCAATAAATTCTTCATATCAAAATCTTGTAGGAAATAAAATTTCGTGATTTTTAGAGCTTTCTTGCTATTTTTTAAATATTTTTTAAAAACAGCCCAGAAATGGCACTTTTGTAGTATTAAATCTGGACTGTTTTTAAAAAATATTTAAAAAATAGCTAGAAAGCTCTAAAAATCACGAAATTTGATTTCCTACAATATTTTCATATGAAGAATTTATTGAGCAACTTAAATCTCAATTTAATGACCTATATCTATATGCATAGTACAAAATGTGGTGTACTATGCATATTATTTTAGCCATGCTCTATATATATATATACTACAATTATTATTAAGCAAATTAATAATAATTTAAACATAAAATAAATTTGTAATTTTAATATTTGTAATATAATACTATAAATATTAATATTAATATATACTTATTATTATTATTATTTAAAAAGATTAGAAAGATTACAACCTAGTAAGAAAATGCATTTTTAACCATTTTTTCTGAATTAACATAGGGGCGCAATTATTTAGTTGCGCCCCTAAGAAGATGCCTTTTTTGCAGATAAGTTTGAATCTTGCACGATTTTTTTCATATGAGGGGTCCACATGTCCCCTAAATGAACAAAATATATACATCAGCACCTTTCTTTTCTTCTCTCTCCAACCATTATTTCAATCTTATATCTTCTTCCCCCAACAACCCCCTTTCTCTCCACAAACCCTAAATCAAATTTTCACACTTCTCCTCCCAAAATCTTATATATAAAATGTTTATTATTAGTTTCTACACTGGAGGATCCATCCAGAACGGTCCTCATGGTGTGCATTACTCGAAAAAAGTTACCGGTAGTTTTACAGTGAATGACAACATAGCAATTGGTGAACTGGAGACGGAGCTGTACCGATGGATGGGGATTTCAAGTTCAACACATGCTTTAGAGATATCAGGGAGGTTCAATGTCGGATTACAGCTAACTCCTCCGGTAATGTTCTATACTGAGTTACAACTGTCGAGTAATGATACTTGGAGACTGATGGTGAACCATTCGGTTCATCCTGGTACTGTTGCAATGATTGAGTTGTACGTTGAGCCAAAAGTTCTTCGATATACCACAAATCAAGGTTTTTCGAGTGGCAGTCGAGGTCATGAGACCCTAAACCATGGTTGTGCAAGTGGTAGTCGAGCTACGGAAACCCTAAACCAGGGTTGTGCAAGTGGTAGTCGTGCTTACGAAACCCCAAATGAGTATGTTGAGTCAATAGCTTGTAGAATGCCAGATGCATATCTTCGTACCAATTGTTATGAACCGAATGCAACCTCAAATCGAAATCAATCGATTCCAGAGGAAGAAGAGGATTATGAGGATTTCGAATTTAATGTTGGGTTGGATGAAATTAACCCGGCAGAACGGGTTGAGATATTAGTGAACCAAGATGCAAGCCCAATTGGAAATACGTGTGGTAATGATGCTTTCATGAATATGGATTTTACACCTTTCGAAGACCCTAATTACAATTCTGAAGAAGAGACTTCTATGACCATGACAACATGGCCATTACGGGACCGAACCGATTCTCATCCAATATCTTCGTGGAATAATATTAATGCAATCATCGATATAATTGGTGATGAAAATTACTTTGACGACGAAAGGTATGTCACAGAAGATGGTTTGGCAGTGGGACAATGTTTTCAGTCAAAGGATCATCTAAAATGGGTTGTGCATGATTTTCACATCAAATTGAACTGCACGTTTAAGAAGAGAAAGTCCAATAAAAGCGTGTATACAATCGAGTGCACCGACCAAAATTGCAATTGGAGGTTGTATGCATCAAGAAGGCTAAGTGATGATGCTTTTATTATTAATACAAGGCAAGGTCCGCATGAATGTGTTATGTCGGGAGATAGGTTGGAGCATCCGCACTTAACGTCTCCATTCATGGCTTCCATAATCAGAGACAGTGTTAAGGGAAATGTAAGGTTTACTGTAAAAGACATCAAGATTACCATTGAGCAGAGATATAATTTCAAGGCTCCTTATCTCAAGTGTTGGCGTGCAAAAGAGATCGCAATCGCGCAATTGTTCGGAGGTTGGAGGCAAGCTTATGATTTAATCGTGCCCTTACTTAATGCCATACAAAGAACAAACTCGGGTACAGTGATTGAGTGGATTACCCCCCCCCCCCCCCCCCCACAAATGATCCAAATGAAAGATTATTTCAAGTAGTGTGTTGGGCATATGGTCCGGCAATACAGGCCTTCAGGCACTGCAAACCTGTTATAGGAATTGATGGTACACATTTGTCTGGGCGGTATAAGGGGAAGATGTTAGTTGCATGTGGCTTCGACGCAGAAGATCAGTTGGTGCCCCTTGCATTCGCGTTGGGTGATACCGAGAACAACAAATCTTGGGAGGATTTCATGAAATTTCTTCGTAGGGAAGTGGTTGGATCACGAGTTGTGACAGTACTCTCTGATCGTCACAAGAGTATCTTCCGAGTTTTTAGTGAGCCAGACCTGGGTTGGAGCACCCAAGATGGACATGCCTTTCATCGATATTGTTCAAGGCACATATGTCAAAATTTCACTAAAGAATTTACCAACAAAAAATTAACACAGATCTTGAGGCAAGCAATGAAACAAAATCAAAAGAGGATGTTTCTAATGAGGCTCAGTCGTATTCGCGAAAAATGCCTCGACGTTGCAACATGGCTTGAGGATATTGGTAGGGATCCGAACGATGTTGAAAGGAACAATGCAACGCGTTTTGACTTATGGGCTCTTTCATTCGATGAAGGAGGCCGTAGAATGGGGATGATGACAACAAACAGACCAGAATCCCTTAATAATGTTTTCAAAGAAGCACGTGAGTTACCGGTTACTTCTTTTGTTGAAATCACATTCTACAAGTCGGTCAAATACTTTGCTGAAAGACGGGCAAAAGCAGAAAAAGCAATTGAACAAGGTTTCCTCTTCTCTCCCAAAATCCAAGCGTTACTAGAGGAGCGAAGATTAAGGGGAAATACACATACGGTGTGAGCATACCGGAACGAGCGAAAATATGAGGTTCAAACAGGTCAAAGATTCGTTGGGAACAAGATCAAAGGGAATAGAATACATACAGTGCGGTTAGAAGTGCCCGGGGGTACATGCACTTGTCAAAAACCGCAACTAACAGGTATCCCTTGTTCTCATATCGTAGCATGTTGTGCTCAAGAAGGCATAAGTAGCAATGTGAGCGTATCTCCTGTTTATCGCGTTCAAGAGTTGATGGCAACATGGACGCCATAATTTGAGCCATTCGGCAATTCTGACACATGGCCTGAAATTCCACGACCAAAGCTAGTGCCGGACCCGACAAGGTATGCTGTTAAGAAGGGGAGACGTCAACATATAAGGATTAGAAATGAAATGGATGAAGAGAATACACATCGACAAGCATACACTTGTGGGCGATGCAAACAAACGGGACACAACAGGCGCACCTGCACTGCACCCCCAAACGACGAAGGTAATACTAGTATTATTTATTTCACAAAACAACATTGGTTTCAATTTTGTAATGCTTGAGATTTCGTTATCGCAGATAATTAGCAAGGAGAAGATGAAGCTTGTTCTTTTATTTAGTTTAAGATTATGTAATTTTGTTTCATGCCTTATTAATTAGTTTGTACGTGTATCTCAAACATTTGGATATGTATGTTTATTTAGGAGACTTGGATATGTATGTTTATCTTGGAGATTATTGCAAAATATTTTGTGTTTGAGGATTTTATGAACTTTAATTTATGTTATTATATCTTAATGTGGTTTGAGAATATACTTTAATTTTGTTATATCTTCAATATATCATCAATTTATTATTTCTTGTAACATATTGTGTATAAATAACATATGTAATATTTAATAGTATTATATTATAACTATACATATATTAATTTGCTTAATAATAAATAATGTATGAATAATAACTTAGCCAAAAAAATTATTAGCAAAACATAGGGGCGTGACTATTAATTTGCTTAATAATAATTATATTGTATATATATATAGAGTTGTGCTAAAATACTTTATAAAGCACCAACATGCATATACTTTAGACTCGTATCTCGAAATATAAAGTGCAAACAACCGATCAAGACCGTTGAAAATATTCTCCATACTAACAAAAATTTGGAGACCAAATTTTACATTTTTTTAAATTTTTTTACTATTTTATCGGATGAGTGCAAAGTTGGTTAAATTGAAGGTCTGTAAATCGTTAGATTAATGAATTTTCCACATACCCGATAAAATAGTAATAAATTTCCAAAAAATATGAAATTTGATCTCCAAATAGATGTTAATATAGAGAACATTTTCAACGGTCTTGATCGGCCGTTTGCATTTTGTATCTCGAGATACGAACCTAAAGTATTTGAATGTTGGTGCTTTATAAAGTATTTTAGCACAACTCTATATATATATATATATATATATATATATATATTAATATACATATATTAACAAATACTCAAAAATAATATATTAGTACTAACTAATTATTATATTAAAGGGTATAAATAATTATAACTTAACCCAAAAAAATTAACAAGACAAATTAATAGTATTATATTACAACTATACATAATATTTATAGTATTATATTACAAATATTAAAATTACAAATTTATTTTATGTTTAAATTATTATTAATTTGCTTAATAATAATTGTAGTATATATATATATATATATATATATTAATATACATATATTAACAAATACCCAAAAGTAATATATTAGTACTAACTAATTATTATATTAAAGGGTATAAATAATTATAACTTAACCCCAAAAAATTAACAAGACAAATTAATAGTATTATATTACAACTATACATAATATTTATAGTATTATATTACAAATTTATTTTATGTTTAAATTATTATTAATTTGCTTAATAATAATTGTAGTATATATATATATATATTAATATACATATATTAACAAATACCCAAAAGTAATATATTAGTACTAACTAATTATTATATTAAAGAGTATAAATAATTATAACTTAACCCAAAAAAATTAACAAGACAAATTAATAGTATTATATTACAACTATACAAAATATTTATAGTATTATATTACAAATATTAAAATTACAAATTTATTTTATGTTTAAATTATTATTAATTTTCTTAATAATAATTGTAGTATATATATATATATTAATATACATATATTAACAAATACCCAAAAGTAATATATTAGTACTAACTAATTATTATATTAAAGGGTATAAATAATTATAACTTAACCCAAAAAAATTAACAAGACAAATTAATAGTATTATATTACAACTATACATAATATTTATAATATTATATTACAAATATTAAAATTACAAATTTATTTTATGTTTAAATTATTATTAATTTGCTTAATAATATTGTAGTATATATATATATATATATATATTAATATACATATATTAACAAATACCCAAAAGTAATATATTAGTACTAACTAATTATTATATTAAAGAGTATAAATAATTATAACTTAACCCAAAAAAATTAACAAGACAAATTAATAGTATTATATTACAACTATACATATATTAAAAATTTATTGTATATTGAAATTATCATTAATTTGCTTTAATAATAAATATTATATGAATATACTACTTTTATTGATATATTAACAAATAATAAAAAATTATATATTAGTACTTAAAAAAAAATCAGAATCACTTAGGGCGTGATTAATAGTCGCGCCCCTAAGTGTCCGGGCCCACAACTGCAAAAGCACATGCATAATGCCTTGATTTCAGGAAAAAAATCGAAAATTTCTTAGGGGCGCGACTATTAATCCCGCTCTTGGCCCTCTGTGCAATTATTAGGGTGCCTCTGGTCCTATCTGTTGAAATTTTTTACTGCTTGGCCCTCTATGAAAATTTTCCTAAGGAGAGGGGGAGTTCGCGTTTTGCAAACTCTGTGATTCTTCTGTGTGGTCGCAGTGTCTGCGCGTTTTGCTGATTTGTTGTGTCACTTCTGCCAGACAATGCAACAAAGAATCGAGATGTCTTTCCTTGCTCTTGACAACGGGTTTGTTGTGGCCACTGATCTAGTATCCGACCGTGTAAAGGTCGGACGTATGTTGCGTTGTCTGCCTGCATGGCTCCAACACGTATCTTTGTCGACTTGGGTCGTGCCATTATTTTAGCGTTTTGAATTTTTTATGCGTGTGGGATACTAGAGGTGGCAGCACCCGATCCGAAAAATCCGTCCGATTTGAACTCGATCTGATGCGATATTTTGATAAAGTCAAACTATTCGAATCCGAACTCGATCCGACCCGAGATGATCTGTAACTCGAGACGAAGCGACACAGCGACCTGAGCCTGACCCGACCCGACTCAAGACGACCTGTAACCCGAGATGACACGACACATGAGGACCCCAAGTCCGACCCGACCCGACTCGAGTGGACGATCCGTAATCCGAGATGGAGAGAGACATGAGGATCCAAACCCGACCTGACCCTACCCGATTTAACCTGATACAACCTATAAATTGATCTAATTATATTTTGCTCATATCATAATCTAATTTTACTAACAAATTAACATCAGCGAAAGTCAAGATTACTAACACAATTCAATAATGCGACCCGATTTTGTCTGATTGAACTTAAAACTCAAAATAATACTTGAAAATCATCGCTGCAATCCGACCCGGTCTCGCCCCACCCGACACAAGACCCGAAAGTTATCGATGCAGCCCGACCTGAAACCCGACCCCGGTCTCGCCCGACCCGACCCGTCACCTGAAAAAGAACGACGCGATCCGAACTGACCTTGCCCGACCCGACCCATGACCCGAAAGTTGCCGACACATGACGACCTGAAACCCGACCCGACCTCAATCCGACTATTGTAGACAGTCAAACTAATCCGACCCGAACCCGCCCGATCAACCCGACTTGTCACCTCAATGGGATACTGGTATGACTTATGAGCGTCTCTCGTGGAGCTCTGCTTCATGATCTATGGTCTATGGAAGGCCTTTTCTCTTCTGTCCTTTTTTTGCCGCGCGCTATGTTAGGTGTTCAGTGGGATTTTATCTTAAAATTTTTTTTATTCGTGTTAAATTTTCATAAGGATTAGTTATGAGAGTTGGGTTTTGTGTTTTGTGGTGTTCAATTTCGTTTTTTCCTCCTCTTAATTTCTTACATGCATCTCCTCTTATTGTGCTAGCTTGTGATACTTCTATTTTTTATTTTGCAAAAGTCAAATTAACACTGTATTGCAAATATGGAGAGATATTATGGTTATTTTGGTGAAGATAAATATTTTTTTTTCAACTATATTATTTTGAAGACACGTTTTTTTTTTGTTAGTATAGTTATTATGACCTTTATTTAGTGCTTAGCATAATGAGTAATTTTTGTTGTTGTTATTTCATATACTCGAATTTTAAACTTCAATCTTTGTTATAAAAATGCATGTAAGAGGAAATTTTCTATTACATTGTCAACTAAAGTTATTATTTATATAGCTTTTCTAAACAGTTTTAATACCGTTATATTAGTCTTATGATCATTTAGAAGTCGAATAATGATTTCTAATTGTTATGTTTCATAAATTTAATGATTTATATAAAAAAAATATATTATCATCTTGTTTCTTCATGAGCATTTGATATTTATATTATATCTTCATTTGTTATTTAGCAATAACACTAATTATCCAAAATATTAGTGCCGATTAAATGATGGTTTTTTTTACGACGACAAGATATTAATTAGGAGTGAATTAATTACACAAATACATATTGCAGATTAGGTCACGGAACTTAATTAGACCATATAATAAATCATAAATTTTTTCTATGTCACTTGTGTTTCTTACGTGTTCTAAGTTGAGATATTAACAATTGTTGTTACTATTTTGATATATGTATAATCTATATGTGAAAATCTAGTTTAGACTAGCAGTATCTCCTTTGAGATCAAGAGAAGGGAGGCCGCCAAGGAGAAATGTAAAATTCAATGAAGTGTTTTGGATTAGATCCTTCAAAGCCGAAGAGCTTTTGCACCTACAAAATATGCAAATAAAAGGAAAACATAATAATTGCAAGAAGTAAGATAAATAAGAGAATTGTGAGATGAGAGATTGAAAATTACCTTCACAAGACACACAAAACTGACATCACAAGCAACCCATCGAAATAGAACTGAACCAATTAATTGCTCCAAGTGCTAAAAGAAAAGAAAGACAACAGAAGTTGATCGGAGTTTGAAACAAAATCCAGACAGACCAAGTAAAAAAAGACAGATTCAACATTTGGAGCATCAGACACGCCTACCTCATCGTTTGAAACAAAAGCTCGGAAGAGACAACGACTAATGGCTGAATGTGGTGATGAAGGAGAGGGGTCTAGATCTGGTGGGATAGAGTGAGAGGGTGAGAGACAAAGAGAATGGGAGTGAAGGATGAGTGCGACGCTATTAGGATTACTTTCGTTGAAAAAATGGGAACAAACTTAAAAGACCTTCGTTGCACAACTCATAGATAAAATGAGCCCAGGTATTACTATTTTCGTGGAAAAAGTGAGTTATTTCCGTGAAACAAGACAAAATGTATTTCGTGAACATTTGTTCTGTGAATCTGTCACGAAAGTAATAAGCATCAAATGTCAATTATATATATTTTCAACGAAGCTAGTTTGAGTTGTCACGAAAAAAAGTATATATAGATAACAACAATAATAATGAAAATTCTAGTAATGAACGTATAACAGAAATAACCAGATCTTCAGAAATGTCTTGATATTAAAGTTAGAATATTTCCATATTAGTTAGTGTCACCGGTTCTTAGATTCACCCTCATTTATATATTTCTTGGTCTGCTGTCTTTTACTACTCAGTAAAAAAAACTGAGCACTCTGAGCCGTTGGCTTCTTTCCTTTACTGAATCAGGAATAGACGACTCCATGATAAGAGTTGTATTTAGAGAGAATAGAGATTCAAGAATTGTTTTCATTAGACTTTTTGATGTATGTATACAATGGTATTTATAACAGTAGAGCTGAGTACTGATATAACTGTCTAACAATACTATAAATATGGGTTTTAATAGTGGTTGAAAAAAAGATTTAATAGCGGACTAGCAGGTGGTATTATATGAAGCTGTTAAAGATTGATATGTTATTAAATGTGTATATTTAATACCAAATTTTAGTAAATGTCTTTTATAAAAGATTTTTTTAATAGCGAACTTTAGTAAATGTCATCTATTAAAAACAACTTTTAATATCGAATCTTTACTTAGTTCACTATTAGAAGTTAATAAAATAATTATTTTTCTATCAATGTATATATGAGTTATGATGTCTATTTTATATTCATCAATTCCTACTAAATTAAATCTTTAAAGACATTATATTCATTAATTTAAAAGCTTCCAACATTGCACAAAAAATGCAGAAACTAATTGATAATTATTAAAAATTATTTTAGAGCTTCATAGATAAGTTCCAAAAACTTGATATCATACAAACAAAACTAGCATACATCTTTCTAACTAAAATCTACATAGATAAATGCCTAAAAAACCCAAATTAATTTCTCATTGCTCGAGTGAGTTGTTGTCTAATTATTTCACTCTTTATTGCTGCAATTGAATTCATTATACATAAAAAAATCCGACAAATATGTTATCATGGTTAATAATTGAAGGAGTGAAAACCGGTACCATCTGTCCCCCGTACAACAAGACCTATACCAGAATCGAGACAAAAGCAGCATTCCAGTCTGATGCTCTTGTTATAACTTTGCAAATAGAAAATCAGACATAACATATGACAATACATTGAAAAGTATAAAGAATTAATAAAAGAACATCTGTAGGTCGTCATTATCCAACGGTTAAGGTTGATATGATTAAAAGTAGATGTGATTTATAAATAGAGCTGTCAAACGTTTATAACGATTACGGCAATATACTGTGTCGTTAGCTGTATCGTTTAAACAACGACACAAACATAATTGTCGTTGATTGTTCTGTTTAAGGAATGTCACCAAAATTTCAGCCATTGATCGTGTCGTTTGTGTCAACGACACAAACGATTAAAACGTTTGAACTGTTTCTCGTTGTTGAACATTCCAAATTCATGCAGAAACCAAAATTGAACTGATATGCTGCTCAAATTGAAGAAACCAACTTACACATTTAAACAACAAAATTTAAATGGATCATAAATTCAACAGAAACTAATACACAAACATGATCGAAATTGCCAAGAAAATTACAACACAATTACATAACTAACACAAATAGGCAACACGAGATTGAAACTCCAGTACTATTTTGATCTCGGCACCAACTTAGTTCTCAAGCTATCTCTCAGATGGTACCAATCTCAGCTTAAGGCTAAAATTAAAAATTGAATCCCCTATCATCACATAAGATCATTGCTTGAGAACTAAGGAGCCAAAGAGCAATGTAGTACTCCAAGCTCCATCTTGAATCATCATTCACACATACATCACACAACCCTTACTGAGAACTAACAACCAGTTGGCATGATCAACAAAAAGCCAAAAATTACAAAAGGCAACAAGCCTCTGCAACAAGCCTCTGCAACAACTTAACATGATCAACAAAAAGCCAACATAATTACCACTTTGGCATTGTCCAAGTGCAGTATCAATGTATCATGCACCATTCAACATAAAGAGTCACCAGCTTCATTACTGGACCATAATGGATCACCTACATATCCACCAGACTCGACAAATAAACAAAACAATAACCGTTAATAACATGTGACCATAACTCATAAGGATAGAACAACAATTTAACATAAATTATTTTTAAGAGTGTGTTACCAGTAATTGCACATTTCAACCAATCCTGAGCACAAATGAGATCTTCAAGAATCTCATCATTGAGAGTTGACTGGGGAAAGAGTTCTGCCCGCAGTGCTGAAACAAGACTCTGAAGCCACTGTCGATATCGGCACGGCTAGGATGTCCTTGGTTAGCCTTGCCAGTACAGGATACTTGGGTGCCTTTAGTTTCCACCATGACAGGATGTCAAAGTCTTCTTCCAGACTTGCATCATCAAGTGACTCAGTGAGATATTCCTCAAGTTCTGATCTCTTCTTTGCTTTAGCACTTTTCTTGCCCTTCAGGTGGACTTTCAAGCCAGCCCTTATCTCACTAATATTACTAGCACTACAAGAAAACAACTCATTTGCTAGGGTCTAAAAATATGTTATTGCTAGAGTACACCCTAGCGAAAACACATTCGCTAGAGCACACCGTAGCGCTTTCTACCCTAGCGAATACACTCCTTGCAAATAAGTGCCAACCGCTAGATCCCCTAGCGATTAATTATTTGCCACAGTACCGGCTGAATTAATTGCTAGGGATAAAATGTCGGCCCTGGCAAAAAATAGAATAGAGAGTCGGTAGATGAAATAACAATCGCTAGGGTAATTTTAAACTTATCGCTACAGAAACTCTAGCAAATTATCAACCTACAGCAACTGTAGCCCATTATTATCCAAAATTAAATCGGTACTAGCCCAGAATTCAACCCAAACTAAATCTGTTTTTCAAGCCCGTTTATAACTAAATGAATTGGCCTATTTCATCTAATCAAGCTCATTTTAACTAAATAATTTGATAGTCTGTGAGCCAAAA